>OZ010575.1:110373311-110895811 GCA_963932145.1 Acanthosepion lycidas | reverse complement strand
TTTCTTTAAAGAGCCACATGTGACTGGCTAGCTTGGTACAATTCCTATGGCTCTCCAATTTAAAAGAAAACCTATGATTATACCATCTTGAATATACCTTCTATAGATCCAACAATTGAATGGTCTGAAGTCATCCTGAGACACAAACATATTAACAAACACACAATGGCCCAATATGATCCCAGATGAGAATTTATATGTTAATACGTTTTTTCTTCACTTCTGGTTCCACCTACTCTTTCCCTCCCTCACCTTATTTTACTTATGGTGTTAGGTTAGGTTATATAAATGGGAAAATATAACATTGCAAATGAATTATTTACCAAAAACCACCTGATGAGATCATAAGATTGAAAACCATGTTGTCTTAACTGAATTTTTCTATCTTTTTTATTACTATTATCCACTGTATACATTTAAATTTTTAGAATTATGTATTCTAAAGTCTTTCTTAAAATATCTGTCCAATGTTCTTTTATATTCTTATATATTGTGATATAGCAATATATATATATATATATATATATATATAATTATTTATTTAAAAATATGATTCCAACGCTACATAAGAGTTCTCACATTTCAAAACAAGAGCCGAAAACTTCAATATAATTATTTGAAGTAAACTGAATTAAAGTACCAACTATTTTTTAAAAATAACAAAAATCCTAAAGAACTTTGGATTATTTACCTAACGAGTTCTTTCCTATTTTCTATCTATTTTTACACACACACACACATATATATATATATATATATATATATATATATATATATATTTTACAATGAATCATTCGTACAAAAAATAGTTTCCATGCCTGATGATGACCAGAGAACCTGTCAAAAATACTTGCATATTTAAGGAAGACCTAATACAGTTTATAATTTTAAAAAACAAGGATCATGACATTCATCAAGTGATTCGTGGGTTAATGCATCTTTAAAATTTAGTTAGCGAAGAAGGGATTTCGCCATTTTATATCATTAACTTTACTAATTTACTTTTTGTATGAATGATTCATTGTAATATAAATTAAACTGTACCACATATTATATATATGTATGTAGTCATTCACAGACTGTTTTGCTGTATCACAGCTCATCAGTGTGGCTAGACATCTGATTGCTTCAAGCCGGGATCGGAACCCAAACGATTTGACATCAGTCAAAGATTCCAATGTATATCACCAGAAGGACATCAGAGTTATTGTATGCTTTGGTAACATACATTGGAATTTTGAACTGAACCATTTATTTCGGCCACTTGTTCTAGTTCCACGTGCCATGCCTCTTCTGGATATCTCAATTTCAGTTATTTCCCTTTAATAACTAAATTCTCCAAGTTTTTGTTTAGCTTTGCTGTGGCTAGGTATTGAACTCATAACTCTTTGGTTCAAGTCACTGGATTACTTCAACCAATGCTTTTATCCACTGGACCATATAAAATTCTATATATACAGTTAATAAAAAAAAAAACATTCTTGATAATGACTAATAGAATAGCTGAAAGTACTCAAATATAAAATAAAATACTTGTATAAATGCAGGAAAAATTGAATAAAAACCTTAATTGCAATACTTTGTCAGTTGTTTTTAATATATATATATATATATATATATATATATATATATATATATAATAGAAGTTAACACTTAACTTCTATGTTCACTTTTATATTTACACACGCTCTATCTCTGATATTGAGCACTTTATCCCATAAATATAGCACACCTTAAGACTATATTTCTTCATATATATATATATATATATATAAATTTTCACCAATAACACTGATTTATTTACTGCTGACTTTGATCTGTCTTAATGAAACACTCTTTACTGCTGACTTTGATCTGTCTTAATGAAACACTCTTTACTACTGACTTTGATCTGTCTTAATGAAACACCCTCTACTGCTGACTTTGATCTGTCTTAATGAAACACTCTTTACTACTGACTTTGATCTGTCTTAATGAAACACCCTCTACTGCTGACTTTGATCTGTCTTAATGAAACACTCTTTACTACTGACTTTGATCTGTCTTAATGAAACACCCTCTACTGCTGACTTTCATCTGTCTTAATGAAACACCCTCTACTGCTGACTTTCATCTGTCTTAATGAAACACCCTCTACTGCTGACTTTCATCTGTCTTAATGAAACACCCTTTACAGTAAATAAATCAGTGTTATTGGTGAAAATTTATTTATTTCTCTATTGGATCATGTTATTTAAGTCATGGCAATTATGTGTGAAAAATAATATTGCTCAAATGTCCACCAAGGCTTCAGCAGCACACCTCCACTTGATTTGATGGTCAAAATCTTTGATGATGTCACTGCAAAGTTTCTCCTTGAGCTCCCCAATATGCCTTATTATCTTATTCTTCAGCTGTTGAATTGTTGTTGGCTTGTTGGCATAGACCTTACTTTTGAGATGACTCCAAAGGAAGAAATCTAAAGGCATTGTCACACAATCATGGTGGCCAATTGACTTCTCTGTTTCGAGAGATGATACGACCTGGGAACTTCTCATTCAAATTCTGTTTGAACGTCCACTTTCGTAATAGGCTTTGATAACTTTAACACGTTGTTTGATTGTTAATATTTCCATAGTTGAAATTGCCAAAGACTTAAGTTGTTAAATCTGAAAAACAAAAAAATCATTAGACGCTTAAACTTAATTCACATCTAAAATCTGTCAAGTTATTGGAACACCCTTTATATAAATATATATATATATATATATATATATATATATATATATATATATAGTCAACTGTCCCCCACCCCACCCCTGTCGAATTCGACATATGAGGGTCAAGCAGATCAGTTCCAAGGAAACTGACAGTCCGACAACCGCACATGAGATTTGATTATAGTGGTGAAGGTTTCGTGCAAAACTAACCACACTTTTTGAAGTGCCGAATTCAGAGACCTGGTGCACTACATGCCACAAGGTCCCCAAACGACCCTCCGCAAGTTTTGAATTCAGAGTTTTCCTCCTTCTATACCAGTTGCCATCCAAGGCTATAGAACCCAGTCTGTCCTGCTATTTACGCATAGCTGAAGGGAGAAGAAGAGGATTCACACCTTTCCCAAGGGTATTAGCACGTAAGTGAATGTAATGGATTCGACTGGAATTCGAACTCGGCTCTCCGATTCCTCAATCCAAGCTGCTAACCATACCTCTTATATATATATATATATATATATATATATATATATATATATATATATATAGTTGTTTGAAAGTTTGTGACCCCCCCCCGAGACATGGTCATTGTTATTGTGAACAAATTTAAAATAAGCCTATTAAATGTGCATTCCAACACCAATTTGTTAAGTAGGCTTTCCAAAACAAACAAAAAAAAAGGGGATTTATTTAAAAAAAAGGGGATTTATTTCACCAAAACTGAAAATTTGACATGTGCTAAAGTATGTTAACCCTTTCGGTTAGTACACTGTGAATCCTCATTTTGTAGCAATTACTTCAACCAAACATTTTCAGCAGCCACTGACCAGTATCTTGTATATACTGTTGGGAATTTTTGCTCACTCCTCCTTACAAAACTCAGCCAATTGAGAGCGGTTGGAGGTACATCTGGCATGAACAGCCAACTTCAGGTATAACCACAGTATTTCTCATGGATCAAGATCTGGACTTTGACCAGGCCAATCCAGAGTACAAATCCTCCTCCTTTTCAGGTCTAACCACATTATTTCTATTGGATCAAGATCTGGACTTTGACCAGGCCAATCCAGAGTACAAATCCTCCTCCTTTTCAGGTCTAACCACATTATTTCTATTGGATCAAGATCTGGACTTTGACTACGCATATCCAGAGTACAAATCCTCTTCCTTTTCAGGTCTAACCCCAGTATTTCTATTGGATCAATATCTGGACTTTGACTAGGCCAATACAGAGTACAAATCCTCCTCCTTTTCAGGTCTAACCCCAGTAATTCTATTGGATCAAGATCTGGACTTTGACTAGGCCAATCCAGAGTACAAATCCTCCTCCTTTTCAGGTCTAACCACATTATTTCTATTGGATCAAGATCTGGACTTTGACTAGGCCAAACCAGAGTACAAATCCCCTTCCTTTTAAGCCATTCCTTGGTAGTTTTGCTGGTATGTTTAGGGTCATTGTGTTATTGCAGAATCCTGACTGATGTTAGGATATTCTGATCCAGAACTTGTTGATAGGACTGAGAATTCATATTTTCCTGGCTAATATGGAGTCTTCCGGGTTCAGAAGCAGAAAAGCTGCCTCAGATCTTAACATTTTCACCACAATGTCTCATGGTTGGAATGAGGCTCTTTGTTTGGTAGGCAGTGTTGGCTTTTTTCCAAACATGGCAGTTTTGATTCTGACTGAACAGTTCTATTTTTTATTCCAGAGAATGGACTTCCAGAAAGCCTCTGGTTTGTCCAAGTGTTCTCTGACAAAGTTTAAACGAGCAGTTTTGTTTTTCATTGAGAGCAGAGGTTTCCTTCTAGCAGCTCTCTAATGAATGGTATGTCCGTTCAATTTTCGTTTGTAGATACATGTACATTTACTCCAGATGCTGCCAGAGATGTCTAAAACTCTCTGGAGGTGATGTATGCATTAGCTTTTACTTCATTTATTATTTTTTTTAATTTTTCTTGGTGATAGTTTTCATGGGCGTCCACTTCTAGGAAGAATTATGGTCATATTGAATACCATCCATTTGTAAATTATTTGTCTTGGTCAGTGGATGGATGGAGCTGAAATCTTTTTGAGATTGTCTTATAAGTTTCCTCAGACTGGTGAAAAAACAGTAACTTCTTCCTGATGTCATTAGATATCTCCGTTCCTCTTGGCATTGTTGATCTGTGAAGGCATGACAGCAGCTTAGCTAGTTTCCCTTCTCTTTTAATCTGTGTTGTCCAACCAATTAACTAAGGATAACATGTGACGTACATTATGTATATTAATGACACAAAATTCAGAAAATAGGCATTTAAAATTCATATAAACTGGATTTGGCATTAAATAACCCATGGTGGTTGATATGCCATAAAACCCAAACAAACAAACAAACAAAATTCAGAAACAGAGAGTGAGATGGAAAAATCCAACCTGGAACTATACCACGTGCGTCAGTATTCCTCATTTCAGACTATACGATAGAATTCCCTTAATACTAAAACAGCCTGCATTGCTCTTTCAACAGAAGCTAACTAAAAGTCAACAAATATCAAAGAATGACAAGTCAGTTAAAACACAAAGTTCACTTCATTCACACACAATTTTCGTAAACCTCAAGCTGTTTAATTTCAGCATAGAACAAATTATACTGTATTATATTATCTCATGTTCACACATTATTCTACAACTCAAGATCTATATAATCAAAATATTACTAAAACTCAAATCCAAATCTACAAAGACATTTGAATGTTTTAAACAAATTTTTCATCAAAAAATGGTTACGATACGTAGATGACACCTTCAAACTCTGGCCACACCAGGAAGATGTTCAGGTTGTACTGGACCATGTGAACTCAATAAGACCTTCGATACAGTTCACAATGGAGAAAGAGAGTAACAACACACTCCCATTCCTGGATGTACTAATATCTCGAACAGAGCATGGGTTTAAGACATCCGTATACTGTAAACCAACATTCACCGGACAGTACCTCAATTTCAACTCCCACCATCCATACAGCGTAAAGAAAGGGATCGTCCGTTGCTTACAACACCGAGCAAAAGTCATAAGTGGCGACCCAGAGACGTCAGATAAAGAATTGGTCAGTATAAATAGTACCCTACAATGTAACAACTATCCTGGGTACATGGCAGCAGCCCCCCCCCCCAAAAAAAAACTGGGATAGACGGGTACAAGAGGATTGTTTAAATGACAATTCTACTATTTGTAACACATCTATTTATCATCTCCCAGTTGCATCTCTGCCTTTGGGTAAAGTGCAATTAGGGCCGACTCTATCAAAGAAAAAAGTCGCAACTGAGGAAAATTATACTAAGAGGTGCTCAGCCCTGTGGAACAGCTGCCCCAGGCCACGCCCTTTCATTGCACCAGAGAAAGGGATCAGTGCTCGCTCCGAGGCCAGCGCAACCGACGGTTGTGGGGGCTGCAGGCAATTTTTGTTCCTTGCCCGGGTGTACGTGCTCGGGTCCCCACCTTAAAAAAGACCTTGTGTCACATCTCGTCTACGTGAAGAGAGAGTAATACCTAATTATCTCCCTTGACGTTTCCCTTTTTTTCTTAGTTTTTTTACAAGACGTTTTCTGACTGCCAAAGCAATATCTCTCTAATTAATAATAATTCTTTTATAGAAAACTTAACCCAGATTTTTGTAGTTTATTTAAATGGTTTATCGTTCTTCCCTTTTTCTCTAATGTTGCACTGCTCCAACGAAGATAAATCAGAAAATAGATGTAAGTATTCCTTGATTTAAGAATTTGTAGACAAACTACTACTACTTGCTTGGCAAACGAATCTATCTGGTTACAATCATGTACCTTATTTAATTTTAAAATGTTTATTATTCATGGTAACAAGAAACAGAAACTGTAGGTCTATATTTTCTAATCCAATCTATTTTTTTGTAGTTATAAATCTATAATTTTTTGTTTACTCTCATTTTGTGTTTTTTGTGTCTAAAAAAATAAAGATAAAGTATTTTTATTTGGAATCAAATTCAAATAAAAGAAAATGTTTTTAGTTTTAGTGTTGAACAGTCTGAAATTTGAGCATCGGTATTTTTTATTTTTTATTTAAAACCATGTTTTTTTGTTTTAAATCATAATAAAAAATAAACACTTAATCTGGAAAATAGGCGATGCCTATTTTAAAACTAACCGATGATTTTCTTATCCATTCATCATTCCGTGTATTCAATATTCACTCATCTTTTTTTGTTTTCAAATTATCTGACCAAAACATTGATTTTTTTTTTTTCTAATTTTGTTTTATTTTAAAAAATAATGAATTGTCTTTCTTTCTTCGGACATTTATGAACTTTCTAAAATAAATATGCGAAGTTGAAGTGAAGTCTCTTGCTTGCTTGACGAAGTTTCCTTTCTTAAAGAAGTTTTTTAAAAAAAAGCGATTTTTTTAAAAAAGTAGAACTCTCGAAGAAAAAAAATCAAATCCCGACCTGATTGACTTTTGAATTTGATTCCAAATTTTTGGACATGAAAACGACTAAAAAACTAAAAACAGTTTCGATCTCGTGTTGTTAAAACAAAAAAACATACACGCACAAAGCCACAAACTAATAAAATACAAGAAAAAAAAAGTTGTTTTAAAAACTTCTGATTCCTAAACTTCCTTCTATAAAGCATTTTTTTTTATTTAAATGAAATAAAAAAAAATGCTTTAAAGAAGGAAGTTTGCGAATTTCTTTTTAAAATGTAAACTAAAAGTAAAAAAAAACAAAAAACATGATTTTTAAAAATGCGTTAAAAAAATAAATTTTTAAACTGAGTTTGTTTAAAAAAAATGATAAATTTTCATTTTAACACCCGAACACTAATATAATAATATCCCTTCAAATTTTCCCCAAATAGTCTTATTTCCGTGCAAATGTATATGCTGAACGAAATCTACCTTTTTGGATGTTAACGACCCGAAAAAAGTGGGACTTTTTCCTGGTCTTTCGTCAGCCATTACCGGCTTATTGATAAGTAATTCAGTGCTGAATTCTGTCGGTGGACGTATACAATTTGTGCCTATTTACTCCCTTCACAGTAATTCCTTGTAGTTAACTTTCAAATTAGGGTTAGGTGTGTTTTTTCGGTTATTTTTTTTTTTTTTAAAGAAAAAAGTTAACTTTCAAATTAGGGTTAGGTGTTGTTTTTTTTTTTGGTTATTTTTTTTTTTTTTAAAGAAGAAAGATAACTTTCAAATTTAGGGTTAGGTGTTTTTTTTTTGGTTCTTCTTTTTTTTTTAAAGAAGAAAGTTAACTTTCAAATTAGTGTTAGGTGTTTTTTATGGTTATTCTTTTTTTTAAAGAATAAAGTTAGTTAACTTTCAAATTAGGGTTAAGTGTTTTTTTTTCTTTTGTTATTCTTTTATTTGTTGATGTTTATTGTTTACATATATTTGAAAGTTAACTTTATTCTTAAATTAAGTACAAAAAAAAAATCGCTTTACAGAAACGCATACTAATTTCTGAAAGAAAATAGTTCAGCAGTAAATGATGCTCGGGTATTAAAATGAAAATTTACCAAAAAAATGTTTGTTTTTTTTTTTAACATTCTTATATTTTTAGGAATCTCCAAAGATTTGCTAAAAATGACCACAGCATGACGAAAAAATGTCCCAAACTTAATAAAAACAAAGTTTTATTGTCCTTAAAAATCTTTGGGTAAATTTCTATATTTTGTTTACCGAGCGCTAATATCCTATCAAATTTTTCCAAAATAGATTTATTTCCGTGCAAATGTACATGCTGAACTCAAATCAACAATTACATCATGAAGAAACCTACCTTTTTGGATGTTAACAACCAGAAAAAAATCAGACTTCTTCTCGGTCTTTCGTCAGCCATTCCCGGCTTATTGAAAAGTAATTCACTGCCGAAAGATTTTTGGTGGAGTCATAAAATTTAGGCCTATTTACTTCATTTACAGACTTTCCTTGCAGAAAATCACTACGCACTACCGTAAAGAAATGTAAATTTTTTTCTTTTTTTGGTAAGTTTAGTTTTATTTATAACAAAAACAAATTAAATAATACAATAGAACCTTTTTTCCGTTTCGAATAGCAATGACAAATTTAAAGAACAAATTAAATAATAAAAATAAAGATTTTTTATATTGTAAAATTGAAAATAAAACAAAAATTTATGCACAAACTTGGTAAAGTAGAAAGGTTGATTGTATTATTTCATTTCTTTTTAAATTGTCCCCTTTTCTACACAGAAAACCCCACCCCTGACCTTAACAACTAACCCTAAAGTTAATCTTTATGGTTAGGTGTTAGGGTTGGGGTTTTCTTTCTGTGTAGAAAAGGGGACAAAAATTAATGTTTTTTATTTTTTAATTTGTCCTCTTTTCTACACAGAAAAATCTGTGTAGTGATTTTCTGCAAGGAAAGTCTGTAAAAGAAGTAAATAGGCCAAATTTTCTGATTATGCCTGTGTAGGTACTATGCAGTGAATTAGTAATCATGATGGCAGTAATGGGGGACGAATGACCAACAAGAAGTTCGATATTTTCTTCATAATTTAATTGTTAATTCGAGTTCAGCATGTACATTTGCACGGAATTATGATGATTTGGGAAAAATTTTAAGGGATATTAGCGCTCGGGAAACAAAATAGAAGTTTACAAATCTTTGTTATTTAATAATCATAAAGAATTTTTTTATTAATAAATTTTATTTCTTAATCCTTTTTAGAACCTCCGAAACTTTGATAAAAAATCCTGTTTTCTAGTGTCAATGGGTAACAATTTACTATAGGAAATTTTAGCGTTTTTTTTTTGTTTTTTTTTTTAATAACGGTGCAAAACATTGATTTGGAAATTCTTGCAAAAATCAAATAATTGTCGGATTCTAATGAAACTTTCACAAGAATGAAATTATTTTAGAAATATTCGGTTTTTTTTAGAAAGCCGTGGCAAAAATATTTTTTTATAACTGTTCCCCTCCACCCCACAACACATTTAATTTCCTGAAATTTTGAGAAATTCATGTTTGTAACGCGTAAATGTTTATGTTAGTTCTAAGTGCAAGTCTTTGGAGAATTTAAATAATCAAATTTATTTTGTCAAATTTATTTTGCTCCAGTCGCAAAAAATTTTCTCTGAATCATAAATTAAAAAAAGCAATAAAACTAAAACCTTAATTAATTAGAAAAGCTTCTAATTGCTTTTATGAATAAGATATATTATGGACACTCTTAAGAAAAACATTCTTTTGATGAATAATGAATTTTTACAAGAATTGTTTTCATTTTTTATGTTAATTATAGTAATTTATAAAGTTTTAAATCTTTTAAAATTCTATATTAATTTGCAGTAGTTAGGTGTTATTAAGTAAAGAATATATTTATTAATCATAAATAGAAAAACTTACTACAATTCAGCAAACCCCAGTATTTTAAATTTGTATGTATGTATAAATGTGCCAGGTTTTGTAAATACGGATGTCCATACAGGACATCAAAAAATAAAAGTGGTAACTATAGTAAATTTAAAATTTATTTGTAATTTTCAAACATTTACTGAACAAGCATATTTGGAAGTAATATTATAAAGCTAAAGTACCTAAACTCAATAAAATATTAGATTACTTAGAGTATTTTCATAAATTTTTACGATTACTAGGTAATTAAAATATTACATAAAAAAGGCATTTATGTTGTATTTGTCAAGTAATTTTTACAGTAATGTGCTCCTTACTTAAACATTTCATACATTAAGTTATTGATAAATGTGTCAACACCTTAGAAACACCCAGCTCTGTATTAAAAAATGCTTTTCTATGATATTTTAAACTAAAAGTTAATAATATTTGTTTTAATTATGACTGTAGTGGACTGTGGGTTTACGTGTTGTTAAATTAGGAACATGTGCATTTATTCCTACGAGAAGAAGATCCACCAGAAGAACATGGCGGACTCAGAGGTTGAATCCACCATAAAGAAGTGTAAAGAAAACCAACAAGACTGATATATATATATATATATATATATATATATATATATATATATATATATATATATATATATAAACAAGTATATGTATTAAACAACAAAATTTACAATGGACATAGACATTAACATTTGTGTTTGTGTGTGAATGTAAATAGTTTGTATGTTGGTGAATGTTCATACGTACGTGTATGTGTGTATAATGTACATGGCATCTCCCACAAATGAGAAGACGCAATCTTCTGCGAGAGCTTACATTGTGGGTGTGTTCACTGAAAATGAAGAAATGCAAAAGAAAATGAGGCAAGAAATCACCCAGTATTTATAGTGTAGGGAGAGCGCCCCCTAGTGAACAATTAAGGAGGAGTTAACTCCGACATGACTAATTAAACTTGAAATCATCTAATCTTCCTCAAATAATGTTTCAAATGAGTATATTTTTTTAATAGAGAGAATTCTGTTATGTTGACAGATTTGTCAATATAACTGATTTTAACATTTTCAAAAAATGTATAATTCCAATCAATTTAAATTCGGTTTGAAATACAGCAAAGTATTTTGCTTATTGGAAATAAATATTGAGTCTAGACATGAGATTGAACTCACAATTACTATGTCACTAAATTCACACACCAACACTAATCCACAAGGACTGTACTTAAACCTAATGTTCTTCTTTCCTGCCTCTCAATCATTTTCTGTCTGCGATCCTTCAATATTTTTAATGTGCAACAAGAAATGGTTGTCTGTTTTGGAAAAGCAATTCAAGGCTTTTGAAACAATGTTGGTGATTGGTCAATAAATGCTAATGTGAGAACTTGAATTTGAAGTTCATGTGATCCTATTTTTGTACAGAATTGAATACTACTTAAATCTACTGAATTTTTTCTATAATTTTTAATGGAATTCTACAAATATATATATATATATGTGTGTGTGTGTGTGTATATATATATATAGATATGTATGTATGTATGTATATGTAATATATATATAATTGTTGACTATTGGCTCCTACATGAAGCTCATCCCCACTTTGGATCAGGTTCAAAATTTTCACCTCAGTGTCATCAGATAGATTGAGAATTTTCTCCCAAAAATACATTTAAGAAATTATATTAACCCCAATGAATCAAGCAAATAATATATTAAAAGCTGTGCACAACTGTACTGTAACAAATAATAATAAACAAATATTGCATCCTACTTGATGCAATCATACCTATCAGGCCAAATGATCTTCATAGTCATAAACTCTATTTTACAGTAAGAAGTTGAAAAAGGGCATTGTTATCTGAAAATCAACTTAGAACAATTAAAAAAGAGCAAACAATGCTCAATGTAGCATTAAATAAATCTCATCAAAATAAGTTAAAAGCTACTTGTATGGATGATTTTTTGATTCTGTTGATTATCAAGCTCAATGCTTTTCTTCCATCATGTACACTTACTAAAATTTAGCTCAGCGTCATTTGCACACCAACTGCCATTCAATTGATCTCTTGGAACGCTTCACCAACCCCAAGAATGGTACCTGTTTGATGACCTACATCATCAGCATATCCTTACTTTTTTCATCATTAGTAGACTGACCACTGATGGGAAAACAAATGCTCTTTTTTCTATTAGAAGATTTGTTTGGGATGTGATATTGAATGCTTAAATAACTGAGACCATTCCTTTACAATCAGGATCACCACAATGTCCAGCTGATATAAGGGCATTGAGATAATATTTTATCTCATTCTCACGGACACCCTGAAGGCCATCCATGGACCCCCAGTTAAGAACCTGCCCTTTGGGTGTTGTAATTTTGTTTTCATTTAATGTTTAAGACAAAGGATTTATTTTTCTATTTATCTTATTTTCAAAGATTTCATGCCTATATATTTGCGAAGATTTCATGCCTATATATAATTTGAAATGTCACATGCTAGAAATTATTTAAATCTAAAGTGAGTCAATTTAAAATTAAAAATAATGTATAAAGATATGTTTAATAATGTCTCTTTTTCTTTCAGTTATCAAAAGTGGCAGGAAATGACTGCTTTGATGTAAACACTGTACAGAAAATCTCAGATCATAAATTTAAAACTGAATATGAAAGCATATGACCAGGAGAAGATTATGACATTTTTGACTTTGCATTTTCAGAAGTGAAATGTTGACAAGTTCCACAGCAAAACCCAATATTCTTTTGCAATAAAATTTGTAATTTATTCTTTTGATAGTAAGACCACATTGACAAAAAGTAACCACAAGCTATAAAAACTCAGACTAGAGAGAATCACTATTCACGTCATGAGTGATAATTAGTATTTTCTTGTATGCAAATTCACATCAGAGTGAAAGTATATGAGCATTTTCAAGGAGAACAACTTTACAAATCCACATGCAGATACACACTGTACAAAAACCATACTTCTGTAAGGTATGTGATTTAGTATTTTCAGAGAGTTCAGTTTTAAAGAGACACATACAAACTCACACTGAAGTAAAACCATATTCATGTGAAGTATGTGGTTCAGCCTTTTCAGATAAGTCAGGTTTATAACCGCATATGTAGACACACTGGAGAAAAACCATATTCATGTGAAATATGTGGTTCAGCATTTTCACAAATTTCAGTTTTAAAGAGACATAAGAAAACACACACAGGTGAGAAACCATATTCCTGTGAAGTGTGTGGATCAGATTTTTCACAGAGATCAATTTTAAAAGGCACATGTGAATACATACTGGAGAGGTACCATATTCATGTGAAGTATGTGATTCTGCATTTTCAAGGAGTTCAGATTTAAAACACACATCCAAGTACACACAGGAGAAAAACTGTATTCTTGTGAAGTGTGTGGTTCCACATTTTCAGAAGGGTCTAGTTTAAAAAATCACGTGCGGATACACACTGGAGAAAAACCATATTTTTGTAATATTTGTGGGTCAGCATTCTCACAAGTTTCAATTTTAAAAAGACACAAGCAAAAACACACTGGCAAGAAACCGTATTCATGTGAAGTTTGTGTATCATCATTTTCAGAGAGGTCACTTTTAAAATATCACATCCGAACACACACTGGAGAAAAACCATACACAGCAAGTTCAAATTTCAAAAAACACATGCAAACCCATACTGGCGAAAAACCATACTCATGTGAAGTGTGTGGCTCAGTATTTTCAAGGAATCCCTATTTAAAAAAAAACATGCAGACACAGGAGAAAAGTCATATTTATGTGAGGTATGTGGTTCAGGATTTTCATATTAGTCAAGTTTAAAAACTCATATGCGAACATACACTGTAGAAAAACCCTATTCATATGAAATGTGTCGTTCAGCATTTTCACAGATTTCAATTTTAAAGAGACACAAACACACACACACACACAAGTGAGAAACTGTATTCATGTGAAGTGTGTATTTCACAGAGTTCTATTTTAAGAAGGCACATGCAAGTGCATACTTGTAAAGAACCATATGTGAAATATGTGATTTGGCATTTTCACAGTTCAGATTTGAAAATCCACATGCAAACCCATACTGGAGAAAAACCATACTCATGTGAAGTGCGTGGCTCAGCATTTTCAAGGAATCTCAATTTAAAAAACACATGTGAACACATACTGATGAAAAACCATATTCACGTGAAGTCTGTGGTTCTGTATTTTCAGTGAGTTCAAGTTTCAAAAAACACATGCAAACACACACTGGCAAAAAACCATGCTCATGTGAAGTGTGCGGTTTAGTATTTTCAAGGAATTCTGATTTAAAAAGACACATGCGGATACATACAGGTGAAAAGCCATATTCATGTGAAGTATGTGGTTCAGCATTTACAAATAAGACAAGTTTAAAAATTCACATGCGGACACATACT
Organism: Acanthosepion lycidas; assembly: GCA_963932145.1. Classification (NCBI taxonomy): domain Eukaryota; kingdom Metazoa; phylum Mollusca; class Cephalopoda; order Sepiida; family Sepiidae; genus Acanthosepion; species Acanthosepion lycidas. The sequence continues at coordinate 110,881,284 of OZ010575.1, read as the reverse complement.
GGAGAAAAACCATATTCATGTGAAATGTGTGGTTCAGCATTTTCACAGACTTCAGTTTTAAAAAGACACAAATATACGCACACAGGTGAGAAACCATATTCATGTGAAGTGTGTGGTTCTACTTTTTCACAGAGTTCTATTTTAAAAAGGCACATGCGAATACATACTGGTGAAGAACCATATTCATGTGAAATATGTGATTCAGCATTTTCACGGAGTTCAGATTTAAAAACCCACATGCAAACACATACTGGAGAAAAACCATATTCATGTGAAGTGTGTGGTTCCACATTTTCAGAAAGATCAAGTTTAAAAACTCACATGCGGACACACACTGGAGAAAGACCATATTTATGTGATGTTTGTGGCTCAGCATTTTCACAAATTTCAATTTTAAAAAGACACAAGCAAACACACACTGGTGAGAAGCCATATTCCTGTGAAGTCTGTGGTTCAGCATTTTCAGAGAGGTCACTTTTGAAATGTCACATCCGGACACATACTGGAGAAAAACCATATTCCTGTGAAGTCTGTGGTTCTGTATTTTCAGTAAGTTCGAGTTTCAGAAAACACATGCGAACACACACTGACGAAAAACCATACTCATGTGAAGTGTGTGGTTCAGCATTTTCAAGGAATTCTGATTTAAAAAGACACACACGAACACACACTGGAGAAAAACCATACACATGTGAAGTTTGTGATTCAGCATTTTCCCAGAGATCACATTTAAAAAGACATATCCAAATCCACTGGTAGTGAGTTTAAAACCCTTTACTGAGAAAAAATCATATGCAAAGTAATGATTTGGTATCTTCTGTAAGTTAACATGAGAAACACCATATATGTAAAGTGTATAGTACAACATTTTCAAGATGTTCAGGTTTTAAAAAACACATGCAAGAATATACTTGAAGAAATTCATCTTGTGAGATGTGTGGTTCATCATTTTCACAGAATTCAATTTGAAAATTACACCTGCACTAATGAATTCTGGTTTAAACTCTTTACAGGTTTCAGTTTTCTGGTGTTTCAGAAATTCTGTGCAAACAGCCACTGGATTGATACCATATTCATGTTATATGTGTGGATGTGTATTTTCAGTTTAAAATTAAAAGATTACATACTGTCAGAATAAAGAGATGTGTGGATCAGGATTTATAATGAATTCAGGTTTATATTCTTCATAGGTTTCAATTTTAAATAAATTTCATTGATGTTTTAACATATGATCTTTAATATTTCTTTTCCTAATATTTTAAATCTCATAGAAAGCAAATGAAATTTTTTGATGGCCATATATAAATGCTGTACAGAGAGTGAGTACAAGTATCGATTCAATGTTGAAGATGTAACCGAGATAAACATTTGCACTTTATGAAAATCAAAGGTGGAAAAAACAACAACATTCTTTAAAATATGATTATTTGTATGTTAGAATGCAGATATAAAAATATATTTGCCAATTTCTTTTTTTCATTTCATTCAAATCAATTCACCCCCAAGCAAATCAATAAATCCACTAAGACATAAGGGCTTACTGAGTGTGAAAGAATATGAGAAAAATAAAATCATTATTAAAGAGAGAGGACAATAAAAGAACAGGAATTAAGAATGTAGTGAAAATTGGAACAAAAATAATCACCTACCTGATCGCAAACGGCAACATATATGTTCTACATGCAAGGTTTATTTTTTTTGACTGGAAAAAACATGGCCACCCCCGGCAAGCTTATATTGCGAATGGTCACATATCCTCACGCGGGCGGTCGTGTAAAACCATGGAAGGTGAATTCATGCATGCAAATGAAGGAAGGCAGAAAAGGACATAAAAACACCGAACACTCGTCACTCAAGGAACAAAAAAATCTTTTGCAACGTTGAAGATGAATCATGTAAAGGAGAAAGCAGAGGCGCAGGAAGAGATTATTGAGTAAATCGAGTGAGTTTATTAGTTGCAGTTTTACACCAGATGCACCAAGAGAATAGTGTGTTTGTTCAGGAAGTTTGTCAGTTGTTGTGGATTTGCACCCGGTACAAAGAAGACAGAAAATAACGATTGACATTGCATTTCAGTTTTTGAAAAGTTGAATAGAAAGCAAGAACCCTGAAAAGAGTTTCACAAGTGAGAAGCACAAAATACGAAACTGTTAGCATATAACTTACATTTACATCTGTCCATTTTAACTGTAAAATAATCAGACCTAAGTGCCAATGCAGCATTGTGTTTAAATTCATAAAGTTTTGGTACCAAAGAGAAAAGCTGATCAGAAAAATTACCATGAAAATATATGTAGTGAAGTCATTTGTATGAGAAGCATAATATTTGTTATTTCTGATATCCTCAACAGGTGTGCTGATATAGGCGTTTTTTTGTTTTTTTTCTGTAAGGATTTATGGAATGAGGAATATACAAGTACACCATTATCCTCATCTTCATGTTCACCAACCCTCATCAGGTGTTTGTCGATCAATATATATTGCAGGGAATTTCAATATGAACCCTTTGTTGGCTTGTTACAAAACATTATACAAACATTGTACTCAAAAAAAGTGATTGCTGTTATGAGAGGAGATTCCTTTCTTTAAGTCAAGGTAACGTCACCAATTAATACTTAAGAAGATCTTTTCTTCGCCATTGTATGGTTCCTATTGAACAAGTCTATGACTTTGGATTTTTGGTTGTGACATGTCTGATATCTACCACACCTAAAGTTCAAACTAGTTCTCTAGTGTGTCAATGGCAATAACTGACCTGGTTCATCTGACTGTTTGGCAATAATAAACTCAGTCATGTGCTATGTGTGATACAAGCTTAGTCGATCATGTCTCGAAAGATGCATGACTAACAAGGTAGATTTTTTCCTGCGGTGGATTGCCATTTCTTTCTGCAGTAGACCAGTTGCCATCCAAGGCTATAGAACCCAATCTGTCCTGCTATTTACCCATAGGTGGAAGGAGAAGAAGATTCATACCTTTCCCAAGTGTATTAGCATGTAAGTGAATGTAGTAGATACGAATGGAATTTGAACTCGGTTCTCCAGTTCCTCAATCTGAATTGCTATCCATTACTCCACCATACCTCCTCGATAATAAACTACTTTTGCTAAATGCAAATTTTAAATTTCAAGCTGGGATTTCTGTTTATAATGATATAAATAAAATTTGTCAATATTTTACAGAACTAATGAATTGCGAACAAAAGGAGAGGGTTTTTTATATAAACCCCTACACAGGAACACACATGTGGAAAAACCTTATTCATGTAGAGTATGTGGCTCAGTGAAACCATATACATTGGAAATAAATTATAACAAACACCAGAAATTGACAATTATATTAGGTTATATTTTTTAAATAAATTATTAAAATGAATCTGAAAAAGACCATACTATTCTAGATATTTACAGGGTTTGGTTTAATATAGCTGAATGTTAAATTATAGGAAAATAGAGTAAGAAAACTGTGTAATATTTGTATCACTAAGTAATTATTATCTAAAAATTCTTACACTGTAAAAAATATTTTCTGGATATAAATAACATGCAATGGGTTTGTAATTTGTAGAAACTGAATTAATCAATCAACATATGACAATTATCGCAATACAATTAACTGAACTTTTTTGATTAAATTTGTTAAAATTAAAAGTTAACAGAAACAGTGCATCAGGAACATATTTGTACTTGTAATGTTGATCAGAAATCACTATATACCAAATGTAAATAGTAAACATTTTTTCTTCACAATACAATGTCATCATTTGTTTTTCTTCACAATAAATGGATTCAGTTGCTTTCCATTGAGTAAATTATGAAAAACACCAGAAACTGACGATGTTCTGTTGTTATTGAATAATGACTTAAGGAGCTCCCAAATATGTAAATATTAGTATTAAATTAAATATTAATACTAAGAGAAATAGAAAGGAAAAGTGGAAAATATCGTTCACTATTTCATTAACATGAACACTAAAACCTACAACAAAACAGTAGACAAACTGTATTTACAAAGAGCGATTGTTGTTTGAGAAAATTTCTACCTTTAATATGAGGCCTCAATGTATGGTTCTTAATCAACAAGTCTAAGAGTCTGGATTGTTGGTAGTGACGTGTCTAATATCTACCATAGCTCAAGCCCTGAGTTTAGCCCTTTAGTGTGTCAAGGGCAAAAATTCACCTGGATCATCTGACTGTTAGGACATGATCAATTACGTTTGCTAAAACTTTAAAATTTGAAGCAGGGATTTCTGCTTATCACAACATAAATGAAATTTGTCAATATTTTTACAAACTTAATCAAAAAGTGTATAAGCATTGATTTTTGATCATGCCTAAAGCCCCAACTAATTCTTTAGCATACTAAAGGTAATAATTCACCTATCATCTGACCACTATAAGGTGGTTTCATATAAATCCCTACATATTTAATCTGCAGGAGGTGATTGTTCTTGTTCTGTTATGTATAGGAGTATATAAACTATTAGGTTGGTGAAAAAATAATGACGTAATAATGTCGTTTTTTGACGTTAAAAAATACGTCAAAAAAACGACATTATTATGTCATTATTTTTGCACCAACCTAATAGTTATTTAGTATTGATCAGTTACTACTTGATCCCTTTCTACTGTGACTTATACACACACATACACATATATATACATATCCATAAATATATATACACACACATATATACATATCCATAAATATATATATATATATATACACATTCGTTGCCAAAATTACACCCTTTTCTGGCTGCAATGATCGATGCAACCTGTGTTTGCTGGAAAAATGATTCATCAAAAATATTAGGTTGGTGCAAAAATAATTTCGTTTTCTAACATATGTTACTATGTGAAAAAACGAAATTATTTTTGCACCAACCTAATACTAATGAGCAAAATCTGCTTAACAAATGAAATGAACTAATGTTAGCTTGTAATCACAAAAAGAAATCTCTCTTAAAATATTTTAATTCTGGATGAATTTATTGTCCAAATATCACATGCCTTTCCCATATTTTAGGTTACATCTATATATTACCTACCTTTAACCATTTTAATATCTATTGTTACTTATTGTTACCTAGCGTTCCTCTTTTAAGCTTGCTTTTTTTTTAAACTTTTTTTTGTACAATAGCCCCCTACCAACACTCTACATTCTGTATTCGTACCCCAATATTATATTAAGTTTATATTAAATTTGAGCTTTGAATCTGTGTCTAATTTAGCATTCCTCCCATGAGACCCAGTATATATTTTTTAAATCAAAAGAAATAATTTGTGCCTGATGAGTTGGTAGAACAATGAAACTTTAAGTTGTGCTTTGAACATAGGTATCATATATATTTATTAATGAATAGGTACATGTATATTAATTAATATATACTTCTTAGCTCTGTCTAACCACATTGAGCACTGTTTTGTTTACACCTTATATTGAGTAAATATTTATTTGCTTACCTGTGTATGTACACTAACACATGTATATACAGTTGATAATATCTAGTTATTTGATTTATCCACATATATACCTACACACACACACATATATATAGATACATATTCACCATTATATACATACACACATATATATATATACATGTATACACATAAATTTACATAAAAACACATGTCTACACATAAATATACATATGTATACACACATATTTATATACATATATACACATGTATACATACATGCATAGGAATTCGTTCATAACACCCATTGCCAATAGAGTCACATCCTTAGTCACAGTCACCAATTAATGCTACACCTTTTGCTGCTGCCTAGATTCGGTGGTGTAAACACATTTAGTGGTCCAGTCCTCAGGGTCTTAGGATGACATTTTAACAATGAGTTAACTCTGGGCAATGCTGATGCTGGTCCAAGCTGTTTGTTGGTTGCTGAACACTTCAATCCACACTGTCTCTTCCCATATTGTGTTCTTGATCTCAGAGCAGTGGGAAATGAAAGGTTGTATAGTCTCACAGCACTGGTCAAGCTGTGGAAGGTGCTATATTAAGAAAAAATATCTTCACAATGAAAAAATAAAGTGAGAGAATTGTGGAGTTAATCTTCGATGAGTTTATATACGTCTTGGTACAACAAAATTAAACCTTCCCGCATCAATCTCTCTAGTGACACTGGGCCTTATTTCAACTTCTAGAAAGCTGGGTTCAAAGTCTTAAAATCAGTAATTGTGGCGGCAGCTGATGTGAATTCAAGAGGCTTTTGATGCAGCTTCTCAGCCCAAAGTCTATGAGCTACCCAAAGTCATCTGCTTATATGCACTTTTGCCCAAAACTGGCATGGGGCTGAAGGGTTCTTGGAATTTGTTCATTCTTTAATTTTCACATTAATTCTAATAAGGGCTTTCTTTGTTCCCTATTTTTGCTTTCGTAATCAACTTTGCAAATTTGAAAAATTATCCCCCTTCCTTGGTAGTAGTCACAGGGATTGCTTTTCCCTTAACTCTAACCTCCTTCACTTCACATCTTGCACTGCTACTCCACACAGGTGGATCTAAACTCTGCCCCTTTCTCCTTCCTTCTCAATGTTCTAATTCTGCCCACTTCTCAGGGTGCACAAGTCTTTGTGACAAGGGAGAAATGGCATGGTTTATTCTACTCATTAATTTCATTTCTCTAGACTACTTTTGCACAAACCAGAACACCTTCTTGGCACGACATAATTGATCTTCATAATCACAACCCCAAGAAAAAGGGTTCATTCTTTGTTTTTGTTTTCATCAATGAAAATATAATTCTCATCTGCTTCTCTTTCCATTAATAATATGTGTTTTCCTAATTTCTCCAGAAAGAGATAAACTTATTTCTGAATTTGTTTTTGTCAATGAAAATATATTTGTTTACCTAAATTCTCAACAAAGTGACTGTTTTCTATCCCTGGACTGGTTGCCATTTCAGTGAAAATACAGGCCAGATCACCTGTCTGTTATGATGGTTCATTCTCTGTTCTTATTTCTCAATTCGTTTTTGCTAACAAAATATAATTCTCATCTGCTTTTTTGTTCACCAGTGACATGTGTTTTTCTAAATTCCCAAGGAGATAAAATTGTTTCCTGTTTTCTTCTGCATACCAGACTCTTATAGATGAGAAAAATAAACTTTAGGAAAGCATTTTCACCATAGAAAATGTCTCCACTCTCTATCTTCCAGTCTATATTTCTGCTTAGAATTAATGTTTAGCCACCTCAGTGTCACACTTTTCAAACCATAAATTGATAATAGAGGTCAATTTTCCGTCAGTAAACAAAAACTCCTTCTGTGTATAAATTTGTGAATTTTTTTTATTTATTCTACTTGTATTTGCAAATATGCTTCAGGAATATCCAGCTATCAAAAAGATTTTCCCCCGTTTAAAGTCGCAAAAATTTCCCCTGGACTTGGTAATGGGTAGTTATGGAATTCTAAATATTTGTTTAACTCTATTGAAAAATCAGCACAAACATGAATTTTGATTAATTTTTTTCTTTACATTCACTGCTTGTGCTGCCCATTTTGAATGGTCAACCTTTTCAATTACACCTACTTTTCTCGCTAAAAATTTTAGTCAGAATATTTACTGTTTTTTCAAAGCAAGTTTCTCCTGGTTTTTAGTAGTACAAAATTACACTAGTTTTCATTTTCTACCAATGCTAACCTTCTCAACAAAAGTCTTTGTCTTTTCTTGTCTTCCTAGTCAATGCATTCTTTGAAAATTTTCTCATATCTTCTAAAATAAGCAGAAAAGGTAACTCCATCAACTGAATTGTATGTGAATTCAGATATGGCATTTGCCACTGCATCTAGAGTGAAAGAACTTGAGGAATTTTCCATTTTCTTCTCTACTTTCTCGTTTCTTGAGTTCCTACAAATGGTGCTGTTGTATTTTTACCATTTTGGCTAATAATTCTTCCGTATTTGAAGAATGTTTTTTTTTCCTTCTTTCTCTTTTTTTACATACACCAAAGAGAAAAAAAAGTTAAACTAAAATGTTTCTAATTATGTCATTAGTTATCATGTGCGATGAAGCAAAAAGTATTTTTTCTACTCATATGAGTTTCAATTCCTTATCGTCAGTTATAACTCACTCCTAGTGGTTATAATATTATGTCTAGGTTAAGCTACTTGCTGTGACCTCACTAGAATTCTCTCTGACTCCAATGAAACTTCTCTTGGAGTTCTTTATTTAAGGCGTCTTGCCTAGTTCATTTGTGCTACTGGGGGTGTGATTTATTTGCTCCATAACACATATATTGTTTGCTTGCTTAATATTATTTTTGCCTTTTTCTTTTCTTGTTATTGTTTATTGCAAACTTTGTCAAATCTGTTTATGGGCAGTTCTGTCATTTACATTTAACTATGGCTACTTCCTCTACAGATTGGAAATACTATGACTGCTTCCCTTTTTTTTCATTTGTTATTAACCCAGCTGACATTAGGCTAAAATGAGCAAAGGACAATATAACAAAGAGCACTTGAAACATGAAGAAAACAGGTTCAATCGAAACATTGAATTAAAAAATCATTTAAGAATGGAAGAGGTACATTGTACACAAGTACCCTCTATCAATATAATCAAAATGTATTTTGATCTCCTTTTTGACATCTTAATTCTTGGCATTGAATTGATTATTCATGTTCTGAAGGGACACACTGACAACTGATAATCCCCTGACTTTATGACAAAAAAAAATTTGTGAACATGACATTTTATAAACAAGAGTATTACATTTTGTCGGGAAAAAAATCCACAGAATAGTCTTACTCATCTAAAAGAGAATGAACAAAATATACAGTGCTGTTCGATAAAAGTGACTCACCTAATTTTTTTTACTAAAAATATTTTTTGTCTATTGTTTTTGTCTAATTTTTAATCTTACTAATATAAAGACCCCTTCCCGACCACCTAGTAAAAAGGTTTACTCACCCTAAGGTATTCTATTGATAATTATAATTTTGGATATAAATGATATTCAGGAAAAATCTCAGTGCAAAAAAAAAGTGACTCACTTATTTCTACTAGTAATCAATAGAAACATAACCGAACAGCTTTAACTAAAGAATAATAGAGGTATAATTTATTTATAATAGGTAATATAGTTCGAAATATTTAATAATCTATGGGTCCTATGAGTCACTTATCGAACAGCACTGTATATATTTGGACACAGTGATATTGATTTTATGAAGACTCATGCAACAGACTCAGAAATGAATAGAGATTGTTAAAGTTCAAGACCTCTGATTTTCAATGAGCAGACAAATCAATCCTGCATGTTTGTTTCATTTCTCTTCTGAGCAGGCATGTACAAAACCTGGAAAAGATGTGGTATGTGTGCAACAAACAGAAGATGAGATCAACAGTAAGAAATGAAGACAAAAATCCATTTCTCAACAATTTGGTGTTTGTCTATATTTCTGAGATGAGATATTGTAACTATTTACACTATTTACATTGTTCGAACTGCAGTCCTCATCTTTATTGTCATATTCACGTTTCAGCCAGTGTACATCCCGACCGTCTTCAGGATCTGTTTATATTTCTGAGATCAGGTATTGTGACTATTTACATTGTTCGGACAGCTGTTCTCATCTTTATTATCATATTCATAAGGTTTCGGCCGTTGTACACACCAGCCTTCTTCAGGTGATATACATTGGAATTTTGAACTGAACTCTTTATTTAGTCCACAATGGTAGATTGTTCGAGTTTCATGTGTCATGCCTTTTCTGGATATCTCATTTTTGGTTATTTCCCTTTAATAACACAACTCTCCAAAGTTTTGTTTGCCACTCCTGTGACCAGGTATTGAACTCACAATTCTTTGAGTTAAGTCACTGGATTACGTCAACCAATACTTTTATTCAGTGGGCATCTCACGTGGAATTAGAACAATCTATCCCTGTGGACTAAATAACGGGTTCATTTTGAAATTCCAACATATATCACCTGAAGAAGGCCGGAGCATACAACGGCCGAAATGTTGTGAATATGACAATAAATATGAGGACAACAGTCCGAACAATGTAAATAATTTGGTGTTTATTTCAATGAGGTTCTCTGGTTAGACCTAGTATTTCTGTTAGTAAGGGGGTAGCACATAAATTCCTTCAACTCTTCTTCAGCCAAATGACTGCTACCAACTTGGACTTGTTGGATAAACAGCTCCTGTCCATGTCTAACTCTGTGGCTCTACTTATATAAGACTACAAGTGGAAAAATCTTGTTTCAATGAAGTCCCACTTGATCTTGTTTCTAATTTGTTTGTTTATTCTTTTCCCCTTTGAACACTCACATTCCAAGACTTTATCTTCTATTAAAAAAACAACACTTCTGACTCTAATAACATCATTTAGGGATCAGTTGATGTTATTGGAGTCAGAAGTGTGCCAGAGTGTATATGAATTTCAACAACAACTATTTAATATTAAAGTGATTTTTTTTCTATGACTGCATTTTGGTTCAAGCAGTCCTAATTGGTTTATTCCCACAAGATCTCCAGACTAGCATTTTTTTACCATCATTCCAAAACCCTCCTGAAAAAAACTTTAATTTAATTATCATGAGATTTTTTTTTTAAAACGATTCTGAAATCAAAAACTTTATCATTAACAATTCTTAGTAGCATAATAAAAAAAAACACCATTAAGGAAATAAATTAAAAAAGCTAAAAGTTTTCAAATAAATACAAAAACAAATGAATTAAATTTATTATAATTTTTTATTAAACTCACAGCTTTATTAAAACATTTCAGTTAAATCACCCTGGCTAATTTTACATAGAAATGTTCTTAATTTTCAGGCTTAAACTTTCATGATACCTTAAGTTAAAGAATTGTTCTTTACACAATCATTTTATTTACAAAGTGTTGTAGCATATGTACGGACGATGAGTGGTATGCCTCCGTTCCCATAAATACAGTAATACTGTACGTTGGTCTGCAGTTGGAGATTCATTACAGAATTCACTTGACTCACTTCTAACAGTTGACTACTACTTCTACACACTGCTGGCGAATCTTATATGTGTTGTTCTTGTCCTAAGTATTCTCGTTCATTACTTTTGTTTATTCTATTCAGTAGCCTTCCCTAGGTTACAACACAAAGAATAGTAGTGCATTTCACTTAGGTTTTAGTCTATAAAAAAGAAATGTTAATTTACAATTATCTTCCTCCCATTGCAAGTAAATTTTTCATGTCTCTTTGCATGTTTCAAATTTTACTTCCTTGAAAGTGCCACACTACAAATGCAATCAGAATATGCCTGCCTGTGAGTTTTTAAATGAGTTCTATGAAATTAAGAATTTGTTCAAATTTCATGCAGATATAGTTTATTTCGTCTGCATGTGTATTTTTAAATCTGCTCACTGAAAATTAAACCACACCTTTCAAATGCATGTGGTTTATACTGCTCTTTTTGCATGTTTTTTTAAGGCTGAAATCATTGAAAATACTGAACCAAACAGACAACATGAATATGTCTATTCTCCTATGTGTAACCGCATGTGAGATTTTAAATTTGATCTCTGTGAAAAAGCTGAACCACAGACTTCACATGAATATGGTTTCTCACCAGTGTGTGTTCTCATGTGATTTTTTAAAGTTGAACTTCGTGAAAATGCTGAACCACACACTTCACATGAATATGGTTTCTCGCCAGTATGCGTTCGCAAGTGACTCCTCAAAGAGGAACTCCATGAAAATGCTGAACCACATAATTCACAGGAATATAATTTCTCACCAGCGTGTGATTGTATGTGTAGTTTTAAAGCCGTACAAGTGGAAAATTCTGAACAGCAGACATCACAGGAATATGGTTTTTCACCAGTGTGTATGAGCATATGTCTTTTTAATGAAGTGTAATTTGAAAATGCCAAACCGCATACTTCACATGCATATGGTTTTTCCCCAGTGTGTGTCCGCATGTGAATTTTTAAACCTGACCTAGATGAAAATGCGGAACCACATACTTCACATGAATGTGGTTTCTCACCAGTGTGTGTTCGCATGTGTATTTTTAAAACCCAGTTCCTTACAAATGCTGATCCACATACTTCACATGTGTATGGATTTTCTCCAGTGTGTGTCCGCATGTGAACTTTTAAATGTGATCTCTGGGAAAATGAAGAGCCACACACTTCACAAGAATATGGTTTCTCACCACTGTGTGTTCGCATGTGATCTGTTAATGATGAATTCCGTGAAAATGCTGAACCACACACTTCACAGGAATATGGTTTCTCACCAGTGTGTGTTTGCATATGACTTTTTAACAATGAGTTCCATGAAAATACTGCACCACATACTTTACATGAATAGGGTTTCTCCCCAGTGTGTGTTCGCATGTGTTTTTTGAAACTTGCATAGAATGAAAATGCTGAATCACACACATCACAAGTGTATGGTTTTTCTCCTGTGTGTGTTCGCATGTGTATCTTTAAATTTGACCTCCGTGAAGATGCTGAACCACATACTTCACATGTATATTGTTTTTTAACAGTGTGTGTTTGCATGTCTATCTTTCCATGTGAATTAATGGATATATTGATATTCTGTACAAAAACATTTCTCAGTTCGCATATTTTCCAGCAAATATGTTTTTAGCATAAGTGTTCTAAAACACAAATAATCACATTTCGAAAGAATGCTCTTATTTTCTGGGTTTTTTCAACTTTCATAAATCACAAATTCAAATGATGTAGATATTTACCCAGGATACATATTGAAATATTAGTGTATTTTTTTCTTGTGTGTGTGGGTCTTTTTAAATATGACCTCCACGCAGTTGTTGAACAGCACACTTCACATGTATATAAATTTTCTCTGTATACAGCTACCAGATTTAAAACATCTGAAAGAATAAGAAGAAGAAGAGATATTATTAAAGATTTGTTGAGGCAATATTTTCAGTTAAACATTTATATTCAGTTTGGCTTTGAATAAATTCCAGTACATTTTGTTATAAATTTAGTCATAAAACCTGTAAAAACCGCTATGAACATTTGCCAATTCTTTTCCTATGTATATTTTTATGTAAACCAATTCAACACTTCCATAGTGCCATTCAATTATAAGTTTTAAAAAAGTATTGCAATAATTTCTTAGAAACCTTCTTCAGTGCATTAAAGAAAACACAACTTTGCTTGCAAATGGCTTGACTGGAAAGCAATCAACAGAGTAATAAAATTATTTAAAATTCTTTCCATATTAAAAAAAACATTCAATTTTCTTTTAAAATATCCTACTAAATTTGTATTTATTTACATTATTCAGACTATTGTCCTCATCTTTGTCACCATATTTATTATGTTTTGGCCGTTGTACGCTCTGGCCTTCTTCAGGTGGCCAAAACATAATAAATATGACAACAAAGATGAGGACAATAGTTCGAATAATGTAAATAATGTACATATTACCTCATCTCAGAAATATAAACAGATACTGAAATTTATATTATTCAATTTTAAAGTCTTTATTATAAAATCACCATTAACTTTTATCACTCTGTATATGATTTCATTTGCTGTATGAAAAATTTATCCTGCTACTGAAGATGACCTCATTTCTGAATTTGAATTTCATCGTTGTGTTGTCATATCCAGCTATGGCAGCAGGAAACAATTTTGAGCGAAATTAACAATAAGGATACTGCAATTGAGAGACATTGAAAAATAATGCAGTAGAAAGGGAAGTAATATTAATAATGCAATGTACAAGTTAACATTTTAGAAGTATCTGTATATTTTAAATTTATTTTTCATAATACTAGATATTTATTAATTTAATGACTAAAAATGTCTTAAAAATAAATTGTCAGTAGATATTTTTTCTTTCTCAATCCCAACGTTTACATTATATACTATTAATATATTATAACAATATATTTTATTTATATATATTAACTATTGTTAACATGGACAATCCAGTGAAATTTCAAGATGCACTGATTTTAAAACAATCAAAAGATACAGATATCAAATTTCATCAAAGAACACCTTCAGCTGGCGGCTGTGGATTGATTTGAGATGGAATGACCCATATGTATAATTTTTTTTCCTTAATTACATTTTTGACAATGTTCATGCACCATGTCTGCTACATGATTTGTTGACATTTTGTTAAAATGATATCAGGATTAACCAAAGAACAAAATTAAAAAAAAAAAAAAAAATTTTAATTTTTTTATTAAATCAATTATTTTAAGACATTTTTATGTTTATACATTCTTTTTATAGGATACTGGTTCGAATCCTGTCAGAGGACGAATGTTTTCTGGGAAAATTTCTCGGACATTCGGGCCGGTAAATGTTGTTTAATACTGTTTATTATAAACAGAGCATTTACTTAAATATTTGTATCTATAAAAAGAATGTATATCATAAAAATGTCTTAAAATAATTGTCGGACTTTGTCCATTTCATAATGTGTGACGTCATTTGTTTACATTTGATACACCGTGAGCAGATATGAATGTACGTGAGAGATTCATGGATGATTGAAGTTTAAAACAGTAAATTCAACCTTGCTAACTGAATGATCCTCTGTGGCCAAATCAGTTAAAAGGCACGTCAGGCTATATGACGGTTCCGCATAGGATACAGGTTTGAATCCAGTCGGAGGACGAATATTTTCTATGAAAATTTCTCGGACATTCAGGCTGGTAAATGTTGTTTAATACGGTTTGTTATAAACGGAGCATTTACTTAAATATTTGTATCTATAAAAAGAATGTATAAGCATAGAAATATCTTTAAATAATTGTCGGGCTTTGTCCATTTCATAATGTGTAAATCAGTTATATATTTTACAGGTTTTATTTTTTTTTACTAGTGTACCCATGCGCTGTCAAAACTGATGGCAAGAAGGAATGTGTTCTAAGTCGTCATCGTTGGCAGCAGCATCTGTTCGTCTTGAGAGACGATGGAGTAGCGCGGTGCACTACAAGCCTGGGCAGGATATATGAGGAACTAGGGCTGCCTGGATGCCTAGTTTCCCCTCTTGGCCTTGCTATCAGAGTCCAAAGGAGAGGATAAATCCATACAGTTTGGTACCAGTGCGGCTGCAGGAGTTGCCGGAAGGTAGCACAAAGTGCCGTACATCCGCCTTAGGGGCTCCACTCCGGGTTTAAATTCAGAGTGGCCCTTCTCCTAGACCAGTTGCCATCCAAGGCTACAGAACCAAATCTGTCCTGCTATTTACCCATAGCTGGAGGGAGAAGAAGAGGATTCACACCTTTCCCAAGGGTATTAACATGTAAGTGAATGTAATGGATTCGACTGGAATTCGAACTCGGATCTTCGATTCCTCAATCTAAGCTGCTATCCATTACTCCACCATGCCTCCTCTAAGTAATATGTATTATATTGTAAGTAATTTTCATTTAATTCATATGCAATTTAGTAATTTAAAATAGTTGTTAATGTTAATAATTGAACAGTGTACAATTGATAAACATCTCAGGAAAAATTTCTGTATTTTATCCTCATAAATGTTACATATTTACAGTCAAAAGTTTTTTTTTTTTAAACTGCAAAAGTTCCCAAAGCACAATAACGTAAAGATATCAGGTTTTTGTTAAATGTCAAAATTCTGAGTGTCGAGATTTGATACAATTTAGTCCATATTGTGAACTGTCGCCTTAGAGTGATTCACTTTGTAGTTTGCTAACTTGTGCAAAGAGAGAGGGAAAGAATAGGATTGCTTTGTAGGTAGCTTTTTATATGTGGATGTGGTTTTTGCACACTGCCCCTCAATTGTTAAACACATGAAAAATATATATCTATATATATATAATTTCTCTCTCTCTCTCTCTCTCTCTATATATATATATATATATATATATATATAAAGTACAGGTAATCAATCCGTTGGTATATAATCCGGGTGGATCCTAGTAATATTAACTATTAAAAATCAATCTATAATTCAACTAATTTACATTAGTCTTAACGGGTTTAAGTTTAAATCCCCCATTGCTTATTAATAATACTGGACACCTGTAGTACAAAAACTACTCACTGTGAATCCCAGAAAAACACACTTGGGGCTCATATAAGAAATGCTACATAGTAGGAACTGATATTAAACTACAAACAACGAAAGGTCCTAGCCATAAATAAACTCTAACCGTAGACCGCTTCCCCTGGGATAAGATACCTTATGCCGTCACCAGTCGCTAACACAAACCCATTCTCATTAACAAGGCGTCTACCAGAGGAGGACTGACATTGAAAATAAATTTAAAACAATCCTCCAAGACAGACACTTAGGGGCTGATGATAGCCATATACAGAACAGCTTGAAATAGACTATACCATGTTGAGGTAATTTTTGTTTTTTTTTTTAATTAAAAAAAATGTAGAGGGGGACATTTAAGGATACTAAAGTTTACACAATACAATGATTGAAAGGTTATTGTTAAAATGGTTATAATGAATGAGATGTAATATGAGTGAACTAAGTGGTTGGAAGTGAGGATTATGAGTATAGGGAGAAGCAATAACATGTGACTGTAGTGTTGAAGTTAAGACTATAGTGTTCAAGGAAGTATCCCCATGGGTGTCTATTCAACAAAATAGCAGATCTTGGGGAAAAAAGCTGTCCAAGTAGAACTTTCTTCTTACATCTGAAATACAGAGGAAATGAGAGTGATTCAACTCAGTGGATTTGGCAGGACATGTCCCAGCAGTAAAAGTTTGAACTGGTGGAGCTAAAATGTTAAGGAATAAATTCTAATTACATATGAATTTTTTTCTGATCCTGAATTCAGACATTCATTATAATAAAAGGGAAGCTAAATTATTACCATATATGCTGGCATACAAGTTAACTGGACGTATAAGACAGCTCCCAAATTTTCAAGTTAAAATGTAGGTTTCGGGCTATATTCACCATACCAACACCCCAAATTGTAATTTTAAAATGTACTGAATTTATTAGATAAATTCAATAAGCATATACTTTCTTTTAACTCAAATTCTAATGTAAAAACAGTGGGGAGATGTTAATTAAACATCACAATCTACAATACCTCATGAGTGAGTGCTGTGTTTTTGATAGGCTATTATGGTAGCTTGAATGACTTGATTTTTGGCATTGTTTTTCTTTTAAAAATTATCATTGGTTTTAATTTGGTACCATTTGAGTACATGTTAGTACCACTGTAAAACTTGATTTTTCATGTCCTGTTGTTTTAATTAATACTGTTTGTGCATCTTTTGAGTTTACAGTTTTATTTCCAACCATATTGAAATTCATAGGGGTTCCATCCATATTCTATGTGTTAAAAGATAGTTGTGTTCCTTGTGTTGTATTACATATCGATGGAAGTTAATTATTTTGCTGTCAAGATCTGATGGTAATATTTGTGCAATTTTGGTCTTTTACCTCAGTACCAGATAACTCCTTTCCTTGAACCTTGTACATTAAGATGCAGTGGCTTTAAATCCTTTGTTGAAATCTGGGTTAGAATTAGCCCAATTAAGTCCAAAAATACATATATATTATTTTGTATCATTACATAACCATTTTGACAATGTTCAAGCACCATGTCTGCTACATGATTTTCAAGTAGCAGCTAATATGCGGTGCCAGTTCCTAATGCACATTTAGTTCTTGGAATGCAGAATGCTCTTTAATGTGCCTTCTTTTCCTTATGAGTCTTGAATCATCTTTTCTGTTACATCACAATGTCTAGCAGCAGCACAGTTATTATCTTCCTTGGCAAAGTATACTGCTGTCAACTTGAAACATGCTTCAGATTTCTCTCTTTTACTGGTAGTTGGTGGGGCCATAATAGGGTATTGTAATAGCTGCATTCTAATAATGTTACCCTTGATAATGCTAGTAACAAAGGGAGAAGCCGCACATCCCCACATGCCGACAAGCACTGGCTAATATTCTGAAGTATGATTATCAGTCTATTCCTTGAATTATTACTATAAACATCTTTCTTCCTGACAGTCTGGCAAAGCACATTGAATGCACAAATTGCTTTGTTTACAGTGTGTGGCAATAGCTTTTGACAAATATGCATTTATTGTGCAATCATAGCACATATTATATAAGGTAAGAGCATTTTTACTACAGTGTAACCCGGATATAAGAGAAATTTTCTCTGGTCCCAAATTAGAGCCATACATACCTAAACAAAATAGACCAAACCCGGATATAAGAGACATCTTCTCCGGTCCTGACATCTCTCTTATATCCCGGTTACACTGTATATGAAACTTTTAATATTTTATTATAATAATGTGAATTAAGTTGTTTTATTAGAAAATATTTGTGTAGATAGCAAGGTAAGGATTAACTTACTGTCAAAAATCTAATTTACAGTTCACATTTTATATGTGGAGTATAAAGCCACCCTCTACTTTTCTGGAAGGATTTTTTAGGGTTAGAAGGTCGCCTTTTATGCTGAGATATATGGTAACTAGATTTTGAAAAGATTTCTTTTTAATTAAAGTAGAATCAAAAATACTATTAAAAACAAATATTTATATGCAGAAAAATTTATTTACATTTTCTCTTCAAAAAAGGAAACCGGATACATTTTATAAAATAATGAAATAAAACATAAACTGGTACATCAATTCATAAAAAATTAAAATGTAATTAATAGGTATCTGTCTACATTTCTGAGATGAGGTATTGTAGCTGTTTACATTGTTTGGACAGTTGTCCTCATCTTTGTTGTCATATTCACAACATTTCGTCCAAGGTACAGGCTGGCCTTCTTCATATCTCAGTTTCAATTATTTACATTTTCGGACTATTGTCCTCATCTTTGTCGCCATATTACAACATTTCGGCTGTTGTACACTCTGGCCTTCTTCAGGTGGTTGGAATGTCGAACTGAACCCTTTATTTTGCTCACTGGGGTAGACAGTTCTAGTTCCATGTGCCATGTTTAGTGGATGTCAGTTATCAGTTATCTCCTGTTAATTTCCCTCTCCAAGTTCTCCACTGACTTAACTGGGTATTGAACTCACACTCTTTGAGTCCTGTCACTGGATCTAAGCAACAACTTTATCTACTGTGCCATGTGTCCTTGAGGACACATGGCACAGTGGATAAAGGTGTGGAGAACTTGGAGAGGGAAATTAACAGGAGATAACTGACATTCATTAAACATGGCACGTGAATCTAGAACAGTCTACCCCGGTGAGCAAAATAAAGGGTTCAGTTTGACATTCCAACCACCTGAAGAAGGCCGGAGCGTACAGTGGCTGAAACGTTGTAATAAATATGGCGGCAAAGATGAGGACCATAGTCCGAATAATGTAAATAGTGTACATAATATCTCATCTCAGAAATATAGACAGATACCCTTTTATTTCATCTACTGAGGGGAAGATTGTTCTAATACTACGTGCCATGCCTCTTTCGGATATCTGAGTTTCAGTTATTTCCCTTTTAGTAACTCAACTCTTAGGCCCTATTTTGGGCTTAAAATGAAATTGTTACATTTTCTTAAAAAATGGATCCATTTTATAATTCAACTTTTGCAAATGTGTGTTCTTTTGTATTTTTTTTTCTTTAAACTGTTATCATCTTGACATTAAAAAAGATAATAAGCTTAGCATCTTTTATAAGAGGGTATCTGTTTTTCCCTGACTAAGTGATTAATAAAATTTATATTTAATCATTTGTGCAGGGGATGATGAACACAGTGCACTGAGAAATAGTTTATTTTTAAGTGGGAGAAGGAAACCAAAAAAGACCCCACTAAATTCCTTGCAATGATTACTGATGAAGTTAAAAATTGTGGTGAAGGGAATAGACATTTCAATGATATAACTTTTAATGGAACTTCATCTCGATATCTAAAGGAAGAAAGAAAAGGCATTCAGTGAATATTAAAACAATTCAAGCCTTTAGTATCTCTCTATATTTCTGAGATGTGGTGTTATGTACATTATTTACATTATTTGGACTACTGTCCTCATCTTTGTCGCCATATTTATCACAACATTTTGTCTCTTCCGTATCTGTCTATATTTCTGAGATGACGTATTATGTACACTATTTACATTATTCAGACTATTGTCCTCATCTTTGTCACAATATTTATTACAAAGTTTCGGCCCTTCAGTATCTGTTATTATTTCTGAGATGAAGTATTATATACACTATTTATATTATTCGGACTATTGTCCTGATCTTTGTTGCCATATTTATCACAATGTTTCGTCCCTTCCGTATCTGTCTATATTTCTGAGATGAGGTATTATGTACACTATTTACATTATTTGCACTATTGTCCTCATCTTTGTTGCCATATTTATTACAATGTTTTGGTCCTTCAGTATCTGTCTATATTTCTGAGATCTGGTGTTATGTACATTATTTACATTATTTGGACTACTGTCCTCATCTTTGTTGCCATATTTATCACAACGTTTCGGCTGTTGTATGCTCTGGCTTTCTTCAGGTGGTTGGAATGTTGAATTGAACCCTTTATTTCGCTCGCTATTTGTCATATAGAACCACTTCAAACGGCCTTCCATTACAAATGCCAATGTTATTGGGTTACATTATACAAGAGTTGGCTGAAAAGTTCAGAGGCTGACTATGAAGGACTGATGCTAGAGCTGTGAAATCTTGCATGGATTAATTTCAACTCTTCTTATTAATAACTGCATTGTTTACTTCCAGGTATGAGGATGGGCTGAAAAGTTCAGAGGCTGACCATGAAGGATTGGTGCTACAGCTGTGAAATCTTGCATGGATTAATTTCAACTCTTCTTATTAATAACTGCATTGTTTCTTTCCAGGTATGAGGATGGGCTGAAAAGTTCAGAGGCTGACCATGAAGGATTGGTGCTACAGCTGTGAAATCTTGCATGGATTAATTTCAACTCTTCTTATTAATAACTGCATTGTTTACTTCCAGGTATGAGGATGGGCTGAAAAGTTCAGAGGCTGACCATGAAGGATTGGTGCTACAGCTGTGAAATCTTGCATGGATTAATTTCAACTCTTCTTATTAATAACTGCATTGTTTACTTCCAGGTAAACTGACAAATAACTAATAGCAACTTCTAAAAATGGACAAAATTTGGTATGGGTTATCAAGTACCCAAGGACACTCATGCTGGTATGGTTGCTACATTAGGGGATGCAACTCCAACTTTATCAACTGTGCAAAAGTGGGCAACTGAATTTAGGTGTGGAAGTGGGAGTCTTGAAGATGACCCAACTGCCACTGCTGAGAAAAACATTGATCATGTTCATCACATGGCAATGGATAACAGGCAATTGATCATAAATCAAACAGACAATGTTGCTAGCATATTCTATGAGAGAGTTGAGAATATTCTGCACAATGAACTTGGCATGATGAAGGTTTCTGCTCAGTGGGTGCCACATCTTATGACAGCTGATCAAAAAGCACACCAGACTGATCACATCACAGGGAAATATGACATTGAGGTAGATCCATCTGGTTTCCTTGAAAGTTTCCTAAGCCAGGATGAGTGTTAGGTTCACTACTTTGAGCCAGACACAAAGTGGAACATGCCTCCTCATCTGCAAAGGTCATTTCATCTGCAAGGAAAGTGACTGCCTCAGATTTTTAGGATAGAAAAGGCATTGTGTATAATGACTAGCTCCAAAAGAGCTATCAAGAGAGAATACTACGCCAGCTTGTTGAGGCAGTTACAAATGGCTATCAAGACTAAATGCCCATGAAAGGGAATCTTGTTTCATTAGGACAATGCCCCAGCACACCAATACTTGGTTTCAATGGCTGCTGTGCATGATTGTGTCTTTGAACTGGTTGATCACCTTCCTTATTTGGTTCCCTCTATCATCTGTTCCCCAACAAGAAAAAGCACTTGGCTGGAAACCAGCATGGCAGTGATGATGACATCATATCTGATGTTCATGACTTTTTTTACCGACAGGATGAAAGCTTCTTTACCAATGGGACCCAAGCATTGCATACTGACAGAAGTGTGTAGACTGCAAGGGGGACCATGTAGAAAAATAAACCACATTTGGTGACATTCAATGAGAGCATCTTGGTCAGCCTATGAACTTTTCAGCTGACCCTCATATTATTACTTCAACTTTTATGATGACCAAGTCACTGATGTTATGCCAGTCCAGTGCTGTAATCAAAAGTTTATTTCCAGCCAAAGTCAGAAATGTTTATTTTTGACGAAAGTTTAAAAGAATTTAACAAAATTCAGGAAATTATCTGATTCATACAAAACTTTCAGTACTTATTCATTAATCTTTATCACTCTGTGTGTGACTTCATTTGCTGTACAAAAAGTTTATCCTGCCACTGAAGGTGGCTGATCCCTTAACAATAGTCAGTCAGTCAGTTATATGCCATGTCTGATACACACTTAGGCGATCATGTATCTTTCGATACATGACTGACAAGGCAGATTTTTTCCTGCAGTAGGTTGCCATTTCTTTCTGCAGTAGACCATTTGCCATCCAAGGCAACCCAGTCTGTCCTGCTATTTACCCACAGCTGGGGGTGGGAAGAAGCAGATTCATACCTTTTCCAAGTGTATTAGCACGAGTGGAATTTGAAATTGGCTCTCCGCTTCCTCAATCTGAGACGCTATCCATTACTCCACCATGCCTCCTTTAAACAATAGGGTGTTTGAATTTCATAATTGTGTTGTCATATCCTGCTAGGGTAACATAAAATAACTTTGAGTGAAATTAACAATAAGAATACTGTAATTGAGAGGTCTTGAAAAAGAATGCAGTGTAAAGCGAAGTAATATTAAGGGAGAGTTTTAAAGGTTAATTGTATACAGAATTGATTATTTTATGAGAAAACTTTGTGGAAATATTTGGGGGGAGGGGGTCTGTTTCAACTTGCCCCATTTCAATATCTTGTGTGAACTTTTAATTGGGAGTGGGAAGTGTTTGTGAAATTTTTTCCAGTTATATACAAGAAAAATTCTTGAAGGTGTTATTTCAGTAAAAGATTATGCAATTTCAAGTGTGAACCTACTGAAAATTGAACCTAAAATAATTCAATAAAAAGCAAAATAATTTTTTTTGAGAGTTGGTGCTTCCATACTTTAATAAAACACATGATTTTCTTTCAAATTGGACAGAAAAAAATCTACTTAATATTTATTTAAAAACAAACACTTGAATTTCTCAGTTTTCATTTTTTAACTAAAAGATATTTGTAAAAAATCGAAAGATTAATGCTTTTTCCAACTGTTAACCTTTTTTTTTAAAGGAATTTTAACTTTCTTTTTCATTTTAGGAACCGGTAGATTACTTTTTGTATGGATCTTCAAAAAAGAAATAAATCTTTGATTAAATTTAAATACCATACATAATTCCTTTGAGTAAATATGATAATTCAATAACTTAAATTAGGAATAATTAAAAAAGACCATATTACATGCAATTAAATATTTTATGACATCAAAATGGTAAGAAAATAATAGAAAATAAAAGCAATGTATTAAACTCAGAAAAGTATCAGTTGATTAAAAAAAATTCTAAATATAATATAAAAAGTAAAATTATTCATTAAATTTCTTAAAAGTACATTTCCAAATAAATGCAGAAACGTTTATTTTTTATGTTTCAAAAAATTTAACAAAATTCAAGGAATTATCAGATTTAAACAAAACTTTCAGTATTTACTCATTAATGAATGAATATTATACTGAATAGAGATTATTAAATAATAATCATTATTTTATTAGAAAATCTTCTGGAGATATTGTGGGGGTCTGCCCATTTTCAATATCCTGTGTGTACTTTTAATTGCGAGTGAGTGTGTTTGTGAAATTAAGATAATATTCTTAAAGTATTGTTTATATAAGGTTAAAAATTTTATTTTTAAACATAAATACCAATTTCTTACTGGTGTTCTGTATTTCTTTAATTTTTTCGCGCACTTTTTAAGAGAGCTTACTTGATTGATTGTGACCTATGACATCACAGTCTACCAGCAGTAAATAAATATTATTTTCAATATATTTTAAGCAAAATATAGGCATTCCATTAACTTTACAAAGCCCAGTTAATTAATCCTTAAATTTACTAAATTACTTCGAAACATATATCTAGGATAAATATTGGATTTTTAAGAGATTTTTAAATTTGTTGTTTACATTTTTTTGTCTGAAATGTCGGTTCAATGAATCTGTGAGTGAACATTCTTATTTTAAAAAATGCCTAAGAACTGTTTACATACAGAAATTAATTTTCCTTTTAATAGGGATTAGCATTCTATAGGCTATTATTTTCTTTCAAATAAAAAAGAAAATACAAAATAACTTAAAAAGATTTAGATTATTTAAAATGCGTTTTTCGGGTTTTTTGTTTTTAAAGGTAAATCCGTGTGTGTGTGTGGGGGGGGGCAAACAGATGGCAGGAAATTTATTTTTCTACGGAAAGTTAAAATAAAGAGGATTAATGAAATATTGATTGAATAAAATTATTTTACAAAACAAAGAAAGACTTAGTCATCTAATTTATGTTGAATAAAATATGCTCCTTTTGAAAACCTTTCACAAACCACGTGTGGTTCGTACAGGCCTTGACTAGTAGTTAATAAAAATAAATGCCAAAAAACTGCTTCTTTTTTTTTTTTTTTTTGGCAAATTTCGATCCCCTTAAAAATAGAAATCATTTTGTCTTCTCATTAATAATGGAAATTTTATAAAGGAGAAAATAAGAAATTTCGTGAGTCGAGCATTTTTCTTTTTTTATTGTTTAAAAAATTCAATTCCATAAATTAAAAATTTAAATAAATCCATAAATTAAGCAAGCTATCATTTTTTTAATACTTTGATTTTTACGAACTTTTCAGAAATTTCTCTAAATTACTTATATTGAAAATTTATTTTAAGCGCCCTTCTTCTTCACGTTTTTCCACGTTAAATGTAAAAAAATGTTAGAAAAAATTCAGCAAATGGAACGAATTGACAATAAAAGATAGAAAATTAAAGAAAAATATCTTTTAAAAAATCATGAGATATTTTAAAAAAATAAGTTGCTTGATGATGTTTTTGGATCAAATGATAAAAAAAATATAAAGTTTATATTTTTTTTATCATTTGATCCAAAAACATCAAGCAACTTATTTTTTTATTTAATCATTTAAATGTTTTAAAATTTAAATTATTCTTTACTTTGCCCAAATAATGTCTCTTTTTCTGCAAATTTGGAAACAAGACGAAATGTCATACTTACATCCATCTAAATTACTCTTCAAAGCAAACAAAAAGGAAGAGGAAAATAAAACATAAAAAAAGTAAAAAGAAAAATGGGGGGCGGGTTATTTCTTCAAAAGAAAACCGAATTTGTGATAAAAATCACTACAAGAGGGCATAGCTAAAGGGAGATAATTCATTAAGGTTCTCAACAAAATAAAGTTCCAAGCAACTGCATAGGGTGATGTGCAAATGTAGGTATACAGTGAAAAAACAAACAAACCGTGCGTATAAAAGAGTTATACAAACATATCAATTATGGTACTGTATACCTACTTTTGCAGTTCCGGTATGTATGTCCAGTTCATACAAAATTTGACTCAAGTTGAGTTTTATTCTTAGTGTTGCCCCACTCCGTGCATGGGCCGAAAGACAAAAGAATTGCACAAGTTCCCTCGGCAACATGACTTTGACCTCCCCCCGAAGGAAAGATCTTTTTTTTTTATCCATGCGCCTTCGTCGCACAGAATGTGACACAAACTTCGAATTAAATGTGGGATTTCGAGAGTCGTGTAAAAAATGCCTAAGACTCTTCAAATGAAGATTACTCCAGCCCTTCCAGGTATCTTGTGGGGACCGGCTCCTATGGCTCAAGAAGAGCATAATTAAATTTAATACAGAAAAACAAAACTTGTTACGAACAAATCGCACTAGAAAAATTATCAGTTAATCTTTTATCAATATTCCCCAGTTATTGTCGCACGCATTTTCTTTTAATAAATTTTCTTAAAATAATTAAAAAAACTTTATTTGGTGCAGTAATCAATCCAAATGAAGCTTCCGTGCATTACTAATTAAAAGCAAACGTATGTAAACAAAGTCAGTAATGGCAACTGTTCTGTTGCTGCAATGCGAATAAGGTCGTACATTGTCGATCTAAACAGTTTTCAAGCGCAAACTTTTATTGTTATTTTTTAAATAATCAGGCAATTTCACACTATAATGGAAAATTTTCATTACAATTGGTTTTGGGGAAGCATAATGCAAATTAAATGTTACCTAAGAACATTAATGTGTATTTCCCAATCCTCATAAATACGTTGGACACTATTGTAAGTGGGGGTAATATGCTGCCTAAGTAGTCCGCCACTAGCAGTGGTTTACCTACTTCACGCCGCTGGCGAGTATTGGATTTTGTTGATGTTATAAAGATGACCATTTCATTTCCAACCTCCATTTTAGTTATTCCTCATTCAGTAACCCTTTCTAGGTTACAACTATAACCAAACTTTTATTTTATTATAGACACATGCATTTTCTTTTAATAAATTTTCTTAAAATAACCTTATTTGGTGCAATTAAAAATGAAATGTATTAGTATCACTACAAAGTTTCATAAAACCTACAGGCATATAGAATAAAAAATATATGTTATTGTTTATACAAGGTCAAAAATATTATTATTTTTAAAAATAAACGAAACCAGTTTCTGTTTTGGTAGTTTGTGTATATTTCCTATTGGTAATGTTATAAAATAAAATAGGTCATATCTCGGCTGATTTACAGGTAAATACTCAAGAGCGAGAACAGGATGTGAACGGGACAAAGCCCCGTCACAAAATGAACATTATCTTCGTTTACAAATGTTCCCGACACTCGAGTTCCGGTCGAAAAATAAAATAATATTTAAAGTGCTCTATTTTTCGTCCAAAAAATGCTTCCCTACTAATTATACTCGCTTCGTTTTTCGAGCCTGTTAAGCCATAAAAAACGCTATAAAAGGGGTCACAGGCAAGTTCAACGAGCAGTCAACAGGTGGGTACCGAAGAGATCACAGCAGGGAAGTGCCAGCGTCAACATGTGTGAACTACTATGAGAGATCGACATAGATCCGAAGCCGGGCTATGAACTTTACCACAAGGGAGCTGTCCCAAACCCTCACGTTCCTGTTGAAATAAACCACGTAATCTATTTCTGCTGTTGTCGTATTTCTTTCTTGCAACCATACGCTTCTATATAATAACAGTAACATAAATTTAAGGCAGGATTTGTTGATCAGTGGAATAACACTTGCTGTGTTAAAATGTGTTTTTCGCTAAGTGCAAAGTTAATAATTTAATATTTTCCCCAAATTCTGTTATTTTTTCTTAGCCACGAATATCTAGGATAGATATTTTGACTTTTTAAAAGACTTTTAAATTGTCTTATTTCTGTCATCATTTGTTTACCAGTAAAAATACTGGATCAATGATCAATTGGCGTAAAAATATTTTTAAAAATGTTTAAAATTTTTTAAAGACATCATTTCAATAAATCCAAGTTAACTTAAAACTTCAACAGGCCGTCCTCTCAGCAGGTCTGGAGTCAACGGCTGAGGTGCCCCAATATGTCGAGATGGTGTGAGCAAAATTTGTGCAGCTGCCGAAAAATCCTACATGTATCGTTTTTTTGTTTTGTTTTCTTTTAACATCCGATGTGGGCGTACAAAAATAATACCTGACGACTGAAGTGTTCCCACATTTGAAAGTGCTGAAGAGGCATGAGATTTTTTTTTGTTCTTCGTTCTATGGTGATTTTCTTAAAGTATCACGAAGCCAAAAAAATGTATGGGAGACCCTGCGACAATAGAACTCACTAATCAATCAGTCATAAAAATGTTAGCGAGACAAGGTTGATAACTATTACACCACGTTGGGGTGCTCTTGTCCCTCATCCTATATGCATGCACCCCCCGCAACACACATACACACACACTGTAACCTCGGACTTCCTTGTGTCACATAAATATTGACTTGAACTTAGTTTTACTTAAGTGTCTTCATTATTTATTTCCCTTTAGTCATGTTCTCTGGAAGTCATTTTTGAGCACAAATAAATTACAGCTTCTTTTTTTATCTTATTTTTTATGTAACCACAAAATGTTTAATTTAATTTAAAATTGTATAGTTCCTCCAATTTTTTCTAATGTTGCTTTTTACTTTTACTTACAGTAAGGAATCAGCAGATGGATGTAAATTGTAAGTAAGACATTTTGCTTTTCTTTTCTTTCTTCTGAATTTGAATTTTGAAATAAAAAGAAAAGGCTTTTCAAAAGACAGACGTAAAATGATAAAGAAAATTAAAACTTAAAGTAATGAAACAACAAAAAAAAAAGATTAATTATTCCTCAGTTAATATTTTATTTTCTATTTAGAAAGTTAACAGGGATCTACCGAATTATTTTAAAAATTACCAGTTGTTTTTTTGTTTTGTTTTTTTTCGCATCAAAGCGATTGTTAAAAATACATTTCGTTTTTATGATTTCTTTTCTGGCATTTAATTATTAAAATTAAAAAAATAAAAAATATATGAAGGCTCTGAAATAAGTTTTTTTTTAATAATACAAGGAAGTTACAGAAATTTATTAAAAAAAAAACTTGGAAAAACAAACTTAAAAAAACAATATAGTCATTTTTTTAAATATATTTTTTAATAATGGATATAAAAATTACAAAAAGAAAAAAAAGGATGCTGAACTTATAATTTCGGATTTTCACTTTAAAAAAAAAACTTACAAAAAAAAATAAACGAATGAAAAAATTACGAAAAGCTTGGAAAAATAAAAAAAAAATTTTTTAAGGAAAAACTAGGAAATTTAAAAGTTTACTTAATCAATCTCGAATTTGAAACAAACATTATTACTTTTTTTAGCATAAAAAAAATGTAAAAAGCAATTCCTAACCACAGTGAATTGTCTTTTATTTTGAACTAAGATGATTTGATGAAAAGAAAAAATGTTTCAGATTTACTTTTTGTTTGTTAGTTTTTTAATGTCAGTGGGTATTTTTTTTTAATTTGTCACAGATCGTCATTTTTTTTTTAAGCAGAGCCTCTTTTGCTTCAGTCTAGCAGTGTAGATACTCAAACCAAAATCTTTTGTATCTTGTCGAAACAATATTAATTAGAAATTTAAAAAATGGATTCTTAGAATTTATCTTATTTTCGTGACAAAAAGAGCCTAAATTTGAGTCCCGCAAAGAAAAAACAGCACGTTGTCGTTCATAGTTGAATTTAAAAACGACTACGAAGTTGCTATCTGATTGACAGAATCTCTCTACATCTCCACTAATTCGCTGAAAAACCAGCATAGCATGGTGAAAAAAGATCCCAAACTTAATAAATAAAAACGAAGATTTATCATCAAACAAAAGACAAAATGTTTGTTATTATTAAGAGGAAAGACCAAAGTATTTTTTTACTATTAAAATTTTTTCATCCTTGGACATTTGAAAATTGAAATTATGCTTAAAAATCTTTGTTTTTTTACGTACGTCAGCGGAATAACGCAATATTTTTTTACCATTTATTTTAGCTTTTTAGTGCCTTTTTGTCGTGAAAAACACATTGATTTGGAAATTCTTGCAAAAATCAAATAATAGTAAGATTTTAATGAAACTTTCAGAACTTATTCACAAATGAATTATTAAATTATTTTAAACACAGATTTTTTTTACAACTGTTACCCTTCCTTAATTTCATAAAAATTCGAAATTCGATGGTGTGGTCTTTAAAAGCAGAAGACTTTAATGAAGATAAGTTTAATTTATTTAAATTTTATTTATTTATTTATTTTATCAAAAATTCAACTAAGTTTCATCAATCTACAGTTGAAATGGCTAGATGTAACTGTAAGTTCTATGCTAACAGTTTCTTCTCTTGCACTTCCAGCCTTTTGCTTTCTAGATAAAAATTTAAATATACTGTCAATTGTTATCTTTTGTCCTTCTAATTCCTGTTCTTTTATTGTCCTCTTTCCTTATCTGTTTCTCTTATTCTTTCACACTCAGTAATTCCTTGCATCTTAGTGGCTTCATTGCCTTGTTTGAGAGGAACTGATTTAAAAAAGAAAATGTATAAATTGGCATGTTTGTTCAGATATGTTATCAAACAAGTAAGTGAACCAGTGAGTAAGGAATATTTTAGTAATCATTTGAAAATATAAACTATGACAGGATTATGATAATAATAATCACATAGAAATAGATACTGACATAGTTTTTAAAACAAAGCAATATGTGCCAATATGAGACTTAAAATTTGTAACTTTTTATAAATTTTATTGTAATAATCTTTGCACTGATGAAGATTATGTGTCCAAAGTACAAAACCAAAGATTTTTTGTTTTTAAGAAATTTTTTTATACTTTAAAAGACAATTTACCTGTTGAAATAACATAGTAAACAAACTGCTCCTTGATTTTGCAAATTGATACATTATTTGATTTTTTTTGTAAAATTCAAGATACATTTAATTATTGATAAATTTATATTTGTGAAGAAAATTCTGTCAGAAAATGTTTAGCTATTGATTTTTTTTCTTCATATCTGAATTTTTTAAAAATCTAATTATAAAGATAAATTTCTAGAGAAAGTTAGTCCCCTGATATTTGAAATTTAATGTGAAAATGCAGAAAATGACGTGAAAGAAAATAAAACATCCAATAAAACTTAAATATTATTCTATTTGGAAAGTTTTCAGTTCTATTTTTTGTTAATAGAATTGAGATAAACAAAATGTCTACTGACAATTTCTTTTTAAGACATTTCTTTTTAGTGATTAAATAAATAAATATCTAATTTTAAATTTAATTTTTGATTATACTTTAAAATGTTAATTATGGTGACTTTTTTTTATTATAAAGACAGTAAAATTGAATAATACAAATTTAGTTAGATATTTTGGAGTCACTCGTTATCTTGTCTCCTTATTTTCATAACTGTTTACTTTCCCTCATATCACACATCATTCATTGTAACCATTTCAACAACAACCTTTCAAGCCATATATATAAAACATATATAAATATATAACTGATTTTTTTTAAATATTTAAAAAATTTTTAAATTTTTTTCAGTTTTGTTCTTTGGTGAATCCTGATGTCATTTTATCAAAAATGTAAGTCACATTTTAACAATGGAAAAGAATAAAGAGAAAAAAAATTAATATCTGTCATTCCATCTCAAATCAATCAACAGCCGCCAGTGAATACCTCAGATTTTCTGATGGTGTTCTTTGATGAAATTTGATAAATCCTGAATATTAGATCTGTATCTATTAATAGTTTTAAAATTTTGAAATTTCACTGGATTATCCATGTTTTGCAAAATAAGGCTTTCAATGAAATTCTGAGATTCATACTTTGAAGGATATTGCTTTTACAGATTTGAAACTTTGAGACAATAGTTAATATATATATTAGGTTGGTGCAAAAATAATGTCGTTTTCTCACATATGTTACTATGTGAGAAAACGACATTATTTTTGCACCAACCTAATAAATAAAATACATTGTACTGCAATTCATTCAAAGCCAAACTGAATTAATAGAAATGTTTACCTGAGAATATTGCCTCGACATAATTTTTAATATTTCTTCTTTCAGATATTTTACATCTGGTGGGAAAACAAATGAACTCATCTGATGGTTGTATATAAATACAGAAAATTTATATACCTGTGAAGTCAGCTGTTCAGCACTGCATATTTCAATATGAAAATATGCATCCAGAGTAAATGATATCTGCATCTTTTGAATCTGTGTTTTAAAATATTTTGAAAAATCCCACAGAAAAAAAAAATCAGTATTCTTTTGAAATATGACTGTATTTTAGAGCACATGTACTAAAAACACATTTGCAGGAAAATATGAGAATTGAGAAAGTTTTTTGTACAGAATATCAGTATATGCATTAAAATGAGTTCTCATGGAATGATAGACATGCAAACACACACTGATAAAAAACAATATACATGTGAAGTGTGTGGGTCAGCATCTTCACGTAAATCAGATTTAAAAAAACACATGCGGATACACACAGGGGAAAAACCATACACTTGTGAAGTGTGTGCTTCAGCATTTTCAGTGTACTCAACTTTAAAAAGACACATGCGAACACACACTGGGGAAAGACCATATTCATGTGAAGCTTGTGGCTCATGTTTTTCACGGAGTTCATCTTTAAAAAATCACATGAGAACACACACTGGTGAGAAACCATATTCCTGTAAAGTGTGTGGTTCAGATTTTTCACATATTTCAAGTTTGAAAATACACATGCGTACACACACTGGTGAGAAACCATATTCATGTGAAGTGTGTGGTTTAGCATTTTCACAGAAATCAAATTTAAAAGTTCACATTTGCGTGCACACAACAGAAAGACCATACACATGGAATGTGTGCAGTTCATCATTTAAAAAGGATTCAAATTTAAAAAATGATATAAGAACAGATACTGTTGAGAAACCACATTCATGTAAAGTATGTGGTTTAGCATTTAAAGAACATTCAGATTTTACAAGACATGTAGAAACACATACTTATGAGAAAACATATGCATGTCAAGTATGTGGTTCAGGATTTTTATGGAAATCACATTTAAACAGCCACATGCGGAAACACACTGGTGATAAACCATATCCTTGTGAAGTGTGTGGTTTGGCATTTTCATTTTCTTCAGTTTTAAAAAGACATATGCAAACACACACTGGTGAGAAATTATATTCATGTGAATTGTGTGGTTCAGCATTTTCACGGAGTTCATCGTTAACAATTCATATGCGAACACACACTGGGGAGAAACCATATTCATGTGAAGTGTGTAGTACAGCATTTTCAGTGAGTTCAAATTTAAAAGTTCACATGCGGATACATACTAGAGAAAATCCATATGCATGTGACGTGTGTGGATCAGCATTTGTGAAGCATTCAGATTTAAAAAGACATATACAAACACACACTGGTGAGAAACCACATTCATGTTAAGTGTGTAGTTCAACATTTTCATCCAGATCAGTTCTAACAACTCATGCAAATTTATACTGGAAAAGCATAGACATGTGAAGTATGTGGTTTGTTATTTTTGGAGTGTTCATCATTAAAAAAACACATGTTTATACACACTGGTGATAAACCATATTCTTGTGAAATGTGTGGTTCGGCATTTTCATTTTCTTCAGTTTTAAAATGACATATGCAAACACACTGGTGAGAAATTATATTCATGTGAATTGTGTGGTTCAGCATTTTCACAGAGTTCATCTTTAACAAATCATATGCGAACACACAGTGGCGAGAAACCATATTCATGTGAAGTGTGTAGTACAGCATTTGCACAGAGTTCTTTAAAAAATCACATGAGAATACACACAGGTGAGAAACCATATTCCTGTGAAGTGTGCTATTCCGCATTTTCAGTGAGATCAAATTTAAAAGTTCACATGCGGATACATAATGGAGAAAATCCATATGCATGTGACGTGTGTGGATCAGCATTTGTAAAGAATTCAGATTTAGAAAGACACATGCAAATGCACACTGGTGAGAAACGATATTCAGGTGAAGTGTGTGGTTCAGCAATTTTCACAGATCATATTTAAAATCTCACATGCAGTTACATACAGGAGAATAAGTATATTCATGTGATATGTGTAGTTCAGCATTTTCAATGCTTTCAAACTTAAAAACAACTTACAAAAACAGCAATTTGAAATCACATGCCTCTGAAGTATATGGTTTGCTTTCCATTGACCAGATTCAAAAAGACAAATGCAGACATGCAAGTAATAAACAATATCTGCATGAAATTTGAACAAATTCTTAATTTCATAGAACTCTCATTTAAAAACACGCATACATCCATACATCGGCAGGCATATTCTGATTGATTTGGTTTGGTTTTACGGCATGTCAACCTCAATGGGTTATTTAATGCTGACAAAATTTTTATTGCTGGTAATATGTTTTTCTTCAAAAATCTATTTCTGGCAATATTCCTCCTTGAAGAAATCTATAGCTAGTCATATTTTTTCAAAGAATGTATAACTGTATTCCTGGTGTTTTTTTTTTAAAGTATTGCTGATAATAATTTATCCTTCAAAAATTATTGCTGGTAATAATTTTTTATTACAAAGTACTTCTGGTATTAAAACCTATTTTTACACAAGTTTGGGTGCTAACTATTTGCCTATAGCTGGGACCCTAACAGGTGCTACCACCCCGGGTCAGGGTGGACCTGGGGACACCAGCAATTAAGATGTGGTTCCATGCTCCTCAAAACCTCCTGATCAGAGGCCTTGCTGCTGGATGTAGTTTATCTTCATACCCAGGACGTGGATGTAGTTTATTGTCATACCCAGGACACATATTCAGATTGGACATTCACAAATTTACCCACCCTCCTTGCAACATCAACCTCTTAGCTACAGCTAATCCCAACATACGATTCTTGTTCACAATACTGTCACTGCACATCTGAATATATATCGATTACTAGAATTATCTCCATCTTTAATCAGTTCAATCTAACTCGCTTAATCACATGGTCCAAACAGGAGCATTTCCTCATATGCCTCACCACTTGATCCTGCTGGATCCCACAGTAACTGGCAGCTCAGAATCACTAGGACTCTGTTATATCTGTTTTGTGCAGTGACCAGTGGAATAAGCTTTACAAAAATAAACTCATATCTAATTTGAATAACAGTTTAACTACAATTACATGCAACTATATTTGATGATGATGCTATTTCAGTTCCAATGTTCTCTTCAGTTTCACTGCTCCTCAACTGGTTCTTGTATGAGTTAAGCAACGTCAAGCCTGGTTCATATGGGTAACTGCTTGAGGGTAACAAGTGCTGTAAGCTTGGATATGTGGGTGGTTAACGGCTTGGAATTAGAGATTGAAGATTTTAACTGAACACAAGACCTGGCTTTACTAACACAAGCCTGAAAACAAAGCTCAGTCAAAGCTATGATTATGGAAATTGGTCAAAGCAAAATTACGCCACTCAGAAAGAAACGTTTGACAACTGTTTTCTCGGATACATTAGTATTTGGTTATTATGAAAGTGTTTTAAGGAAATTACATAAAAAATTAATCAAAAAAGCACCATGGAGAGATTCATCAGAGAATTTCCACCACAATGGCCCTGCTAATTACATTCTGTTCTGGGTATGATAATAAATTACATCCAGCAGCAAGGCTTCTGATCAGGATGTTTTCAGGAGTGTGGAACCAACTCTTAATTATTGTTGTTCCTAGGTCCACTCTGATCCAGGATGGTGCTTGATGATTGGCATATATATATATATACACACACAGTCTCGAAGTAGGACTTCCTTAGAGTCTATGTGCTTGTAACTGACTTCTACAAGCAGTTATCTCACACTATTACTCTACCTCCAACTCAATCACAATCTCTGCTCGCTCTCGCTCTCTCTATATTTTGACTGACTCTGGGTATTTAACGACAGCAGTCCAAGTAACACTGGTCAAGTCCATTTATATGAAAAAGGGGAGGACCTCATAACATAATCTAAAAGTCAGATATTAATACAGAATTTTTAAAGATTTAAAACTTTGTAAATTATTATAATTAAAAAAAATTAAACAAAATCTTGTAAAAAAAAAAACATTATCAAAAAAGTCTTTTTTTTAAACTAATAGTGATCTTAATATATTTTATTTATAAAATCAATTAAAAGCTTTTCTACTTAAATAATATCAGTTTTATTGCATTTTTTATTTTATGATTCAGTGCAGATTTTCAGGAAATAGTGTTTCTGTTTAACGAAAAGAAATAAATGATTTACATTCTCCAAGGAGACCTGCATTTAACTAATATAAACATTAAGAGTGACAAAATTTAATTTCTTAAAATTTCATAAAATCATATCAGGATAATAGATGTAAAAAAAAAAAAAAAAATTGTACTTTTTTTTTAATTATTAAAATCTGTTAGAATGTTTTTTGTATTATTAAAATCTATTGCTGTAAATTATAGTAGCCATTAGCAGCAGCAGTTTCAGCCAGCCATCATCATCATCATCAGTTGCACCTTCAACTTTCCATCAACCACTGCTCTAGCTAGCCAGCCAGCCAGCTATTTCCAGCAGACCCCCAGCATCACCAGCAGCAACGATAAGTGAAAAACTGTCCTTTTCAGGACAACACTTAATGATTACCAAAACTCTTTCTCAGGACAACACTCTTCTCACCCTTTATATGAACATGCAGAGATATTTTTTGTCTTATGCACCATAACATCATTGTATTTTCTTTAATGATAATAAGCATGGCAATATTTTTTTTTTTTTACTCAACTCTTCATTTTGTTTGTTGTTGCCTTTTGTCATTCAATATTTGTTTACAGGACAATTTAGCACCTGCAACTTGGCTTACAACGCTCATTAGATATGCGATGTATCTCTGTGTTGTTCCTGCTTATATAATCTGGATTATTTTTAATCGGTATTTCATTTCGGCCATCATCAAATGACTGCTTGAACATTTTCTGTGTCAAAGTCAAATTTTCCACTTCTGAATCTTGGGAACATTTTACAAATGTAACAGGGCTGTGACCCTGATGGAGTGATAAGAGTTCATGAAACGTTGTTTAATGTCTTGAGATATTGAGAGAGCCTAGGATATTAAGTGAAGGAATAAAAATATTAAGTGGAAAAAAATTATAGATGAGTTAATTTTTTTTAATCATTTTAACTTTTGTGTCCTAGTGACTTTATGAGTGTGAGAGTTTATGAGAAAATTTTTGAAGATCAAAAGCAATAAAGCCACTAGGATGCAAAGAGTTACTGATTGTTAGAGAATATGAGAAAAATATACTATTAAGGAGAGAGGATAATAAAAGAACAAGAATTAAGAAGACAGAAAATAACAATTGACATTGCATTTAAATTTTTGAAGATCAAAGTCAATAAAGCCACTAGGATGCAAGGGGTTACTGAGTGGTAGAGAATATGAGAAAAACTGCTATTAAGGAGAGAGGACAATAAAAGAACAAGAATTAAAAAAAGCAGAAGATAACAATTGACATTGAATTTAAATTTCTGATGATCAAAGTTGACTGGGGAGCAAGAAGCCAGAAGAATTCCACAAGTGAGAAGTGTGATAGAAGACACGATTAGCATAGAACTTATGGTTGCCTTGAGCCATTTCAACTGTAAAATGATGAGACCTTGCTGCTAAA
This sequence comes from Acanthosepion lycidas, assembly GCA_963932145.1. Lineage (NCBI taxonomy): Eukaryota > Metazoa > Mollusca > Cephalopoda > Sepiida > Sepiidae > Acanthosepion > Acanthosepion lycidas. Next base: position 110,844,091 of record OZ010575.1, on the reverse strand, counting down.
CTAGTACTGCACTTAAATTTATAAAGTCTAGGTAAAGTTCATTGGGTTAGAACTTGATGGGGAAATAAAAGCTTGGTTTAAAAATATTATGAAAAAAATTAGGTTTTGCAGGTTATTTAAAGCCAGAAAATATTTTTAGATTATATGAATGTTTTGACATTAGTCATACTAATTAACATATAGCTGGGGGGAGATGAGATAGATTCTTACTTTCCCAATGGTATTTGCATGTAAATTTAAATTCCTAATGTCATACAGGAAAGTTCATCCATGCAGTAACTCCAATGTCTTCTGGACGCCATGCCATATTGCATAGATGTCATAAAATTGTGCAAATGACCAAAAATCCTTTCTGGTTCCTTTATTACTAGCATTTTTTTTTTAATTCATTTCACCCCAAGCAAGGCAATAAAGCTATTCATGCGAGGGATTACTAAGAGAGAATAAGAAAACAATAGGGAGGAGAAAGGACAATAAAAGAATAGATTTCCAAAAGCTGGTGATTGGTGTTGCATTTAAATCTTTGAAGATTGTAGGTGGCAGAGAAGCAAGAAACCAGAAAGGATTCCATAGGTGAGAAGTGCAAAAAAATAAACTGTTAGAATAGCACATATGGTTGCATTTAGTTAGTGCAAAAGTAAAATGGTGAGACCTAGGTATATATATATATATATATATATGAAAAGGAAACTAAATTAAAAAAAAAAAATTAAAACCTCCGCTGTCTTGTGACCATTATTCAATCATGGAAAATGCTTCGGGAGTAAACCCTGAGGACAAATCTGGAGTCCCTAAGACAGTTAATTGTTGTAGGGGTATTGACGGCCTAAAATCAAACCGCACATTTTTTTACTTTACGAATTTGTAAGCAAATGCAAAAGCAACAAGAGAAACAAGAAGGAAAACAAAACAGTTTTATAACAACAATATTTATATTTGTATAATGATGTACAGCATGGGGGTTACTATTTTTGTTGGTGTTATGTCCCTTTGACTGAATTAAAGTTTTTACTAATGGAATACTTTTTTATCTGAGCTCATAAAAGTTGAATGAACTTGCTGCTCAAAATGTTTACTTTGAGAGAGTTGTAAGCTGAGAATATGTTGAGTAAACTTTTAGCTTCAGAAGAGTTGAAGGAGTGAATGTACCGTAATGTTTGTAATTAAGCTTCCATTGCTTGTACTTGAATATTTGTAATGTAATGTTCGTAATGAAGTTTGAAAAGTTTCATTCGTACAAGTACGTATGAATGTTTTCATAGCATCCACCCCGAAAGGGTCAAGATGCAATCTTTTTTACAACTACATTTTAGTAGTGAGAGAAATCAAGGAAGAGGAAGAACAAATTCATGTCTGGTATATAAAATCAACTGAATCATGTGACAGGCTCAAAAGGCATTGACAGATTTTGGGCGGAATTATTTTTTAGTTAGGACTAGGTCGATGTTATTTGGACGTAGTTGAGAAAACATGATTTAAATATTAAGTGACCAATCAGAAGTTGAAGTTTTCTGAAAATATGTATGAAGCTGGATAAGCTCTGTGATTCGCGTTTTGCACAGAAATCAACATTGATAAAAAAGTGGTAGCAGGATGCTAAAATGTTCCATATCGTTCTGGCAACTCCTGTGATGACGTTGGTGCCAAGGTGTATTAGACAACATCAGTGGCATGGAGAGAAGAGGTATGCTGCATGGGCAAATTTCGATCTCATAAAACTCTGCCCAGGCCAGTTCCCTGAAGAGGACACTCCAGTGTTACCTCACCATCAAGGTGGAACACAGGAAGCAACAGTATGGGAGGATTCCAAAAGTCCTTCTGAACAGGGAACTGGCCACCAGTATGAGAGCAACCTCATTTTTGCTTCAAGGATGTCTGCAAAATGGACATCGAGAAGTAGGAAGAAGTCTCTAATGATTGCTCCTGGAGGTATGATTTACACCAAGGACTGGAGCAAGGAGAGAAGAAACAGATGCTTGCCATTGGTGAGAAGCATTCTCAAAGGAAAAAAAAACAACACAGTAACATCAGAGGAAAGCAGCTTCACATGCATTCATTGCAATGGAGACTGTCATTCCAACTATTTAAAAGTATTTTCTCAACTATAGATTTTTCTGTGGACCAACTATTTAAAATCTTTTCTAAATCACAGATTTTTCTGTAAACCAACTACCCACAGATTTTAACTCAGCTAAAAACACTATTTTAAATCTTTTGAATTCATGTACATATGTTTACAAATAAAAATGATTTATTTATTTAATAGGCATACCTATATTTTCTTTATTTTTATTTTATTATTGCTTGGAATTCGGACATTCTGATTATTAATATAAAAAATCCTGGATAACAAAATTTTCTACACAGACATTTATTTAATAAAATAAATATTCATTGTAGCTTTTTTTCCTCTCTGTAGTAAATGCATTTTATTATGCAAGCACCAAGTTACATAAAATATTTTTCAGTTTTTTTATTGAATTATTTTTATAAGGTTTCAGAAGAAATTTTCCAAACTTTCTGCTCTGGAATTGCAAATTTGTTTTACAAATAATATCTTCAATTTTTCTTTATAAATCAATAAAAAAAATATTTTCATACCCCATACCATCCTAAAATAATTCACGATTTATCGAAATAGTTTTATTGGCCATCCCAAAATATTTCTACAAAGTTTTTTTTTTTTTAATAAAATAAGATAAGCTATTCAGTTTTTTTACAACTAATTTATTAATGAATAAATATTGAAAATTTCATTTTAATCGAATAATTGCCTGATTTTTTTGGAATTATTTTAAACAGTAGGTACCATTAACTTATTTTACTTACTTTCATTTAAGAAAAAAAAAAAAAAAAAATCATCCATTTAATTTCAATTGAATGGATTTTATCATACTTATTATAAAACCCAGGTTGTGTGTGTGTGTCTGTACGTTTATATATTGGATCGGATTTCCTACATTTTTCAACCAATTTCAACAAAACTTCACAGGGCTACGTAAAATTACCTTGCAGTGGTTCTGACAACATCAAAAATTGCAAAAACACAATTGTTTTTGCATGAAATCAATTTAAAAACACGATTAAGAGTCATCGCGAGAATGGAAGAGGGACAACTCATATTGAGTTATACTTATTATAAAACCTAGGTTGTTTGTTTGTGTGTGTGTGTGTGTTCGTTTACATGGGATCGGATTTCCGACATTTTTCAACCGATTTCAACAAAACTTCACTTTTTTTTTTTGGCAGGTAGTGTTTCTATTGTCTTGCACACTTTTTTCTTTATTTTTACATTCAAAATGCTTTAAAAATTCCATTTACAAGACAATTGTTTATAATAAAATTCTATTCAATCGGTAGAGACTCATAACGATTGAAAACAATGTTTTTGTTTGAGTTTTTGACCAATTCGTATAAAAAAAAAACATGCGTGTCCGTCAACCTTAAACAATAATCTTTGTAAATTTTATTTTTCAGCCTTTATGATGGTCGATACTTGATCTATCTCTTACTGTTACATCCCCGGGCAACGCCGGGCTCTACTGCTAGTTTTTATTGACATCCTGAGAAGTCATAAGCTTTATGTCTTCGTAAATTATCTCCCTTGATTTTCACTCTCCTGAAATTGATTGTAAACGATACTTTCTTTCTTTTTTTAAACGCTAACAGAAAATTTTATCTTAAACTAACTTATATTATTTTCTCTGATATATTCAGTACAGTTGTTCAAAGAAACAAATCAGACAAAAAAAGAAACAAGAAGTAAGTATAACGTTGTTATTATTTCATAAAGTCATTTAAAAAATAAATACAAATTCTTCTTTTGCTAAAAAAGTAAAACTGAATTGTCTTTATTTTTTTTATATTTCTTCAGTTGCCTTTTTTTTAAAAAAAAAAAAAAATTAATGTTTACAAACGTCCTGGAAAGTTTTAATTAGGAGCAAGTGGAAAATGAAAACGGACAAAAATGTATCGATGCCTCCCTGTTTTTTAATAATGATTTCATTTAAATTTTTGAATATTATTATTACAAGATTTCATTTTTTAAAAATGGAAGAAGATGAAATTAAATTTTTGTAATCCTGCTAATTAAAAAGAAACCTTGACTTAAAGTCGAGGTTTATTTTTAATTTTTTAAAATTCTTTTTTTTGGTGATCGAAATGTTGGCTTCATTTGTAAAATTTGAAAATAGGATATATTGATTTGTTTGGCAACTTTTTAGTTGTATTTTCGATTTTAGAGGTACAGACAGTCAATTCTGGATTAAAAAAAAACCCCTGAAATGCATTTAAAATGATTTAAAAATATCTTCTTTTAGTAAAATATTTGTTTTGTTTGAAAGATAATAGCTAATAAAGAAAAATAATTGTACGTATTTCAATACATTTTTAAAACACTATCACCCCGACATTTTTATAGGAGACTGTTCTTGAATTTAAAACATTATCGCCCCGACATTTTAATTGAAAAATAATGGCAGATAATTTATAAAAATTTTAATTTTAAAATAGGTACCTACACTATTTCGGTATACGTAAATTTTAAAATGAATTTTTAAAAATGAGAAAGATTTCTTCAGGCTTTCATTTTAGTTTTAATTTAAAGCTAAAGGATTTGAAATTTACTATTGTCAGTCAGCAAAATACTCTGTGGTCTATTTCAAACAAATCATATTGATCGGAATCGATTTTTTTTCCAGTAAAATCGTTAAAAATGTACTATTTTGACACATTTGTAAACAAAAGTTAATTCTTGGTTTTAAAAATCTTGCAAAAATAAAATATATATAACAAACGTTATTTGAAGAAAATTGGCAAATTTAGTGTTAATCTGATTTGAAACAAATATTAAATGTGTAGAACTTGTATACATTTAATATTTGTTTCAAATCAGATTAACACTAAATTTGCTAATTTGTATTACAAGCATTTCTTGACTATAGGGTCTTGTTTTTCTGATGTATAACCGATTTATTCACAGCCCATTGACTGCTGAATGTGTTCACACTTAAGTATGGTGGAACAGACAATAAAGTTTATAAGTGGAGGGGACAACCCTTATAACACATGCCTTTTTAATGATAGTTATGTTCGAAATTCTTTTAAAACTATTCGGGTTCATTGGATTGTAATAAGCTTTAAAATATACGATTAGTAAATATAGTTTTACTTAATAGCAATATTTCCTAATAGTTATCACATTGAAACTGAATTTTAAAAGATTTAAAAACTTTATAAATTACTCCGTTTAAAACTGTAAAAAATGAAAACATCTTGTAAAAATTCAGACAATATTGTCTTTAATATATATTATTCGTAAAAGCATTTAAAAGTCTCTCTAATAAAATAATTTCTTAGTTTTTTGGTTTTTTTTTTCAAATTCAGAACGGATTTACTGTAAAACAGGGTCTGATTTTTCAAAAGACATTCAGTGATTTAAATTCTTCAAAGAATTCTACTTTTAACTAATATAGTCACTAAAAATTATTACACTGAATTTCTCAAGTTTTCATAAAATTAAGAGGGATAAACACATGTAAAAAAAAAATTATTTTTACCAAGATTTTCTAATAAAAAAATTAAAATAACTTAATTCATTTGTAAATAAGTACTGGTAATTTAATTAAAATCCAACATTTATTTGATTTTTTGCAAGAATTTCAGTCTGTTATCACAAAACAGAAGCTAAAATTTTCTATGCTAAAACTTAGTACAACAACTAATGCAAGAAAAACAAGGTTTTAATCAAAATTTTAAATGTTCTAAAACGGAATTAAAAAAAAGTTAATTAAATATTTAAAAATACTCTTAATAATAACAAAGATTTTGGCAATAAAACTCGGTTTTCATTGATTGATGCATGTTTTTCTCACAGAATGCTGATTTTTTAGTGATTTCGTGGAGGTACCTATTTTAAAATCTCTTAAAAATTAAATATCTCCAGAGTTCACACCTTGTGACATGTTTAAAAAAAATAATAAAATTATGGATTAATTAACAGAATTTAAAAAAAAAATATTACTTAATTGTTGTGAAAAGCACATTTGGACACTATTCCATCTATCAACAATAGATAGAAAAAAAATAGTAACCTCCAAAAAAATATCATTTTAGCTTCATTTTTAGTCTTTTGTCATTGCAATGTAATTCTCTTTATTAAAAATCTTTCAAAAATATAATATACTTTTCTGAAACTTTATTTGAGGAATATTAGTTTATTTAATCTGATTTGAAACCTATTACATACTTTACATTTAAAATATCGCATAAATGCATTTTTTAACATGGTGGTAACTGTTTATTTTTTTAGGTGTTGACACCTTGATTGACAGCAGTTTAATGTTTTTCTATGGTGGATATATCTGTAAAATTTATTTGAGAGATATAATGTGAGCAACTTTTTTATATATTTTTTAACTACCTAGTAATCTTAAAATTTTAGGAAAATATTCTCCATACTGTTTTATTGAATTTTTACTTACTAGCAATAACTATAGTAAATTTAAAGTCAATTTAAATTATAGTTATACTCTTATTTACTGATAATGTTGTGCATGGACGACTGTATTTACAAAAATCAGCATATTTATACCATCAAAGATTTTAAAATATTGATGTTCAATGAATTGTACAAAGCTTTTTAGTAAATATCAGTCAGTTATGTGCCATGAGTGATACATGTTTAGGCGATCATATATCTTTCAATACATGACTGACAAGGCAGATTTTTTCCTACAGTAGATTGCCATTACTTTCTGCGGTAGACCAGTTGCCATCCAACGCTATATAACCCGGTCTGTTCTGCTATTTACCCATAACTGGGAGGAGAAGAAGAGAATTCGTACCTTTCCCAAGGGTATTAGCATGTAAGTGAATGTAATGGATTCAACTGGAATTTGAACTCGGCTCTCTGATTCTTCAATCTGAGCCAGTATCCATTACTCCACCATGCCTCCTTTAGTAAATATAGTGTTTACTTAATATCACTTAATCTATCTAAAGTAATACAGAATTTTAAAAGATTTAAAATTTTATAAATTAAACTAATTAAAAAATGAAAACAATTCTTGTAAAAAATCATTATAGATTGTAATTCAGGAAGCACTAAATTTAAATTTTTACTTGGTATAATTTATAAGCAAGACATTTACAAATTTTTACTTCCATCCAACTGAGCATATATCTGAAAAAGGAACTGCTGTTGAAGATATATTTTACTTGGTTATTTTCCCACCATATGCAAAATCTTGTTTTCTTTTTCTATTTTGTTTTTAAGTGTTTAATTATATGTTAGCAAGATTTCTTATTACCTTATCCAAATTGTGAACACTCCAGTGATATCTATGTGCCCTGAAAATAAAAATTCCAATAAAACTAAAATATATTCTTTGGAAATTTTTAGTTGTTTTTTTTTTATTGTTAACTTTTGAGAGAAAAAAAAACATATCTACTAAAAATTATTTTAAAAAAGATTTCTTTTCATTCATCATTTAATTAAATTAATAAAGGTTCTTGTTTTAAATTTATTTATTATTCTATGTACACACTATTGGTCTAATCTGATATGACTTCAACAGGCAAATATTATATCCCCGGTGGAAAACTCTTAAGTTTATATAGAACTCAATGGGTAGAACCTATTTCAACTGCAGGTGGAACAGGTGATCTTATTAAAGCACAAGTTCACATTAGCTGAAGGCTATCAGTTCAGTACTTGTGCTGGGTAGTAAATATACATTTGAGTTATTTAACAACTTAATTTTATATTCTTTTTTTTATTTCCTTTTTTTTTTTTTAAATTAATTAGTAATTATTTTGCATACTGATTAAGTCAGAATAGAATCCTCTTAATTGCTGGTGTTCCCAGGTCCACCCTGACCCAGGGTGGCAGCACCTGTTAGGTTCCCAACTGGGGTCAAAACACTATGAAAATGTAAAATAGGTTTTAATAACAGCAATAACCTTTTTGAGAAAAAATTATTACCAGTAATACATTACCAGCTATACATTTTTTAAAAAAAGAGGATTACCAGTTATACATTTTTTTAAAAAATCTTACCAGCGATACATTTTTAAAGGAAAAAAATATTACCAGAAATAGATTTTTGAAGGAAAAAAAATATTACCAGAAATAGATTTTTGAAGGAAAAAAAAAATATTAGCAGAAATAGATTTTTGAAGGAAAAAAAAAATATTAGCAGAAATAGATTTTTGAAGGAAAAAAAAATATTAGCAGAAATAGATTTTTGAAGGAAAAAAAAATATTAGCAGAAATAGATTTTTGAAGGAAAAAAAAAATATTAGCAGAAATAGATTTTTGAAGGAAAAAAAAAATATTAGCAGAAATAGATTTTTGAAGGAAAAAAAAAATATTACCAGAAATAGATTTTTGAAGGAAAAAAAAAATATTAGCAGAAATAGATTTTTGAAGGAAAAAAAAATATTAGCAGAAATAGATTTTTGAAGGAAAAAAAAAATATTACCAGAAATAGATTTTTGAAGGAAAAAAAAAATATTAGCAGAAATAGATTTTTGAAGGAAAAAAAAAATATTACCAGAAATAGATTTTTGAAGGAAAAAAAAAATATTACCAGAAATAGATTTTTGAAGGAAAAAAAAAATATTACCAGAAATAGATTTTTGAAGGAAAAAAAAAATATTACCAGAAATAGATTTTTGAAGGAAAAAAAAAATATTACCAGAAATAGATTTTTGAAGGAAAAAAAAAATATTAGCAGAAATAGATTTTTGAAGGAAAAAAAAAATATTAGCAGAAATAGATTTTTGAAGGAAAAAAAAAATATTAGCAGAAATAGATTTTTGAAAGAAAAAAAAAATATTAGCAGAAATAGATTTTTGAAGGAAAATATTACCAGCAATAAAAATTCTCAGCATTAAATAACCCATTGTCATTGATATACCATAAAACAAAGCAAACCAGACCATTTCCTAGGGTAGTAATCTCCACTCTTAGCCTCTTTTCAGCTACTTGTCTTTTAGAGTAGATAGCTTCATATAAATTTTTATTATCCACAAAACATTTAATAGGGACACCTTTTTCACTCTTGCCATTTATAAATAAATTCATTGTATGAGGTAGCCAAAGAAATGAAATGATCAACTCCCTCAATCAGAGCCAGGGTTTTCACTGGCTAATGTACTTCTCACTAATCTTACTTTTTTTTACTACCAAGTGATGGAGGTTAATTCTACCATCTGTCTTTGGTATTTTACAATTACGCAACATTACTGTGGTAACCATGTGTGGGTTTTGGTTTAAAATATAAATCCCAGCCAAAGGCAAATGGATTGGTATCCCCCAACTAGGAAAACCATAAGTTTATATAAAACTCAATGGGTAGAACCCATTTCAACTGCAAGTGGAACAGGTCAACTTATTAAAGCAGAAGTTTACATTAACTGAAGGCTATCAGTTCAGTACCTGTGCTGGGTAGTAAATATACATTTGAGCTATTTAACAACTTAATCATATATATATATATTCTCTTTTTTCATTTTTGTTTCCTTTTTTTTTATTTTTTTTGCATACTTATTGTTAGAGTAGTCCGATGGAAATATGGTACTTAGGAATTTGTAATACAAAATCCTCTTTTCAAATAGGATAAGTTGTCCACAAACACCGTGTGTTTATAATCTGTTTGGCTGTAGCAATCCAATCAATTGCTGTAATTTCATTCCATCCCAACATTTTCTTTAGGGTACTAATCTCTACTCTTAACCTCTTTTCAGCTACTTGTTTTTTTTAGAGTAGATAGCTTCATATAAATCTTTATTATCCACAAAACAGTTAATAGGAACACCTGTTTGATTATTGCCATTTATAAATTAATTTAGTGTATAAGGTAGCCAAACAAATGACTCCCTCAATCAGAGCCAGACTATCAGTTCAGTAATAGTAAATATATTTGAGTTATTTAACAACTTATCACTGTTGAGTTTTAGTTTTCATTCTTGTTCCATTCGTCAAAGGAATGCAGTATTTTTAAGAAATAAATTAAAAAGTGCATGTTTGTATGTAGGTTTTCATGTACATTATATCATTAAAAATTAAAGAGAATTCAAGAACAGTCTCCTATAAAAATTAAGACCATATTTAACTTTAGTGCCCCATACCCCCCCCCCAAAAAAAATATGGTGTGTCAAAAGGATAGTTATTCTTCTGACATTGCTATTACTTTTGACTTCCTCAGCAATGTTTACAAGATAATAAAAAATTATAAACCAAATACTATCTGATATCATTTACTTTTATGAATATTTTTTATTTATCATTTTATAAAAATAAATTTGGAAAAAGTTCTTTTTATTTAAAAATTTATTAAAAAAATTACAAAATATTTATACCAATTACAATATAGTATGTATTATTTACCATTTAATAAATAACTATGAAAACAAGTTTCTTTTTTCATAATTTTGTAAAAATATCAATGAACTATAAAACAAAAATAATTTGAATAGACATATCTATATCACTTTTTAAAGCAATAAACATTACCAAGGGAGTCAAAAGTGTATCCAGTCATAGCAGTGTCAAGAGAATAACTGTCCTTTTGACACCATTTCTTTCTGTGCACAAAGGTTAATCATTGCCAAAATTTATTTTTAACATTAGATAAAAATAAGGTGATTTGCTTTTCAAGTTTAGATTTACACTTTATATATGAACACAGAATATTTAACTGGAAATTCTGTATTGCTAATTTATTTTGCATACAATTTATGACTTGATATATGCTTAGCAATAAATGTTGGAACTCATTGAACTTTAAACTGTTAATATAAATTCCTAGTTGAGAATCTTGCCTGAATATATTATGTTTAATAACACATCTTCTTTTTTCAGAGATCTTAAATGAAACAAATGGACTCTGCTGACAACTGTATATAAATAATGTAAGAGAATCTGTGATTATGAATTTTAATATACATAATATCTGTGTTTTGAAGTTGGGCTTCTATGAAAAACAAAACAGAAACAACATGACAGCAAAAAAAAAACAACATTCTTTTGAAATGTGATTGTGTTTTCACTAAAAGTATATTTGGGCAAAAGCTAAAAAATATTCTGATGCAGAATGTTAATATACCCATTAAAATGGGTTCTCAAGAAAAAAGCCTGGAAAAAACACACTGATAATAGAAGTGTGGTTAACTATTTTTATGGAGATAATACACAAAATGATATATGGGAACATATTAGTGAGAAAATATATTCATGTGAAGTGTTAATTTCAGGATTCAATAAGAGTTCTTATTTATAAAGATACAAGCAAACATACTCTGAGATATTCCATATACACATGAAGAATATTGTTCTGGATGATGATGCAGAAGAGATCTTTTGGATAAAAATTGTATATTTGTGGTACAAAATTTTCACAGATTTCTGCATTGAAAGAATCATGTACAGACTGGGCAGAAACCATATTTGTATAAAGAGTCTGGCTCTGAATTTTTATAGAAATTAGTTTTTAAATATCACATACAATATACAGAAGTGAGAAACCATATTGGTGTGTGGTTCTGCGTTTTCAGTGAGATTTAAAATATGCAAAAATGCTGTGGTGAATGCTTTGTTATGAAGTGTGTGGTTCATCATTTTCATGGCAGTCATGTTTAAAAAGATGAACACACACTACTAAGAAATCATATTCATAGGAACTCTGGTCAAACATTTAAAAAGAATTCCAATTTCAAAAGACATGCAAACAAACACTGATGACAAGGCATATACATGTGAAGTATGTGGTTCAGCATATTCATGCAGATCGGATTTAAAAACTCACATGCGAACTCATGCTGAAAAAAAAACATATACATGTGAAGTGTGTGGTTCAGCATTTTCATCCAGCTTCTCTTTAAAAATTCACATGCGAACACATACTGGAGAGAAGCCTTATTCATGTGAAGTGTGTGGTTCAGCATTTTCAGTGAGATCACGTTTAAAAATTCATTTACGAACACACACTGGGGAGAAACCGTATTCCTGTGAAGTATGTGGTTCATCATTTTCAGTTAGATCAAGTTTAAAAATACACATGCAAAAACATACTGGTCAAAAGCCATATCCATGTGAAGTGTGTAGTTCTGCATATTCATGCAGATCGGATTTAAAGAATCATATGCGAACACACACAGGAGAAAAACCATATTCATGTGAAGTATGTGGTACAGCATTTTCCTGGGGTTCTGCTTTAAAAGATCATATGCAAACACACACTGGTGAGAAACCATATTCATGTGATGTGTGTGGGTCAGCATTTTCACAGAGATCACATTTAAGAATTCACTTACGCACACATACTGGTGAGAGACCATATTCTTGTGAAGTGTGTGGTTCCGCATTTACAGTGAGGTCATGTTTAAAAATGCACATGCGAAAACACACTGGTGAGAAACCATATTCTTGTAAAGTATGCGGTTCTGCATTCAAACAGAATTCTGAATTACAAAGTCACATGCCAATACACACTGGTGAAAAGCCATATACATGCGAAGTATGTGGTTCATCATATTCTCACAGGTCAGCTTTAAAATCTCACATGCGAACACACACAGGAGAAAAACCATATACATGTGAAGTATGTGGTTCAGTATTTTCATGGAGTTCTACTTTAAAAGATCACATGCGAACTCACACTGGTGAGAAACCATATTCGTGTGAAGTATGTGGTTCAGCATTTTCACAGAGAGCACATTTAAGAATCCATTTACGTACGCACACAGGTGAGAAGCCATATTCATGTGAAAATTGTGGTTTGGAATTTTCACAGAAAGCAAATTTGAATCGTCACATACAAACACATACTGGTGAGAAGCCATATTCTTGTGAAGTGTGTGGCTCTACATTTTCAGTGAGATCAAATTTAGAGATACACACAAAAAAGCACGCTGTTGAGACAACATAGTCATGTAGATTTGTGGTCTAACATTATGTGATATAGCATCTTTAAGCAGCACAAATTTAAATATGCACATGCTAAGGTATACAGGAGAAAAACCATATTCATGTGAAATGCCTGGTTCAATATTTTCAAATCTTTTCTCTTTGAAAAGGCAGCTGCATTGAAACTATATGTATGTGAAGTGTGTGGATCAGTAATCAGATTTTAAAAATGGTATAGAAGAACAGGAAGAAGCATATTTCTAAGAATTGTGTGCTTCAGTATCTTAAAGAATTCTTTTGAAATTCATATGTAAATATACATTGAAAAGAAAAACATTTCATATCTTGTTTTTTTGTAATTTTCCAAATTTTACGTTAATAGTTTCTTCTCCCATATTTCTAACTTGTAGAACTTCTCTTCCAGCTTCTTGTTTTCCAATCAACTTGAATTTTCAAAAATTTAAATGCAATGTTAAACATTATTTGTTGTCTCCTTCATTCCTAGACAGTCATGAATCGAAAGAGACATTTTTGCTCAAGCATGTTTCACATATGGCACCTAACTGACTGAAATGCAGCAAACTGGAATTTTAAGGTATTAAGTACATCTTTTATTCTACTTAGTGTCACCAAGTTACTAAGTCATTCTTGAGTTATTGAGGTTTTCTAGCATGTAACAATATTTTTTAATCATTTCACTCTAAGCAAAGCAATAAAGCCACTAAGATAGAAGATAACGATTGACATTGAATATAAATCTTGGAAGATAAAAGTTGACTGCGAAGCAAGAAGCTGGGAGAGAGTTACAGAAGAGAAAAGTGTGATAGAAAAAAAACTGTCGGCAGAAAAATTAGGGTTCAACTATAAAATGATTAGACCTAACTACCAATCTAGTACTACACTTATATTTATAAAGTCTATGTATCACAGTGGAAAGTTCATCAGAACATTTACCATGAAAGTATTTATAGAAAAGGCAAAGGGAAGCTACACTACAGTAGTGGGAATGTGACTGAAGCCAAGATGCCAGGTTAGGACCAATAACATTGTAGATTCTACTTTGGATTTTATCAAGAATCTCTAAATATATAGCAGTAATACCAGACCACCTGTGGCAGCAATATTCAAAGTAATGACAAATGGTAGATATATAAATATGTAAGATTCTGGAGTGAAAAATTGTCTACCATGACACAGTGAACCAACTTTCCTAGCAGCAGACCTAGCAATTGATTCAATATAATATTTCCACTTCATGTTAGTCTATCAGCCTATTAGCCTTCTACCTCCTTTTAGCAAAATACTAGGTGCTCTAATCAACTCTGAATTAAGCATTTCACCTTGCAGGGTCTTCTTTCAGATAAGTAATATGGCTTTTGCATCTCTAGGCCAATTGCTGATGTGTTAAAAATTATTGCTGATAGAATTTATCAAGCTTTAGATAAAAATGGTGAAGCTCTGGCTGTTGCTTCTCAGGTACAATGAGTTACTATCCTAGAGGTTAGTATCAGCCATGTTGATGAAAAGCAGAAATGGTTCTCCCAGACAATTAAAAGAGAGTAATCTGGTTTTGAAGGCATTATAATTGACAAGTAATTCCTTGCTACCAATTTGACCTTATCAAACCAATCAGACTTACTATTAAGACAGGAGCTAATAGTTGTGCTCTCATTTTAGATACTGAGTTGAGATCTTTGATGAAAATTAAGAACAATGGAGGGTACAAGAATACAGGCATTAATGTCAAAATATCTTGAAGAGTGGCTGCTCAAGACAACTTTCATTTTGACTTGTGAAGAAAACCAGGATGCCAAACCGAGTCAAATGACTGAGATATCCATTTCACCATTTTTATCTAAAGCTTGATAAATTCTATCAGCAATAATTTTTAACACATCAGCAATTGGCCTAGAGATGCAAAAGCCATATTACTTATCTGAAAGAAGACCCTGCAAGGTGAAATGCTTAATACAGATTTGATTAGAGCACCCAGTACTTTGCTAAAAGGAGGTAAAAGGCTAATAGAGGCATTAGATGGTTCCCCTGAGTTATTAAAGACTGGAACCCCAAAAGAGGATTTCCATCAAACAGAAAAGGAAGAAGGCACAAGACATTGTAAACTTTAGAGAGAACATGAGCTAGCTAAGGAGCACATCTCTTAAGGACTATTGCAGGGATACCATTAAGTCCATGTGTTTTGTGAGAATCTAGTTTACATATCATTCAGTGGAAAGTTAGGCAAAAATGCTACAGATCAGTCAAAACAAGAAGTGGAAAAGAATTTACAAACAGAACATTTTGCTTTATCAGAAGATTTTACACCTCAAATTGAGTGAAGAGTGGCGATAGAAGACTTGCTCTTACTTAACACACTGTTACACAGCTACTAGTAGTCACAAGAATTAAACTTTCTCATTCTGTTATACATCACCTCTTTGGGAGCACATTTACAACTATTGTGATCAGGCAAACAGGTCTTTGTAAACCAAGTTTCACCTGGCATTTCTGAGAAAGTCTGATGTTGGCTTTCATCCAAGAAGAGACCTCTTTGGCACAATTCTCAATAGGAAGGTTAAGAATATCATTCCAAGGGATGTCTTGAAGAATGGTCATGAAATGAATCCTGATTAGTACATTGGTAACAGAAAAGACTTGTGAATGAGAGGTTCCTTTCTAATAGGACCACCACTTTTAAAAAATTTTTCAATTAAATCAAGCCAACTTCATAAAACTTGGTTCCTAAATACTGTAAACTGTAGGGAGGCAGTAGGTCAGGGGGATGTATTAAAATATTACTGACTTTATCCTTTGATATCTGTCAGACGAGTGAGGTAAGAAAGGCAAACATAGTAACAAATTAAAATGGCAGTTGACAAATCTAATTGTAAGAAAAATATCACTTTCAAAATTGTGATTTCTGTTTCAAGTAGGCCATTCTGTTTTTCCATTTTCATAGAAAATAAGCCTCTTGCCATGTTTCTTGAAAGAAATCCAGAACTCCTTATGCATTTTGTTTCTTCAAATTGTTGAATTAGCAAAGAAATTATAAGTGATTTCTGTTCAACAAAATTAAAAGGGAAATCACTTTTTTTTTGGCTTGAAAATATGTTAAATTTTGAACTCTTATTGTAACTGAATGCAGGTCCATTTCCGTTAAGCACATGTATCTCAGATAGATAAACACTCTTAAGCAAATATGACTCTGAAGCAATATCACCCACAGATATTTTATTTACCAAAAACAGTAAAACTGAAAAGGAATAAGAATAGTTTCACAAACAATATAAACAGAAAATAAGATGAAATACAAGCGGGTTTGGGCCTAAGTATAATAAAAAAAGCCAAGGACTAGATAAAAACACAGAACATCAGACAATTCAGTATCTGTCTATATTTCTGAGATGAGGTATTATGTACACTATTTACATTATTCAGACTATTGTCCTCATCTTTATCACCATATTTATTACGATGTTTTGGCTGTTGTATGCTCCGGCCTTCTTCAGGTGGTTGGACAATTCTTAGAAAAAAAAAGGGTAGTTCAAAGGTAGAAATAACACTAAGAAGGAAAATGTAGAGAGTTCATTGAAAATAAATAAGCATGGTAAATTTAAATGTAGATGTGTTAGGAAAAAATATGTACTTGAGTAAAATAACTTGTACAAAAGAATAATACTAAGAAATGTCAATTTCACTGAACAAATAATTTCTCTGCTTTCAGAGGAGGAAATAAATGATTCTTACCAAAGATGCTCAAGATAAAAAGAGTTTAAAAAGTAGGACTGAAGAAAGGTGTCATGCATGAAGGTGAGAGTTCTCTTTTTGAAAATACACCAGCAGTGGGAGAACTTGGAACATCGGAATGTCCCCTAAAGGACAAAAGGAGATAAAAGCTATAATTAAAAGGTGACAAGATGCTTGTAATTAGAGCTTATGAGCATTGCTTTTAGATTTTTGTTGCAAATTCTTTTTTAGATGCCTGACAGATAACTCAATAAAATTTCATCTTCTAAATTTATGCTTACTGTTTTCTCAATATTCATAACATTTTTTAATTTTATTTTTTGTCTTCATGTCAACAAGTCAAATCACTTGAACCATTTGCCTATTGGTTAATCAGTTGTGGAATCAAAAACCATTGTTAAAATCACTACCAAGCAAAAACAAAACTGCTCTCTATTAATCATCACAGAGATCCTTCCCTGCCCTCCATTAGAATGTCTGACTCTCGACTTCTCGAGAGCAACTCTCTGCGGCTGCTCGGTCTCACATTGACTGCTGACCTGAGATGGAACAAATACTTTGAGTCGATTGCTTCGTCCACTGCAAGGAAAGTTGGCTCCCTGTGCTGCGGCAGGAAATTTTTCTCCCCGGAATCGATCCTCCAGATAAAATCAACAATTTGCCCTTGCATGGAGTATTGCTGCCATATATCGTCTGGAGCCCCTTCTGTTTGCCTAACAGTTCTCGATAGACTCCAGAGGCGGATATGCAATATAATTGGCCCTGTTCTGGCATTTCGTCTACAGTTGCTCTCTCACAGACATGTCGTCGCCTCTCTCTGTCTTTTTTACAAATACTTTTGTGGCAATTGCTCCGAGGAGCTGCATTCGCTGGTTCCCAGACTTCATAAATTCAAGCACCCTATGAGGCTGGCATCCTGCTCTCACCCTTTCACTGTCAAAACTATTAAATGTAACCGTCTCTTCTACTCCAATAGCTTCATGTCTTGCACCTCTCGCCTGTGGAACTGTCTTCCCTATTCCAGTTTCCCTGAGAGCTATAATCTCCAGCTATTCAAATGTAATATCAATCGACATCTCCAGTTGCCTTGATCTATCCACTATCCTTCTTCTCATCCTTTCCTCTATCATCCCTATCTGATCTTGCTCCAAATATTCTGTAACCCCTTGCGTCCTAGTGGCTTCTCGCCTTGCTTGGGGTGAAATGCTTAAAAAAAAAATAAATAAATAAATTCACATCTATGAAGCTATAGGATTTAGAAGCTTATTTTGCATTTTAGAAGAAAATTAAGATGTTAACATTTACTTGGTTTTTACCTACACTATTGCACACTCTCTCTATCTCTCTCTCTCTCTGGGAGACATGGTGGAGTAATGGATATCAGCTCAAATTGAGAAATCAGAGAACTGAGTTCAAATTCTAGTTGAATCCATTATATTCACTTATGTGCTAATACCCTTGGGAAAGGTATAAATCCTCTTTTTCTTCCCCTGCAGTTATGGGTAAGTAGCAGGACACACAGGGTTCTATAGTCTTGAATGGCAACTGGTCTACCACAGAAAGAAATGGCAACCTACTGCGGGAATAATCTGCCTTGTCAGTCATGTATCAAAAGATACATGATCCCCAATGCATGTATCATAAAAGAAGTAAAAAATTGCTTTCTCATCACAAGATTATACATTGCTAATACCTGCAATAATGATTGGAAATTTCCAGGGGTTTTCTTTGACATTGTGTCTTCATTATGGCCAGAAAGTAAATTTGTTACACTTCCAAAAACTGAAAAGATATTTTTCCGTGCACAGATAAATGTAACCAGGATTAAAGCATTAGTTAACTTTAACAATGTGTGGATTTAGTTTCAATAAAATGACAAAACCATCAAATCAGAATTAAGCATTCAACATTGGCCAATTAAACAGAAGATTGAGAGTTTAGAACTGTGTTCAAGTTGAGGCTATCTTTACCAATATAAGCAGAGGAGAATCAGCATTTGGACAGATAGTGTTATAGCAATCCACATTGATGGACTAGAAACAATACATCTGCATGATACATCACTCCTGTAAAATTCTACTCAGCATGGAGAATTTGGCATTAATTAAAACTGAAACCAATTCTGTATAAATAAATGGAATACTGAGTACTTAACATTTATATTCTTGAGATGAGGTATTGTAACTATTTATACTATTTGTATTGTTCAGACTGTTGTCCTCACATTTATTACCATATTCACAATGTTTCAACCATTGTACACACAATGTAAATACGGAATATTTAGTTCATAATAAATACATCATTATTATTAATTACTGCATACATATATTATGCTTCAAATATGACAGGAATTATTGATTTTTACATCAAAATTCTAAGTGGAAAAGAGAGTTTACTTGCCTTAAAAATCACTTGGAACCCTCAACTGACTTCACGATCTAGTGGGAAAACCACCATGGTATGCCAAATTACAGTGTTATAAGCATGTAATATGAAAAATTATAGGTTGATGAGCACCCCTGATAGGGCAACAAGTCCATTTATCTGATAATAATGGGTGAGAGGCTTCAAGATGACCCAGGTGACTGGATGTCTTTTGACCCACTCCAAAGAACAGGTGATGCTGTCCACAAGCAAACTTGAAAAATACATAGACAAGCAAACATCAGAAGGAGAATATAATCAACATCAGATAAGTGTTTCAGTCATTTTTAAACAGATACATGTATTTGGACTTCATCCCCAATGCTATGACATTAAATGTAAAGGAATATGTTTTAGCAATTCAATTCTCATTCTTGTATAATGTATTACTTGTATAAAAAGTATGCCTTTTTTAAACAATTCAGTTGTCTCATCTTTGTTCATCTGTCATGACTCATTTGAGGAATTACTAAATTTCGCACAATGACACCTAATAGTAACCAGTGAGATGAGCTAGCTAACGCGTACATCAGGACAACGAAGACATTTTTTCAACAACATGACTATTTTCAAGTTTAGTTATTTTATTTTTTGCATTTGTAAATTTTTAGTTTGAAAACATACATTTATTGTATTCAATTTTAATAAAATTAGGTGAAATTTCAAGAGAAGGAAAGTGGTATAGATATAAAAAAAATTAATATAATATTTGAGGATTCAATTATTTAAAATGTATTTTTTTCTTTTTTTTTTCTTCTTTTTTTTTTGTTTTTTTTTTTTTTGTTAACTGGATAATCAGACCGAAAGTTGTGTGCCGACGTTCGTGTCTCTTTGAATTCGGTTTAAAAAATTTTTGTGAATTATCTCCCTTTAATTTCGCTCTTCCCTCGTCGCAGACAATAATTTTAATATAGGAATATGTAGTTAATTCAAATTTAAAATATTAATATTTATCGAAAGTGCGAGTGACGATATCCTTAGCTAGAAAACAGTTTTCCCTATTTTGAAGCTTCTGCTTAAAATGCTTCAGCCGATTCCAGCAAATCAAAAAAAGATAAGTTGAAAGAACGAATGAAGAAAAAATAGTTCCACCTTTTTTCTCTATGGAAGACAAATCAGACGAAAGAAAAAAGTAAGTAAGTAAGTAACAACAACGTTGTCATTAGCTCTTTATTTATAGATTGCAAAATCAAACAAACTGTTTTCATGAAACTAGTATTTTGTTAATCTCATTTAGATAAATGAATTTTTTTAATTAAAAAACAAATATCTCCTTATGTGGCCAACGGTGAAAGAGTAACTTCGAAAAAGAGTTCGTATTTTGTTCACCGTTTTGCCGTTGAAAAGCAAAAACTATAAATTAAATCCTAGATAATTACTGCCTCATATGTGGTATTTAATTTTATCACCCATGACTATCCCGACTGATCGCAAAGTTTACCTCCCGATTTTTTTTTTTTTTTTTTAACCAACAAAAAAAAGTTTATTATTTAATATTTAGTGTTAAGTTTCCTTCATTTTTATTTTTTAGCCCCGCCTCTTTTTCTTCTCTTTTTTTTTTTCTTTCTTGTCTCTTGACGCTAGACATGTGTTTGACTTTTACTTTTTTGACTATTTTAAAATATTTCTATTGACTTTACTTTTGGATTTATTTGTGAAAGTGGGTTTGTGATATGAACAATTTTTTTCTTTCTTTCTTACTATTGAACATCGCCAATATTGAAATATTAGGTTGGTGCAAAAAATAATGTCGTTTTCTCACATAAAGTTGAACGTCAAAAAAACGACATTGTTATTTTTTCACCAACCTAATAATTATATATTGACCTTTCAACAAGAATAAAATCTCCTGGTTAGACTGAATAATTGTAACTTTATTCCTGATTCAAACAAATAGAAAATGAATGAATCGAGAAAAATAATGGGTGAAAAAAAAGAAAAAAAGACGTTTAAAAAAAATAAACCTTCTCAAGGGGAGTAACTCGTGTAGTTTTGGTAAGGTTTCATAACTTTTTTTTTTTTTTTTTTTTTTTACTACTATCAGTAGTGAGGGCACTCCTTGGCGGTGTAATGGTCAGGTTAGCAAGCTTGTCTCGCTAGAATAATTACGAATGAGTAGTGAGTTCGATCCTCACTGGGTGCCCCATACTTTCGGCCTTATGTCACATGTAAGCTACGCTTGGAAAATCGGTACTGCTATCAGTAGTGCCCCACCCCACATTTAGGTACCTCCACGAAAATGTAAACAAAAGAGCATCATAGCATGATGAAAAAGACGCCGAATTTGACGAAAACAAAATTTTATCGTCTAATGTTCATATTATTATTAAAGAGGAAAGATCAAAGTATTTTTGGGGTATTTTTTTACATTTTTTGATCGTTCATAGCATGTCTGAAATTTTCGTTAAAAATCTTGTTTTTTTTTTTTTGTCAAAAAAAAGGACAGATAATCAATCATTTTTTTCGATTTGATAAAAAAGATGAAAATCTGACTTTGATATTCTTTTAAAAATCAAATATCATTTTTTCAAAACTGATTTTAATAAAATCAGAAATTATAATGTTTATTTAAAATATTTTGAACCAAGCTTAACTTAGATTCTGCGCCGAAAAAATGTAATTTGAAAATAAAACAAAGCAGGTCATAACCTTTCGCCCCGTTGACAGCTGTTATTTATGACGTTTAGATAACTTACGGGAGGATAATTCTTTCTACGGATGGAAGGAAGTGAAATTATTTAGATTTAAGTGAACAAATTATTTACCTTGTTACTTTTAAGGAAAACTTTCAGCACTCTAATTTTTTTTTTCTTTTTTGTACTTAGCTTTCATCTTTACGTTTACGATTCTTTATGGAAAATATAAAGAAATTAAAAAATAAGACTGTTAAGAGTGAGATTAAATTTCATAAGGAAAAGGTATCTAATTAATTTATAGGTACCTTTCTTATGAAATTTTATCAGAAGTGTACATAAAATACTATAATTTTATGTACATTTATTACATTTTACTGTGTTATTTGTATTTCCATTCATTTTATTATTAATTTTCATATTTCATTTATGGAAAAATGTCATAACTGAGATTAATATAAAAATAAGATCATATAAATTAAAGTTTAGCAATAGGTAAATTTCATAAGATGATACTGATACTTATAGGTACCCTTCTCAGTTGAAATTGAAAAATCAAATTAACTTTTCCATACGTGTTTCGCAAAAGTAAAGGCCTTAACAGTGGAGAACAATGCTGAACTCAAATAATGCAACTAAATTGTATTCTGGTTGGTCTTCCGTAATTTATAATTACCGCCCAATTAAAAGCACAAAAATTACATTTTTTAATTACTGTGGATCTTCTGATTGGTCCAAACGATACAATTTTCAAAGCGCTAGACAATCTCATCTGGACACTTTGAAAGGTTGATGTTGCTTTTAACTAATGTTATAATATTTTTAAAAACTTAATGTAAAAATCTATTATAATTAAAGAAATAACAAATAATTGTATTAAAAATACAATTTTTATTGAAAATATTTTTTGCTTTCAGAAAATATTGTCCATATTCATAAAAACAACTAAAAACAAATAATATATTTGTTTTATTGAGTTACAATTCAGAGCTGATTTTCAGGTACGTTGGCTCCAATTAAAAAAAACAAAACATGATTTGCATTCTTCAAAGCCTTGTGCTTTTAACTATTGTAATCAATAAACCCGATGCGCTCAAATTTCTAGAGTTTTTCATAAAATTAGTTATGGGGGTGTTAATAAATATAAAAAAAAATATTTCTGCCATGACTTTAATAAAAAAAAAACAACATATTTATAATAATTTTGAATATTCTGTGAATAGTTTCTGAAAGTTTCATTAACATCTGACAATTATTTTTATTTTTGCAAGATTTTCCAAATTAATGTGTGTAATACCAAAAAAACGTGCTAAAAATTATCTATGTTATTTACTAGCCATTGTTGCAACAAAGAGAAACAAGGTTTTCAAATCAAAATTTAGAATATTCTAAAAAGATGGAAAAATTTTTTTTAAATAATTAAATTAAAATTTGGTCTATCCTCTTCATAAAAACATAAGCGTTAAGAGGATAAAATTTTGTTTTCATAAAGTTTGGCGTCTTTTTCATCAGACTATGCTCTATTTTTTAGCGATTTCATGGAGGTACCTATATTTTATGTAAGAGAAGAAAAATGTATACTGTTAGGATAGTACATAATTTTGTAGGTATTTTGGGGGACTCCATTTGTGCACAGGGTACCTAGTTTTGTATAGTCTCATCTAGTTTGCAATTGAGATTGGACAGCTCAGGCATGATTGCTGGTATATATTGATGGTGTCAGCAACAGCTGGTTGAGGTTCTAGTTCCTCATCAAAATCTATTGAGGAGCTGTTGGTGGTGAAATGTAATAACATTCCATTTTCTTCACATTACTATCCATATGTGTCGGATCCCTTGTCTGGATGATATATATGCCGAAATATTTAATGACACCTGCTATGCTCAAAGCTTTCAGTTTTACAGGCAAGCTATTTGGTGTTTCTGTGAGGAACGAGAAGACTTACCTCCCACAAAGCGAATTTGCTTGGCATGTCCGGTCCTGTTGAAAGATCGTGACCGCCATTAAAAGTGAAATGAGTTATTCTGAAATTCCTATCTCACGTACAAAGAAAAAAGACTAAGAATTCAAACCAGCTTGAATTTATAAAATAGGAAGTGTCGGGCGAACGAGAATTAAGTCTCATATGCAAATATTAGTTGCCCCTGACTCAGGCATAAATAGCGAGTCTGTGAGGAAGATGACAGAACTTTTGTGTTGGCGTGATGGCGTATGTACATACTGATGAGAATGAGAGAATAAGGAAGAGGTCACTCACGATAGTTCAGTTGGTAGAGTGGAGGACTGGAGAAGAAAGCAAGCACTTTAATCCATTTCAGTTATCTCAAACGACTGGCAAACTGAATTACCCACAGTTTCCTTAATTTTACACAAAAAAATCCCAAGCTAGATGGAGTTTCCCTTTGTGTGAGGCATATAGGGTAGCCCAAGTCCATGTTGCATATTGAGCCATCTGGTATGGGTAACAGAAGTTTTGTTTGTTAGCAATTGGCTCTGAGCTTGAAGTGAAAATACAGCTCATGAATCAACTGGATTTGAATACGACATCCACTAGGGGTGACAAAACTTCAGCACTTCACAACTGAGAAATTTGTGTGTTCTCAGAAAAGATCTGTAACTAAAATAGAGTTTTGGGAATACTGCTTGAGGACAGTGTAGCTACATGATGTTGACTTGCAAAAATTTTACCCTCTTGTAGAAGTCAAGTGACTTACCTGCCGGATCAATGGCTGCTCAACCACCAGGATTCCGTCCTAGCGCCTTACAGGTCACCACCCACGGCCAATAGGTGGCTTCATTTGTGGGGGGGTCTTACCCCTCTACAGAGGTGCAGTCGGCGTATTCTACAGCCACAGCCGACGGAATCATGGTGGTTGAGCAGCCATTGATCCGGCAGGTAAGTCACTTGACTTCTACACCTCTGACCATGTCGGATTTTGATTGAACTTTCAGGATTTATTCACAAATTAATGAAATCACTTTAGAAATGTTTCTTTTTTAGAAAATTTTGGTAAATTTTTTTTTTATATCTGTTACTTTCCACTTATTTAATTTTATGAAATTTGAGAAATTAAATTATATCTTACTTAATGTTTATATTAATTATATGTAGAACTACTTAGAAAATAATTTTTCTTTTTTAAAACAGGAACCCCAGTTACCGAAAATCTGCCCTGAATCATAAAATAAAAACATACAATAAATTCAAACATTATTTAATTACTATTATGAATATGTTATATTATGGACACTACTGTCTTAAGGAAAAAAATTTTTGATGAATAATGAATTTTCACAAGAATTGTTTTCATTTTTAAAAAATTTTAATTAGAATAATTTATAAAGTTTTAAATATTTTAAATTTCTGTATTGTACCAGTTAGGTGATATTGTTATTAAGTAAATTTACTAATTAATTAAACTATTAAATTAATTAATTAATTTACTATTAAATTTACTAAGCATAAATGGAAAAGCTTATTCTTTGAGCCCCAATATTTTAAAAATAATTTTGAATTTTCTTTTTTGCATATAAACAAGCTGATTTTTGTAAATACAGACATCCATACACATCAGAAAATAAGAGTAATAACTATCGTAAATCTAAAGGCAAACTACATAAAATTCGATAAAACATTAGATTGCAGAGAATATTTTCCTGGGTAGTTAAAAATAATATAAAAAAAAAGGTATTCATCTTATGTTCTCCAAGTAATTTTTACAGATATGTCAACTGTAGAAAACATTTAGATAAACTTGCATCTGTCTCAAGTTGTGAACACTTATCTCTCTGTAAATTCATTTTTGTGATATTTAAACTAAAAGTAATTAATATTTGTTTCAAATAAGCTTAATTAAACTTTAAATCCACTAATATTCCTCAAATAAAGTTTCAGAAAAGTATATTTTATTTTTGAAAGATTATTTTAACAGAGAGAATTACATTGTGATAACTGATGGCTGAAATGGCACTAAAATAAACAAGGTTTAGTGATTTCAAAATGAAATCTCTTTCCAGTCAATTTAAATTAGTTTTTGAAATTCAGCAAAGTATTTTGCTTATTGTAAATATTAAATTTAATTTATTAGCTTGAAATTAAAACTAGAATAAAAGCTTCAAGAAAGATTTTTCATTTTTAAAAATTCATTTTAAACTTTACTTATCATGTTTCTGCGGAGGTACCAAATATTTACCTCATTTTTTTTCTTAAGGTAAATATTTTAAATTTTTATTATTTTTTGCTACTCACTGAGGTTCAAAATATTCTTATAAAAATTAATATTTTCCTAAAGAAGAAGTGTACTAAAAAAGATATCCTTGTATAAATAATTTTTTAATGGAAAATAAAATGTAATCTTGATCTTTCTGTTTTATAATTAAACTCTTTAAAATAGTTGTCAGATGAATACAATTTTATGAAAAAGGTTTGATTCTTGTCACTTTGCTTCTCAGTTATGTGGTGTTGAAAGAGAACACATAGATTTAAAGAAAACAACTTGCAAACTTTATTTTTGCTCAAACAGGTAAATGTAACAATGAAAATGAGATTGAAAAGTATCAAATATAAAAAATATTCACAATAATTTATAGAAAACATTTGTATTTGCTCATTGTGGTGGGAATAACCATGGTCAAATGCAAAATAAAGAACACGACTGTCCAACAAAAAGAATTAATAAAGTTTACAATAAAAAGGAACAGGGCAAAAATGAAATAATATCAAGCAAACAGGATATGCAAGGCAAATTAACAGTAATAAGACAGAAAGTTCACAAACTAAGAATTGGCATTGACACAAAAGCAAGTTTGGACAAGTGAACGTCGTGTTCTGTCTTCTAGACAAAGCAGATCAGAACTGAGTCATGTCAAACTGCAAATTATCTTATTTTATTGGCTAAGAAAAAAATCCCAGCATGCATTTGTGTGCTTCTGCCTATAAAGTGGGAGGGGCAAGTGTTCTGCAGTCATTCCCAGGGATTGGAATCAACACTGATGTCTTTAGGAAAGGCATGTTTCCCTCTTTTCCCACCCCAGCTATGACAGAGTAGACTGGACTTCATAGCCTTGGGTGTCAGCCAGGATATCAGAAAGAAAACCAGGGATGCATAACTGTGGAGAAGGCACTGTGAGGCTACTCCCTTATCTCCCCCTCCCAACAAAAGAAAATCACGGTAATTCAAATAATGAAAATAAATCTGTAAAAATACATGACAGATTCTAGTCTGAATGTACATTCTAATAAAAAAAGAATCTCACCAATATTTCAAAAATTCTAAATATTTTAAAATTCTTTTATAATAATTTTTACTCCTTTATGAGGCTTAAAAATTATCTTATATAAAAGTAACAATCGTTTACTAAGACAAAAAAAGATAAGTTTGTGCATAAATTGTTTTTGTTAATTACAAATGTAATGTCTAAATCAGCATCATGGCCACATTTTTACTTTGTAATTTGAACTAATTATAAAATTGTTTTTGTCACTTACACATGTAATGCCATCTAAATCAGCAAATATGGATGCATCTTTATTTTGTAAATTAAACTATCTAATTATGAAACCTACAAATACAGTAGTTGGCAAATGAAGATAATTTTATGTAAATTGTAAACAAAAAACAATTAGGTGTAATTCTTGTTGGCATAGCAACTGCTCAGCTATTTAATTATCTGGTGGTAATTTGTATGTTCAAAGAAAACATAAATCAAAATTTTTATTGTTTTTGCTCAGCCATATTATCAAACAGGTAAACCTAACAATGACAAAGGTGTCAAGAGAATAACCATCTTTTTGACACACTGTTTCTTTGTGGTCAGAAAAGTTAATCATTGCTAAAATTAATTTTTAACATTAGATCAAAATAAGCTGATTTGCTTTTCGAGTTAAGATTCCCTCTTATTTATATATGAAAACATAGAATATCTAACCGAAAATCCTCCATTGCTAATTTATTTTGCATACAATTTATAACTTGATATATGCTTAGCAAAAAAATGCTGGAACTCATTAAACTTATTCCTCTGACATTGCTATTACTTTTGTCTTCCTCAGCAATGTTTACAAGATTATAAAAATTTATAAACCAAATACTATCAGATATTTATCATTTACTTTTATGAATATTTTTTATTTATCATTTCATAAAAATAAATTTGGAAAAAGTTCTTTTTATTTAAAAATTTATTAAAAGAATTACAAAATATTTATACCAATTACAATATAGTATGTATTATTTACCATTTAATAAATAACTATGAAAACAAGTTTCTTTTTTCATAATTTTGTAAAAATATCAATGAACTATAAAACAAAAATAATTTGAATAGACATATCTATATCACTTTTTAAAGCAATAAACATTACCAAGGGAGTCAAAAGTGTATCCAGTAATAGCAGTGTTAAGAGAATAACTGTCCTTTTGACACCATTTCTTTCAGGGCACAAAGGTTAATTATTGCCAAAATTTATTTTTAACATTAGATAAAAATAAGGTGATTTGCTTTTCAAGTTTAGATTTACACTTTATATATGAACACAGAATATTTAACTGGAAATTCTGTATTGCTAATTTATTTTGCATACAATTTATGACTTGATATATGCTTAGCAATAAATGTTGGAACTCATTGAACTTTAAACTGTTAATATAAATTCCTAGTTGAGAATCTTGCCTGAATATATTATGTTTAATAACACATCTTAATTCTGATGGGAACAAATGAACTTCACTGACGGCTGCATATGAACAATGAAATTGAGAATCTTGCATCACCATATAATGTTTAATAATACCTCTTCTACTTTCAGGGATCTTAATTCTGATGGGAACAAATGAACTTCACTGACGGCTGCATATGAACAATGAAATTGAGAATCTTGCATCACCATATAATGTTTAATAATACCTCTTCTACTTTCAGGGATCTTAATTCTGATGGGAACAAATGAACTTCACTGACGGCTGCATATGAACAATGAAATTGAGAATCTTGCATCACCATATAATGTTTAATAATACCTCTTCTACTTTCAGGGATCTTAATTCTGATGGGAACAAATGAACTTCACTGACGGCTGCATATGAACAATGAAATTGAGAATCTTGCATCACCATATAATGTTTAATAATACCTCTTCTACTTTCAGGGATCTTAATTCTGATGGGAACAAATGAACTTCACTGACGGCTGCATATGAACAATGAAATTGAGAATCTTGCATCACCATATAATGTTTAATAATACCTCTTCTACTTTCAGGGATCTTAATTCTGATGGGAACAAATGAACTTCACTCATGGCTGGATTTGAACAATGAAAAAGAAACTGAAAATATATATCTGATATAAATAATATTTATATATATTTCTGGAAAAGAGACTTAAAAGACACATACACTGATAATAAGAGTACGGTTAAGCATTTTTATGGAGATAAAATACAAAATGACATATGGAAATCAATTAGTGAGAAAACATCTTCATGTGATGTGTTAATTTCAGGATTTAAGAAGGGTTCTTATTTATAAAGACACAAGCAAACATACACTGAGATTTTAAAAAACACACATGCAGGAGAAAAACTGTTTCAGGTACAAAAATTTCACAAACCCCAACATTAAAAGAATTCTGTGAGTAATGGGCAGAAACCATATTTGTGTAAATATTCTGGTTCTGAATTTTTACAGAAATCTCACTCTACATATCACGTACAAAATCCAGCAGTGATAAACCATATTTGTATGAGGTTCTGTATTTTCAGTGAGTTTGAATTTAAAATATGCAAAAACAATGTGGTAAAAACTTTATTAAGTGTGTGGTACATCTTCATGGAGATCATATTTAAAAAGATACATGTGATCACGCACTACTTATAAATCATATTTAAAGGAACTGTGGTCCAGTATTTGAAAAGAATTTTGAATTAAAAAATCATGCAAACAAATACTGATGACAAACCATATACATGTGAAGTATGTGGTTCAGCATATTCACGCAGATCAGATTTAAAAACTCACATACGAATTCATGCTGGAAAAAAAACATATACATGTGAAGTGTGTAGTTCAGCATTTTCATCCAGCTTCTCTTTAAAAATTCACATGCGAACACATACTGGAGAGAAACCTTATTCATGTGAAGTGTGTGGTTCAGCATTTTCAGTTAGAGTACGTTTAATAAATCATTTACGGACACACACTGGGGAGAAACCATATCCTTGTGACGTATGCGGTTCTGCATTTTCAGTAAGATTAAGTTTAAAAATACACATGCAAAAGCATACTGGTGAAAAGCCATATCCATGTGAAGTGTGTGGTTCTACATATTCACGCAGACTGGATTTAAAAAATCATATGCGAACACACACAGGAGAAAAACCATATACATGTGAAGTATGTGGGTCAGCATTTTCATGGGGTTCTACATTAAAAGATCACATGCAAACACACACTGGTGAGAAACCATATTCATGTGATGTGTGTGGTTCAGCATTTTCAAAGAGAGCCCATTTAAGAACTCACTTACGTACACATACTGGTGAGAGACCATATTCTTGTGAAGTGTGTGGTTCAGCATTTACAGTGAAATCATGTTTAAAAATGCACATGCGAAAACACACTGGTGAGAAACCATATTCATGTGAAATATGTGGTTCTGCATTTAAACAAAATTCTGAATTACAAAGTCACATGCCAAAACACACTGGTGAAAAGCCATATATATGTGAAGTTTGTGGTTCAGCATTTTCAAACAAATCAGCTTTAAAATCTCACATGCCAAGACACACAGGAGAAAAACCATATACATGTGAAGTTTGTGGTTCAGCATTTTCAAGGAATTCTACTTTAAAAGATCACATGCGGACACACACTGGTGAGAAACCATATTCGTGTGAAGTGTGTGGTTCAGCATTTTCCCAGAAAGCACATTTACAAACTCATTTACGTAGGCATACAGGTGAGAAGCCATATTCATGTGAAAAGTGTGGTTTGAAATTTTCACAGCAAGCAAATTTGAATCGTCACACACAAACACACACTGGTGAGAAACCATATTCTTGTGAAGTGTGTGGCTCAACATTTTCAGTGAGATCAAATTTAGAGGTACACATGAAAAAACACACTGTTGAGACACCATAGTCATGTAAATTGTCTGGCATGGCAACTTCATGCTGCATAAAAATTTAAATATGTTCATGCTAATGTATATAGAAAAATGATATATGAATTGACTGGTTCATTATTTTCAATGCTTTGCTCTTTGAAAAAGCAGCTATGTGAAACTATATGTATATGCAGTGTGTAGTTTGATATTTTCTCAGTAATCAGATTTTTAAAAAAAAAAGGAATAGAAAAATATATGAAAAACCATATTTCTAATAATTGTGTGCTTCAGCATCTTAATTCTCGTATGAAATTTCACATCTAAATATACACTGGAGAGAAAAAAAATTTCCTCTCTTGTTTGTAATTTTCACAGAATTATAATTTAAAAACTCACTTGTGATAATCCCAGGATGAGAAGGTTAAGTACTTTTAAATGTGTGTATTCAAGTGGACACTTCATTGAAATCATATTCATGTGAGCTCTGTTGGTATCATTTTAATTGAATTAAAATTTAACAAGTCATTTGTAAACAAAAACTGAAAAACAGCAATATCCTTGTGGAGGCATTTGGTTTATCATTTTCAAATACGTTTTGCTTAAAACTGAAAATAAGCCATATATGAATTGTATGAGTGATCATAGGTAAGTTGTATTTAAAATGTCACCTGCAAACTTTGACAAGGCATATTTGATGGATTTGATTTGTGTTTTCAGGTAAGTTATTTAAAGTTTTTTAGACTGAATAGCGCATTAACATTTTTTTTTTTTTTTTGGAGATATTGATTTTTCTAAGTCCATGTTCTGCTATTTAACCCATAGCTGGGGGTGAAAGGATGGATTTATGCTTTTCCAAGAGTATTTTTATTAAAGTGAATGTAACCATTTTGAAACAATAATTCCCAGAATTGTCAGTTGATATTTTACTCTAAAATTGCTGAGTAGACATGGGAATATTCTTTGATACAGCTCCAACATTTTCTTCTTCAGGTAAAAGCAACTCCCAAAAATGTTAAGTGATACTTTGGAAGTAAATCTATTTTTTTATGACCAAATACCAGAAAACAATGAAACAAAAATGAATATACAGTGTAACCCGGATATAAGAGAGATTTTATCAAGTCCCAAATTAGAGCCATACTTACCTAAACAAAATAGACCAAACCTGGATATAAGAGAAACCCGGATATAAGATACTTCGTATCCGGTCCCGACAACTCTCTTATATCCGGGTTACACTGTATATATAATGTATTATTAATTATTGTAAATTAGAAATTTCTCTAAGGTTCATATAAAATTTCACAGTAATGATATGTAAGTAACATATATTGTGTGTCCTCACCCTGTAATTCAGGAAGAGCTAAAGTTAATTTTTTACATCACTTGGTATATGCAAGACATTTATAAATTTTTACTTCCCTCCACCGTCCTGCGTATGACTATAAACTACATCCGTGTCCTGGGTAAGACGATAAACTACATCTAACAGCAAGGCCTCTGATCAGGAGGGTTTGAGGAGCGTCGAACCACCTCTTAATTGCTGGTGTTCCCAGGTCCACCTTGACCTGGGGTGGTAGCACCTGTTAGAGTCCTAGCTATGGGCAAATAGTTAACCCCCAAACTGGGATGAAAACACTATGAAAATGTAAAAATAGGTTTTAATACCAGAAATACTTTGTAAAAAAAAAGTATCACCAGCTATATATTATTTTTGTTGAAAAAAAAAATTAGCTGTAAATAAAAATTGTCAGAATTAAATAATCCATTGCAGTTGATATGCTGTAAAACAGACTAAACTTAACTTCCCTCCAACTGGACATATATCTGAAAAAGAAACTGTTGTTGAATCATGGGATTTCTAATGGAGATATATTTTACTTGGTTATTTTCCCAATACCACCCATAATGCATATGCTAAATCTCGTTTTCTTTTTCTATTTTATTTTTAAGTGTTTAATTATATGGTAGCAAGATTTCTCATTACCTTATCTAAATTGTGAACACTCCAGTGATATCTACGTGCCCTGAAAATAAAAATTGCAATAAAACTAAAATATATTCTTTGGAAAGTTTTCTGTTGTTCTTTTATTGTTGAGTTTTAAGTGAAAAAATACATATATACTAAAACTTATTTTAAAAAGATTTCTTTTTATTTATTAATTAATAAATTTTTTTTGTTTTAAATTTATTTATTATTCTATATACACACTTCTAAAATTCTATTAAGTAATAATGATAATTTTTCAGAAAAAAATGTAAAGTTGAACAAAATCCACTGAAAAACAACTTGACATGCAATTACAGACTAGATAAAGCAAAATCAAAATAGTACAACAATTTTATTATCTGGGATGTGTATTAACCAGTGGTGTAGCAAGTGTGTATGCAACCCCTCTCCAGAAGGAATACAATATTACAGTGCACATTAACACCTTAAAGTTTTTATTAATACATATATATATATGGATGGTGGAGTAATGGATATTGGCTTGGATTGAGGAATCGGAGAGCCGAGTTCGAATTCCAGTCGAATCCATTACATTCACTTACGTGCTAATACCCTTGGGAAAGGTATGAATCCTCTTCTTCTCCCTCCAGCTATCGGTAAAATAGCAGGACAGACTGGGTTCTATAGCCTTGGATGGCAACTGGTCTAGGAGAAGGACAACTCTGAATTCAAAACCTGCAGAGGGTTGTTTGGGAACCTTGTGGCATTCGGTGCACCAGGTCTCTGTATTTGTCCCTCCAAAAAGTGTGGATGGTCCTGCACGAGGCCTTCACCACTATAATCAAATCTCATGTGCCGGTGTCGGGCTGTCGGTTTCCTGGAAACTGATCTACTTGACCCTCACACGTCGAATCTCGACAGGAGAGTCAATTATTATATATATATATATATATATATATATATACACACACATACATACAGTCAACAACAAAATTATTCATACAGCCATCAATTTTTAATATTTTATCCATTTCTCAGAATCTAATGCCCATATGATGCCAGTCTTTTTTCTGTTTCTGTTAACATGGCATTTCTAACGATAAAAGTACAATTGTGTTTATTTATATATTTTTTTAGAAATAAAACTGGGGATAAGAAAAAAAAAATCGCTTAATCCAATCCCACATTAAACCCTTTAAAAATGTTCAAAGTTTTTTTCACACCTTTTGCTTGCGTCTTGTAACTGGGGTCTATCCACACCAGTTGACAGTGCATTTTCGAGACAAATTTTTTTTTTTTTTATTTGCTGGCTGGCTTTGAGCCAGACACATCAAAGACAAATTGACTTCATTTGAACCCTATCTTCTTTATCACTGCTTTTTTTATGCTATTGTTTTTTTTTTCTTTTCTGAAAACTCACTGCAGACCAAAAATGCCACGTAGGGCGGACCCTCCTACCCAGCTACGCCACAGGTGTTAACATCGGATGGTAAGTGCAACATAGAAATCCAAAGGCGTGTTGGGATAATGAAAAATGCCTTCCAATGTATTAAACTTTGTATTTTATTTAAAGTGGAAATATATTTTGGTCTATGGAATAATATTATTGGTAAGTGAATATTGCATTAACTATTTTTGGGAGATAATGATTTTTCTAGATACAATTCCAATAAAAATTCTTGCAATAATGTTAAATGTTAAAATAAATTCCAGAGAACATTGAAAGAAAAAAAAACGAATCTATTTAGCTTCGGAAAGAGAGTTGAAATCTTTAGGACACGTAATGAGGAAAGAAGGCTTGTAAAATTTGACGCTCAGAAAAAACCACTCACAGGACAAATTGAAAGCAAGAGGAAAAGATGAAAACAATGCCTAGCCTACCTTAAGGAAATGGATGGCAGAACCGGTTTTAGGAGAGATAACAAGAAAAAATTTATTAAGAGCTACAAAAGACAGAAAATTGTGGAGAGCCATGATTGACAATGTCCTGAAGAGACATGGCATGTAGAAGAAGAATGGAAAGAAATGTTACATATTTGAAACATTGGTAAATTTCCAGATTAATTCCCAGAAACCAATTGTAATGAAAATTTCAATTCTGATATAAAATTGCCTGATTAATTTCAAAATAACAGTAAAAATTTGCGGAAGAAAATTTGTTTAGGAGTTATCTCTATCTATAAAAGGCAGGATGTGCGTGTGTGTGTGTAATGAATGCACGGCCGCAATTTTCAATGGATTTGCACCTGCTCCAAGTTAGCGGGAAGGCCAAGACTGACTTTGCATTTCTCAACTCCCATTGATTCATGCTTCTACGGCAGTTTTCATGTAGTTTGCAGCCATTTTCAGTCAGAGGATACGTATCAACAACATATGAAACTCTTTTCTTTATGTGCTGTGTCTCCTCAGGATGTAAGTGATCATGGCTCTTCACAACTTCCTGTCTGTTGTAGCTCTTAATAAACTTTGTCTTTCTGTTAATTCTCCTAAACCCTCTTCTCAGTAAGTATATTATGTGCTGCTTTCTTCTGTCCTTCTTGCCCTTTATCTGTCCCATGAGTATCAGATTTTCCAAGTCTTCTTTCCTCATCACCTGTCTCTTCCTGAAGTTAAGTATTAGTTTCCTTTTTGTTTCCATTTTCTCCAAATTTTTGTTGCTCACATGTTTGGTCCACGGTATTCTCAGCATCCTTCTGTAGAACCAGATTTCTGTTGCTTCAAGTCTCCTCTACATCTTTGAGAAGATCTTACAGCACTCACTTCCAGGAAGACAGATACCATGTAGCAGTTTAGTACTCTTTTCCTTGTTTCTAATGACATTTTTCTATTTCTTAGTATGCTGCTTAGCTTTTGAAGTACTTCCTTGGCTAACCCAATATACCTTCAGATTTCAGTGCCACGCTTTCTTTTCTCTGTTAAAGCACTTCCCAGATTTACATTTGCTAACAACCATGCATTCTGTCTTCTTGCAGTTGATGTTTAATCCTTTCTTCTCAGTTTCCTTCACTGCCTTCTGTAAGGGTTTTTGTAGCTTTCTTTCTCTGTTTGCTACCAACACTGTGTCATCTGCATACCTTATGTTGCTAAGATTGTGACTGCCAACAAACCTTGGTAGGACCTACATTTTTCTCCCTCTCTGTGTGTATGATCCTACATATGAAATTGATAGAATTATTTGCCAAAACTTTTCTCAGTCAACAGCAGATAATTCTAATCTATGGATGAAACCATCCCCAGCTCCATAAAAGAGTTTAGATTTAACCTTGCCATTAACTCAAACTTTAAAGTGTGATTCAGGTGCTACAATGTTTCTTTTTTCTGTATTTTAATTCCTTGTTAACCATTGTTAAGCGTCTGAAGATACCAGTGTGCAGATCCCCTTAATAATATATACTTATTATAAAACCCAGGTTGTGTGTGTGTCTGTTCGTTTATATATCGGATCAGATTTCCTACATTTTTCAACCGATTTTAACAAAACTTCACAGGACTACGTAAAATTACCTTGCGGTGGTTCTAACAGTGCCAAAAATTGGAAAGACAATTGTTTTTGCATGACATCAATTTGAAAACATGATTAAGAGGCATCGGTGTCGCGAGAATGAAAGAGGGACAACTCATATCGAGTTATACTTATAAAACCCAGGTTGTTTGTGTGTGTTCGTTTATATATGGGATCGGATTTCCTACATTTTTCAACCGATTTCAACAAAACTTCACTTTTTTTGGCAGGTAGTATTTCTTATTGTCTTGCACACTTTTTTCTTTATTTTTACATTCAGAATGCTTTAAAAATTCCATTTACAAGACAATTGTTTATAATAAAATTCTATTCAATTGGTAGATTCATAACGATTGAAAACAATGTTTTTGTTTGAGTTTGGGTTTGACCAATTCATAAAAAAACAAACAAAACAAAAACAAATTAAGACATGCATGTCCGTCAACCATAAACAATAATCTTTGTCAATTTTATTTTTCAGTTTTTATGATGGTCGATACTTGATCTATCTCTTACTGTTACATCCCCAGGCAACACTGGGCTCTACTGCTAGTCATTAATATGTTTAGAGAGGTGGAAAAAATTTAAAATTTCTGTCTGAATTTTCTGGGATGAAAACTTATTTATACTATCTACATCCATCTTTATATTGTCTTCATCTTTGTTATGATAGTAACAATGAAGATGAAGATAATAGTATTACAATTTTGCTTTTAGGCATTTTGTGAAACTGCAAGGAAAAATATTTTAAATTCTTGATAGAAATTGTTTTCGTTTCCCTTTTCCCAATCAATTTTGATTATCAAAACTTTAAAAGTAATGTTAATCATTATCTTATATCTCCTTAAATCCTGTTCTTTTATTGTCCTATAATTTTTTTTGCACTCAGTAACCCCTTGTGTCTTAGTAACTTAATTGTCTTGCTTAGAGTGAAAAAATTAAAAAAAAAACCAATTAAGTTTTGAATGTGACACAGTTCGAAATCAAGCACTTTCTCTTTCCTCCTTGGTTGGAGCCAGTGTGTCATCTTAATAGGGTTGATTCAGGATTCCCAAAATACTATGATATTGGGATTGATGGTGAAGTCTAGTGTAAACCCCTTTATATATGTTGTGTACCACAGTCAGGATTGTGTAATTTCTGTCTGTGGCTGTGGTAAACTTTTGTTTCTTTTTCAGCCAGGGTGCACGTTGGAAATCAGGATGGAACAATAACTCCTTCAATAAAATGTACAACACTGTTTATAACTCTGACAGATATATTGAATATATAAGAAAAACTGGTTAAAAAAATGTTTATATTATCTATTGCCAAAATGAAGCTTTCTATTGCAGCATGGTGATGTGGAAAATAATCTAGTCACAAATACTAATGTATTAACCAGACAACTCTTCCTTAATTCTTCAGTTCTGTATGTGTGTGTTTTCACATCGTCCTAGGAATTGCATGTGTGTTCCTTAATGACAACTGTCTTACAAGCAGTTCTGAGCTAACCTTGTATGGCTTGGCTCTCTTACCTTGAGAGCTATTGTTCTTATAGATAAAGCCTCCTCCAAAATTTTACATTGATATACAGGGTATCCATAAAATTCGTGTACACATTAAAAAATTTATAACTTTATTTGTATCTGTGACTGAAATAATTTGTAAAAAGGATTAGAAAGAAGTAAATCTATATTTTTGAAAGTTTTATTGAAATTTTATTTAACTTTCCACATGTCTTCCATCATTAGCAATACAAAGGGTAATACGATTTTGCAGTTCACGGAAAACATTTGCCAACTGATTTACAGTAATGCCTGAAATCACACTAGTTATTTTAGCTATACTTAAAACTAGGTACATTAAACTTTAACATTGATGTGAGTTTGTGACACTTTGCCATCATCTGATGATCACAAAGGGTCACAAACTCACATCAATACAACTAAATATACATACATAAACACACACGCACACATACATACATACATACATACATATATATATATATATATATATATATATATACACACAGATACAGGATGTCCATAAAGTTCGTGTGCACGTTAAAGAATTTATAACTATTTGTATTTGCGACAGAAATAATCTGTAAAAAGGATTAGAAAGAAGTCAATCTATATTTTTGAAGGTTTTATTGAAATTTTATTTAAGTTTCCACATGTCCTCCATCATCAGCAATACAAAGTGTAATACGATTTTGCAGTTCACAAAAAAAATTTGCCAAGTGATTTTTAAGTATAATGCCTGAAATCACATTAGTTATTTTAGCTATACTTAAAACTAGGTACATTAAACTTTATAACATTTTTTACAGATTATTTCTATCACAAATACAAATAAAGTTATAAATTTTTTAAAGTGCACACGAACTTTATGGACAAACTGTATCTAATTTCTCCACCTAGCCATCTTAGGAAAACTTGTTAAAAAATCAATATGGTTCCACTTATGTTTACTTCAGAATCTTTCTAGGTATCTTTCTGTAAAAATAATTGTTTTGGGGTGGTCAACATAAACAACTGTAATCTTTCGTTCTTTGTCT
Organism: Acanthosepion lycidas; assembly: GCA_963932145.1. Classification (NCBI taxonomy): domain Eukaryota; kingdom Metazoa; phylum Mollusca; class Cephalopoda; order Sepiida; family Sepiidae; genus Acanthosepion; species Acanthosepion lycidas. Next base: position 110,805,274 of record OZ010575.1, on the reverse strand, counting down.
AGAATAATTTGTAAGAACATGCATATTCTGGATAGATAATACAATGTAAACAATCCCAGATTTAAATTTCTCAGGACATAAATCTTATCAGTGAGAAGTGGATAGGGTTGGAAACCTGGATTTTGCTCAATTTTACTGAATATTGTCTATTTATTTCTAGATTCGATTCTCCTTGGAACTGTTCTTAAATTCCTTCTATTATTTTAAAACAATTTTAACATTTTTAATTTTCTTCTCAACCATTCAACCTACTCTTGTGAGAATTTTAATAATTATTATCCAATTCCTCCAAATCACCATCCTGTAATTTCAGGCAATTAAACATTTAAACTGGGTCAGTGACCTGCTAAACCATTGATGAATGTTCATTAGAACAATTACTATGAAAGTATTTATAGAAAAGGCACAGGGAAGCTACGTTATGGCAGTGTGGATAATAACTGAAGCTGAGATGCCAGGTTAGGACCAGTAACAATGATTCTTTGGATTTTATCAAGAATCTCTAAATATATAGCAGAAACCCCATAGCCAGAATGAATTTTAGGGACATAGTGTGGTTGACCATTATTACAGATTTGTGAGTTTCTCCCCACACTTGTGACATTGGGCTGAGTAAGTAATAAATGACACAATACAATCTATAATATTTCAAAGGCAATCTTTAACCACCATGCCCACATAAAAATCGTGTGTCAAAGGATGGTTTTTCCTTGACACTGCTATTATTTTAATTACCTCAGCAATGTTTCTTGTTTTAAAAAGTGATGATTAGAATCATACTTATTATAAAACCCAGGTTGTGTGTGTGCGTGTGTGTGTCCGTTTATATATTGGATCGGATTTCCTACATTTTTCAACCGATTTCAACAAAACTTTACAGGACTACGTAAAATTCCCTTGCGGTGGTTCTGACAGCGCCAAAAAAATGAAAAAACACAATTGTTTTTGCATGACATCAATTTGAAAAGACGATTAAGAAGCATCACTGTTGCGAGAATGAAAGGGGGACAACTCATATCGAGTTATACTTATTATAAAACCCAGGTTGTTTCTGTGTGTGTGTGTGTTCGTTTATATATGGGATCGGATTTCCTACATTTTTCAACCGATTTCAACTAAACTTCACTTTTTTTTGGCAGGTAGTGTTTCTTATTGTCTTGCACACTTTTTTATTTAGTTTTACATTCAGAATGCATTTAAAATTCCATTTACAAGACAATTGTTTATAATAAAATTCTATTCAATCAGTAGACTCATAACGATTGAAAACAATGTTTTTGTTTGGGTTTGACCATTTCGTAAAAAAAACAAAACAAAACAAAAAATAATTAAGACATGCGTGTCCATCAACCTTAAACAATAATCTTTGTCAATTTTATTTTTCAGTCTTTATGATGGTCGATACTTGATCTATCTCTTACTGTTACATCCCCAGGCAACGCCGGGCTCTACTGCTAGTTTTTAATAAAACCTAAACATAATGAAAGTGAATTTTTACATCTTCCTTGTTCTTGAAAATTTACGACAATAATAATGAACACTATTTATTTATTAAATTGCTTATTTTACACTGTTATATTGTTTATTGGAATGACTGGCAAATTGCCAATCAATTGAAACTTTATAAAATGGTAAATAAAGGATTTGCTTACAGTTGGTTCACATGTCTTAATAACTTAGCAAATGTTTATAAATTTATATATAAAATATTGTTTTCATATTTCTTCATAAATTGGCAAATTATAAATATTTCATGACATTAGTTTTAATACAATTGTAATTAGTTATAATAAGAATGTTGTAAATAAACACTCTAATAAATAGTGTTTAATATTTTTGTTGTAAATTCTCAAGAGCAAAAAAACAAAAATGTATAAATTCACTTTCATCATGTTCAAGTTTTATTACAATCCTAAGCATAGCTTTTTTAAATTAATAATCATACCTGAGGAGTGAAGGTAGTTCGAATAATGCTTTCAAGGAGAAAATCGTTCTTTTGACACTTGTTTTTTTGCAGGTTAAAGATTGCTACTTCAAATTTAATGACAATTATCTTTTGCGTGAAAGGCAATCATAAACTTCTCTGTTAACTGAAATTATGGTCTCGTATACACATATCTTTATCAACCAGCCAAAAAGCTTAGTTGTAAATCTTTAACATCATTAAAGACTAAAGATAAACTATCCCATCCCCACTATTTTTGTCCTTGCATTGCAACTTGATTACACCCCTGGTGAAGCATTGAGGTATAGCCCCCTGCTCCATCCAGTTGTTGAAAAACAGTTCCAGCAGGGGAAGACAGACGGGCGACTGCCTCAAGTACAGTTTGTTAGGAAGATCATATAATCCTAGAGTTTTATCCGAGCCAACAAGTTTCAGAGTCTCCTAGATCTCAGACTCTGTGTAATGGGACCTTCTTCAGCCACCTCAAGGTGGTAAAAATCAGTCAAATACACATCGAGCAGAACAGGGACCACACCAGTTTCTCCAGGTGAACAGCTCCATAAAAGTGGACCCAAAAAACGTCACATATTCCTTCATTTTAGTCACAGTTCACCCATCTGACAATGCAACATGTCGATCAGACGCGTTTCGATGTTTCTTTGCACACAATTTAGCCGCCATATTCGTTACCTCGCCTAGCCCTAACTACCACAGCTTGATTCTACCAAGGAGACCGTCTCTGCCGTAAGTACAGCTATTTCCCCCTCTATCTGTCGTTTTGATCGCCCGATGTACCCTAGCTTCACATGCCATTCACGCTGCTAATCTGTCTTTGATCGCCAAATGTCTGAATCGCCAATATCCGAATCTTTTTTAATTAAGTTTAGAATAATTTTGGGAATTATCTCCCTTGAATTTCGCTCTCCCGGTCGCAAACGTTCTTTAACTTTGTTTTTTAACATAGAAATAAGGAGTTTAGCAGAAGACGGAGTAACATGTCTTTAGTTAGAAAATAATCTTTCCTATTGTGTAGCTTACGTTTAAAAAGCCTCAACGAATTCCTGCAAATGAAATCAGAATATGATGCGTTGGAAGGAGAACGAGTCAAGAAAAAGAAGATTGTTCCACCTTTTTTCTCTATGGAAGACAAATCAGATAAAAGAAAAAAAAAGCAAGTATAAATTAAATAAATTACGTTGTCATTGGTTTTTATTTACAAATCACAGAATCAAACTGTTTGTTTTCGTGAAACTTTTGTTAATTTTTATTTAGATAAATGAATTCTTTTTTAAATATTTCCTTCTTAGTGTAGCCAACGGTAAAAAAAAAATCACTTAACCTCGAAAAAGAGTTCGTGTCTTGTTCTCGGTTTGCTGAAGAAAAGAAAGAAAAATAAAACTAAATAAATCCTAGATAATTTACTCAACTGCCTACTATGTGGTATTATTTTTATATCCTACCGTTTTTGCTTTTTTTACCCACCCCCTTTTATATTTGTGCCTCTTGGACTTTTAACATTGGATTCTGATTTTTGACTATATTTTAAAATATTTAAATTTTATTGCCTTTTGTATTTTGTGAGATTCGATTTGCAATGCCGATTTTTTTATCGCTCTTTTTTTTTTTTTTTTTTTTTTAAAGACATAAAAGTAAAACAGTAGCTTGGTGTTTTTTTTTGTTTTTTTTTATTTCGTTTTAGTTTTTTACAGCCTCTCGAATAAGTTTTGTTTTGTTTGAACTTTAGATTATTTATTTTATGATTCAGGGTAGATTTTCGGTAAATGGTGTTTCTGTTTCACAAAAACAAATTGACGATTTAAATTAGGCACCTCCATGAGAACTAAAAGTAAAATAACAAATTTTCAGCACGTTTTTTTTCTTTTCTGTATGACAGACATTAATTTGGAAAATCTTGCAAAAATAAAAATAATTGTCGGATGTTAATGAAACTTTCAGAAACTATTCAGAAATGATGGAAATTATTATAAATATGTTTTCTTTTTTTTTTATATATATATATTTATTACCCCCGCCCCTAACTAATTTTATGAAAACTCTAGAAATTCAGTTGCATTCAGTTTAGTGATTATATTAGTTAAAAACACAAGGAAAGCAAATCATGTATTTCCTTTTTTTTAATTGGACCCCACTACCTGAAAATCAGCTCTGAATTGAAACATGCAAAATTCAATAAAACAAAGATATTATTTAATTTCAAATGCTTTTGGTAGTTTTTATGAATATGGACAATGTTTTCTGAAAGCAAAAAATTTTTTCGATGAAAAATGAATTTTTAATACAATTATTTGTTATTTCTTTAATTATAATGGATTTTTACATTTAAGTTTGTTAAAATATTATAAAATTAGTTAAAAGCTTATGAAATTTAATCTCACTCTCAACAGTCTTATTTTAATTTCTTTATGATATATTTTCCATAAACCATTGTAAATGTAAAGGTGAAAGCTAAATACAAAAAAAATTACAGCGCTGAAACTTTTCCTTAAAAATAATGAAGTAAATAATTTGTTAACTTAAAGCTAAATAATTTCACTTCTCTCTTTCCATAGAATAAATTATCCTCATGTAATTTTTGAATACGTCATTCATCACCTGTTAAGTGACGTGAATTGTTATGACCTGCTGTTTTATTTTCAAACTACGCCTTTTCCGCGCAGAAACTAAATAATGCTTGTTTCAAAATATTTTAGATAACATAATTTCTGATTTTCTTAACATAAGTTTTGAAAAAATGATAATTGATTTTTAAAAGAATTTCAAACTGAGATTTCCAGTTTTTTTATAAAATGGAAAAAAAATGATTGACATGATTGATTATCTGTCTTAATGAAAATTTTGGACGTGCTAGGAATGATTAAAAAAATTGTAAAAAATACACCCCAAAAATACTTTGATCTTTCCTCTTAATTATAACAAAACTATTTAGACAATAAAATTTTGTTTTTGTCAAGTTTGGCATCTTTTTCATCATGCTATGCACATTTTTAGCGATCTCATGGAGGTACCTAATTTAAATTCTCCAAGGAGTTATGCTTCTTGCTTCTATGGTTGACTTTTAATTTCTTGAAATTTCATAATTTTTTTTTTTTTTTTACCAAGATTTTCTAAAAACAAATATCTCAAAAGTAATTCCATTCATTTGTGAATAAGTCCTTAAAATTTTATTAAAATCTGACAATTATTTGATTTTTGCAAGAATTTCCAAATCAAGATATTTTTAATGTAAAAAAAGGAAAGAAAAGATGCTCTCTAGTAAAATATCCAACCTAATCTTTGCTGTCCACACTGATGCAAAAATTTCAAATGTACTCGAAAGGATGAAAACATTTAGTAATAAAAAAATACTTTGATATTTTCTTTTAAAAATAAACATTTTGACGAGAACTTTGTTTTTAAGTTTGGGGTCTTTATTCATCATGCTATGCTGTTTTTCTAGCAAAAAGCAGATGTGCCTAAAAATTCTCCAAGGTGCCCTGTTTTTTGTTTTTTTATGGTGGAATTTTAATTTCTTGAAATTTCATAATTGTAATGGCTCGGAATTGTTAATTGGAGAGCCGAGTTCCAATTCTTGTTGGGTTTGTTAAATTCACTTACGCGCAAATGCCCTTTGAAAAGGTTTGAGTCCACATTTTCTCCCCACCAACTAGGGGTTAATTAGTAAGACATATATCACTAAACTATTATTATCTCCAAACAATCTAAAAATATATTCTGACTTTAAATAACCTGTAGTAATATAAATGGACAAATATTTATTAGAAACATATTCTGTTTGAATAAGGATGGAATTGTCAAAATGTCTTCAAACAGCTGCACATTTTTGCTTATATGCTTTTCTTACTACAAGGGAGCTTATGGCCACATCACATTGAAACACCAGTTTATAGTATAATCACCAAAGTTAAGCAATGTCAAACTTGGTCAGTGCCTAGATGGGTGATCGTTTGGGAATACCAAGTGCTGTAATCTTGGATGTGTTGGTGGTGTACTGGATAATGCCTTGGGACTGTTGATTGGAGAGCCAGTTGTCACTTTCTGTTGGTTTTCTTATATTCACTTATGCTCGGGAAAGATTTGAATCCATCTCTTTTCTCCCCTAAAACAAATTAATCCATTGACACTGCACATTGTTTTGGGCTTGCTGAGCAAATTTTTATTACTTTAAAAAGTGATGATTAAGAATTTTAAAGAAATCTAAGCATATGAAAGTGAATTTATATAATTTTTATTCTTGATTAATTAAAAACAAAGATTTTAAACACTATTAGATTGAATAAAATATTTGTTTTCATAGTTATTTATAAAAATGTAAATAATAAATATTGCATTCTAGTTGATTTATATATTTTGATAATTTTGTAATTTTTCATAAATATTTGAATAAAAAGATTACTTTTCAAATTTAGTAAATATCACATTGTACTTCAGTCGGTTATGTGGCATGCATGATACATGCTTAGGCGATCATGTATCTTTCGATACATAACTGACGAGGCAGATTTTTTCCTGCAGTAGGTTGCCATTTCTTTCTGTGGTAGACCAGTTGCCATCCAAGGCTACAGAACCCAGTCTGTCCTGCTATTTACCCATAGCTGGAGGGTAGAAGAGGATTCATACCTTTCCCAAGGATATTAGCACATAAGTGAATGTAATGGATTCGACTGGAATTTGAACTCGGCTCTCTGATTCCTCAATCCGAGCTGCTACCCATTACTCCACCATGCCTCCTTGTGCTTAGTTAACATATTTTTATAATCTTGTAAATAAATATTGCCAAGGGAGTCAAAAGTATACACAACAATAGTGACGTCAAGGGAATAACCACCCTTTTGACACACCATTGTTTTGCAGACACAAAGGTTACCCATGGCTGATTTTATCATAAAAAGTTGAACAATATCCATGAATTTTATTATGCACTGATATTTTCCAGTTTGTATGTATGGAAGAAATAATTTTATTATTTACTTGATTACTTCTAAGTCATCCTATCTGCAAAGAAAGATGTGTCAATTGTCATAACAACTTGTTAATAAATAACAGTTTGTGCAGAGAAAGAAAAATATGGTTCTGTTGTTTTCATTTTTGGTCTTCCATATTTCAAGGATGATATTTAAATTATTGCAGTACTTTTTTAAAGAAATTATGTAAAAAAAAAAAATGCATAGCATTATTATGTTTAATGAATTTTCATACACTTTATATAATTAAAAAGAAAGGGTATTAAAAAAATCTAATATAAAGATTCATTATATTTGATAAAAACAGATTTCGTTTTCAAATTTGGATTTACTACCATTCATTTGTTTCCAGAAGCCATACTTGGAAAATATTAATTTTTTTCGTACAAATTGTGACTTAAAACATATAACAAAAAATGCTGAAATTCAAATACCAATTGTTAATATAAATCCCAACTGTTAATATAAGTTTCTAATTGTGAATATTACACTGACATCTGATGTTTAATAATACCTCTTTCTCTTTTAGGTATCATAAATCTGATAGGAAATAAAAGAAACTCTCTTGATGACAGAAAATAAATGCTTTGCAGAGAAACTGTGACTGTCACTTTCATATGGAATATAAAAATATTTATTCAATATAATGTCTATATTTTGAAGTTGTGTTTTATGAAAAACAATATTGAGACATCACAGAAAAAAACAAAGTTTGTTTTGAAATTTGATTGTGTTTTTGCTAAAAAATAAATTCTGAAATAAATTAAAAAGAATCAATATTCTTGTGAAAATTGTTAATATGTGAATTAAAATATATTCCCCCACTTCAAAAAAAAAAAAAGAAAAAAGATAGACATAGAAACAGTGGTAAGAATGTATTTTCAGTTGAAGTGGATGGATCTCAATTTTCACAGAAAATAACTGCTAAACTATAACACCTGAGAGAAACCCTATTTGTGTGAAATGTGTGGTTAAGCACTTTCACAGGAATTATATCTAAAATGACGCACTCAAACAGACTGGTAAAAACCATCATGTGATGCGTTAGCTTCAGCATTTAACAAGTATTTAGATTTACAAAGATGAGCTGACAAACACTATTGTAATTCCATATATATATATATATATATATATATATATATGAAAGATGTACATGCTGATAATGTTTTGAAACTCTGAGAAGAAAAATCACATATACATGAAATGTCTGTTTGAGAATCTTCACTGACTTTAGCAATAAAAAATTACATATAAACACAAACTGAGGAAGAACCATTGTTGTGATATGTGCACTTGGTCAGTTGCAGGCAAACACTGAGAAGCAATGTGTATGCGGTTCAGCATTTTCAGAGACTTTAGATTTTAAATCAGAAGCAAATAGACAAAGGAGAAATTCATATGAAATGCATGGTTCATCATGTTCACCCAGATGTGATTTTAAAATTCACACAAAAGAAAAGTGCTAGATAACTGAAGTATTTAGTTCAGCATGTTGAGATTTAAGAATTTGCTGACAAATGCACACAGGAAAAAATCCATATCGGTTTGAAGTCTGTTGTGTAAAATTTAAAAAAAACAAAACATCTGCATGCACACTGGTAAGACATATTAGTGGCATGGCTCTGAATTTTTAATGAAATGATTTTGGATCCACACATACAAAAATACTGAGGTGAGAAACCATATATAAAGTTCAGCAGTTTTAGTACCCTCAAATTTACAGATACACATCCAGAAACACTTCAGCATTTAAGCAAAGATCATGTTTAAAAAGACAATGATGAACAGACATTACTCAGAAACCATATTCATGCAAAATATGTAGTTCAGCATTTGAAATCGATTCAGATTTTTAAAAACATGCAAACACGCACAGGCGACAAACCACATACATGTGAAGTATGTGGTTCTACATATTCACGCAGGTCAGATCTAAAATACCACATGCAAAAGCACACTGGTGAAAAACCATATAAATGTGACGTGTGTGGTTCAGCATATTCACGCAGATCAGATCTAAGAAATCACATGCGAATTCACACTGGAGAAAAACCATATACATGTGAAGTGTGTAGTTCAGCATTTTCATGGAGTTCCAGTTTAAAAGATCATATGCGAATACACACGGGTGAGAAACCATATTCATGTGAAGTGTGTGGTTCAGCATTTTCACAAAGATCACATTTAAAAATTCACTTACGGACACACACTGGAGAAAAACCATATTCTTGTGAAGTGTGTGGTTCAGCATTTTCAGTGAGTTCACATTTAAAAATTCACTTACGGACACACACTGGTGAGAAGCCATATTCTTGTGAAGTGTGTGATTCAGCATTTTCACAGATATCCTGTTTAAAAATACACATGCAAAATCACACTGGTGAAAAACCATATCCATGTGAAGTATGTGCTTCTGCATATTCACGCAGATCAGACTTACAAAATCACATGCGAAAACACACAGGAGAAAAACCATACACATGTGAAGTATGTGGTTCAGCATTTTCACGGAGTTCAACTTTAAAAGATCATATGCGAACACACACAGGAGAAAAACCATATTCATGTGAAGTGTGTAGTTCAGCATTTTCATGGAGTTCCACATTAAAAGAGCACATGCAGATGCATGCTGGTGAGAAAGCATATTTGTGTGAAGTGTGTGGTTCAGAATTTTCACGGAAAGCACATTTGACTCGTCACATACAAACACATAATGGTGAGAAATTATATTCCTGTGAGGTATGTGATTCTGTATTTTCAGTGAGATCTAATTTAGAAATCCACCTGCAAAAACACTTTAATGAGAAACCATAGTCATGTGGTGATTTTCTAAGTGTGCACAAGGCCAAAAGTATGGGCACCCATGGAGGATCAAACTTACTATTCAGTTGTAAATAAACCATAGTCATGTGGATTGTGTGGATTAGCATATTCACAGAGCTCATAGACAAAATTTCACATGCTTCAGTCACTTTTCCACTGCCATAACATAGCTTCCCTGTGCCTATTCCATAAATACTTTCATGGTAAATGTTCTGATGAGCTTTCCTCTTTGGTACTTCGACTTTAAAAAGTTAATCGCAGTACTACATTGGCAGTTAGGTCTCATCATTTTACAGTTGAAATCTCTAATTATAACCATGCTTCCCTCACACTTCTCACTCATATAACTCTCTTCCAGCTTCTTGCTTTCCAATAAAATTTGCTCTTCAAAAATTTAAATGCAATATCAGTCATCTTTTGTTTTTTTTAAATTCCTGCCCTTTTATTTTTCTCTCTCCTAAACAATGTACTGTTTTATTTTTTTTTTAGAGATTCTTTCACACTCAGTAATGCATTACGTTTTAGTGGCTTTATAACCTTCTTTGAAATGTAATTGTGCAAAAAGAAAAAGAAAAATCTAATTCAGAATTTTCTTCTTTAAACACATACGTGCAAATACAGTTGTGTAAAAACCATATGTATGTGAAGTGTGTTGTGTGGCATTTTGTCAGAGATAAGATCCGAAAAAGACATGGGTGAGAAACTATATTCCTGTAAAACAGTGGTTTCCAATCTTTTATTATGCCCCACTTCCCTAAAATATTTTCATATGATCGTGCACCCCTTAAAGTAATGATTTATTTAAGAATCCGTTGTTGTCAGCATCCGTCCATCTCGAGAGACGATGGAGTAGCATGGTGTGCTATGAGCCTCGGTGGGATATATGGAGAACTAGGGCTGCCCAGATGTCTAGTTCTCCCTCTCAGCCTTGCTAGCAGAGTGCAAAGGAGAGGATAAACCAATACAGTTTGGTACCAGCGCGGCTGCAGGAGTTGCCAGAAGTGCCGTCCATTCGCCTTAGGGGATCCACTCTGGGTTTAAATTCAGTGTTGTCCTTCTCCTAGTCCAGTTGCCATCCAAGGCTATAGACCCCAGTCTGTCCTGCTATTTACCCATATCTGGAGGGAGATGAAGATTCACAACTTTCCCAAGGGTATTAGCACGTAAGTGAATGTAATAGATTCGACTGGAATTCGAACTCGGCTCTCCGATTCCTCAATCCAAGCTGCTATCCATTACTCCACTGTGCCTCCTCTTATTTAAGAATAAAGGTGAAAATAACCCCCCAAAATTTGTATAATCAAATTTTAATAATTTATAAACAAAAATGAAACATGGAAAAGAAAAAAATATTACAACACATTAAAAGTCACATAAACCCGATAAAAAATTAAAGTTTCATCCATGACTGAAATTTCTTTAAAATCTAAAGAATTATTAGGTTGGTGCAAAAATAATGACGTGATAATGTCGTTTTTTGACGTTACGTCAAAAACCGACATTATTACGTCATTATTTTTGCACCAACCTAATAGTTTATAAAACAATTAAAATTTATTGACTCTTTTGTTCCTGTTTATTGCTTAAGAGTTTTCAAAATGTGGCACTTTGATGATATCAGTCCACATGTCTGCCTGTGCACCCAAGCAATTTCTAGATTTTTTCTTGATTGACAAAAGAGGCACTAAATCCAGACTCGTCACAAATGGGATGAGCACTGTTGGTGGTTTTGCACAAATTCTTGAAAACATGTCCATTGCCAAGCACCAATATTGTTCAAAAGTTTTGCTTTGAAAATGCATTTCAAGAACACAATTTGTGTGCAGTTGAGTGAGATCTTCCTTCAGCTCTTTATCATCTGACATATCCAAATTGAAGAAGTATGGATTCCATTCTTCAGAAGTTTCCAGTTCTTCTCCTCCAAAATATCCATCAAATGACTTTGATAGTATTTCCAAATGTTCCACAATTTCTTCTCACATAATTTGAATTAGGGACTTGTCATCAACCATTTCTTCAAGTGATGGAAAAACTGAAAGAGTCTCTCTTTTAACTCATTAACACCAAAGATGTAACTTTTCTTTGAAAGCATTTAACTTTTCACAGCATTTTAATATGTTTGTTTTTCCCTTTTATAGATACAGTGTTCAATAGAGAATAAAAAAGATATTGTGTTCAATAAAGAATAAAAAAGAGGACATCCTCATCTTTAGACTTTAAAAAAATTATATTTCTATCTTGAATATATAGGACAGTACCCTTAATATAAACAAAAAAACTAAAATGTTATCTCACATCCACTGGAATGTCATCTTGCATTCCCAAAGGGTGCGAACACCCTTGATTGGAAACCCTGCTGTAAAGTATGTGATTCAGTATCTCGATTCTTGTATGAAATTTCACATGAAAATATACACTGGAGAAAAATAAAAAAATCATTTCATAGCTGTTGTTTGTCATTTTCACAGAACTCTTTTTAAAAACTCACATGCAATTGGAGAAAGTATATTTTTGTGGACTTTCTTGCATGTAAATTTAAATATACATATTCTTATGGATACTGCAGTCATATCATATTCATGGAATTTCTGTTGGTATCATTTTTATCAAATTCAAGTTAGAATATGCATTTGCATATGATGACTGGAAGAAAACATTTTGAAGGTGTTTATCATTTTTGCAGATGTTTTACATAACCCCATGTGAATATACAAAGAGGCTTCTTTCTCAGGCAAGGTTTCTTCCTATTCACATTTATTTGGTAATTTATTCACCAGCTGTTTTTCTAGCTGGATCTAATATTCTCTCTAGCTGGGGGTAGTCTGGCAGATATATCCTTTCACCTTTTCTTACTTCTGCTGTGTAATTGCTACCAACATTGGATGGATGGATCCTCTATGACTCAAGCTAACCAGGACTCTACTGAAAATGGAATCTCCTGACATCTGACCATGTGTCACTTGACCCCACAACTTTTCATTTATTTATTTATTTTGTTCCCATTTGGTGAAGTGGGTGGTACTTGATCAAAGTTTAAAGACTTTAACTGCTGGTTATAAAAAGCATCTGGTACTTCAGATTACAAGCATTATTTATGTCTCAATTGGCTGAACATATATAGCCAATTATGTAGGGAAACCTACTGTGGCACAAACACTGGAAATATGTTGAACAATATTCAAGGTGATCACATGCAAACATGTCAACATTGACAACATGGCATATTTGTGTGGTGTGTATAGATCAGCATGTTCATGGAATTTAACTATACAGAAAAATTTTAATCATGAATATTATACGAAGGAGAATTTCTAGCTCACTTCATATGACAGAGACCCATGCAAACTTTCTCTGAAGTATCTGTCTATATTTCTAATATGAGGTATTGTAATTATTTACACTATTTACATTGTTCAGACTGTTGTCTCCTTCTTTGTTACCATATTCACTCCTACAATATCTGTCTATATTTCTGAGATGAGGTATTGTAATTATTTAGACTATTTACATTGTTCGGACTGTTGTCCTAATCTTTGTTGCCATATTCACTCCTACAATATCTGTCTATATTTCTGAGATGAGGTATTGTAATTATTATAACTATTTACATTGTTCAGACTGTTGTCTTCATCTTTGTTGCCATATTCACTCCTACAATATCTGTCTATATTTCTGAGATGAGGTATTGTAATTATTTACACTATTTACATTGTTCGAACTGTTGTCCTCATCTTTGTTGGCATATTCACTCCTACAATATCTGTCTATATTTCTGAGATGAGGTATTGTAATTATTTACACTATTTACATTGTTCGGACTGTTTTCCTCATTTTAGCTGCCATATTCACAATGTTTCATCCATTGTACACTACGGATTTCTTCAGGTGGTTGGAATTTCAAACTGAACCCTTTATTTCATCCAACTGGGTAGAGTGTTCTAGTTCCATGTGCCGTGCCTCTCCTGGATGTCTCAGTATCAGTTATCTCCCTTTAACTCAACTCTCCAAGTTTTTGTTCACCTCATCTGTAGCCAGGTATTGAACTCAAAACTTTTATCCACTGGGACATGTGCCTCTGAAGTTTTGAAATCTTGTGTAATTCAATGTTTTCCCAGTGGTTATTAAAAAGCCACTACTAAAAAAAATTGAGGATTGAAAATATATATATATATATATGATGCTCTGCATTTCCAAGAGATTCGTATATAAAAACACAGTGTCAAGAAAATCATGTTCATGTAAAATATTTAATTCCTTGTTTTCACATTATTCAACGTAACAAGTAACATACAAATATAATGAAAAATATCAATAATTTTTGGGAAAAAATGGTTCACTACATTGAGCTAGACAGTCTTTCTTGCCAGAATCTATCTTACATATTTATAAGTCTACCGTTCATCTTCACTTTGAATATTGTTGCCGCATCTGGTCTGGTGCGTTTGCTACATACTTAGAGATTCTTGATAAACTCCAAAGAAAAATCTGCAATGTTATTGGTCCTGAAATGGCATCTTGGCTTCAGTCCTTCCCACTACCATAATGCAGTTTCCCTATGCCTTTTCTATAAATGCTTTCATAGTAATTGTTCTGATGTACTCTCCACTATGCTCATTGGCCCCTTTTATTTCTGTCCCTACTTTTCAGTTTAATTCCCCATCCCCTCCCTCGTTAGGTGGTCAGTGATGTCAGTTCGCTGGTGGATGCGGGGTGCCTTTCATTTCGCGTGAGTGGTTTCGTATTTGTTGTCGTGTCTGAATGAGTGCATGTCAGTGTGAGTGCTTGGGATGAATGAATATTTTATACTATTATAGTCCCGCATTGATTTCAGCCAGTGAAGTGATGTTTCTGCCACATTTAGTGATTGTGGGGGTTTTTATTACTAATCTTATTTTCTTTAGTTTCTTGTAAATAGCTTTTTGTATTCATATTGTAAATATTCATTGAGGTTAATTTTTAGAATTGTTATTTTATCCCCCCCCCCAGACAACGAATTGTAAATATGGGGACTAGTTAGTATTTTCATAGAAACAAAGAGGCATTATGGTGGTTGTAGTAAGAAAGGTACATATGAATGTGTTGTTTTGGTGTCAGGAATATTGTTTTGTACGATTGGGTCAGTGTTTGCGGCTAGCTAAGTTATAGTTAAGACAGAAGAAGACCGTCCTTTCCCCAATCCCCTTTTCGGCCTTGTGCCACATTTCTGTAGTTAACAGAATAAATATCACTTTCCACTATGCTACAAAGACTTTATGAATTTAAACAATACTAGATTGGCAGCAAAGTCTCATCATTTTACAGTTGAAATGGATAGATATAATGTAAGTTCTATGCTAACAGTTTCCTTTACTTTTCATTTGTGTAATTCTCTTCTGGCTTCTTGCTTCCCAGTTGTTTCATTTCAACAAATGTAATGTCAATTGTTATCTTCTGCCTTGTTCTAACACTCAGTAACCAATTACATCTTAGTGGTTTTATTGACTTACTTTAATCAATTCACCCCAAAGGTGGTAATGCCACTAATACAAAAAAAGACTTTAGATGGGTTTATTCATTTGTTTTTGCAGCAAAATAAAAAGGTATTTACACAAGTTTTTGTGGTTTTATCATTCTCACTGCATTTTCCATTTTGGCATTAAAATCATTGGGACAAATTGAAAGTGCACAGTTAATCATCCATTCAGTGTTGCATTTCTTGTCAGAGTTGTTTATTCAGACCTTCCATATTTTGTTCTGCTACGGATCATAAGAAATACATTTTTTTTGCAACAAAATAAAAGGGAATATGCAAAAAACATTTAATTTTTTAATAATTATTACTGCACTTGCCATTATGAGGAGGGAATCATTAAAATGAATGAAAGGTAAATGAAAACTTAAAGCAAAGGTAAATCTGGTTTAAAATACCACAAATAATCATTTCACAAAATATATTTAGGTTATCAAAACATCAATTTTTTTTATTTACATTATTCGAACTATTATCCTCATCATCTCATTGGAATTTCAAACCAAACCCTTTATTTCATCCACCAGGGTAGATTGTTCTAGTTCCACATGCCCTGCCTCTTCCAGATATCTCAGTTATTTCCCTTTTAACTCAAAATTAGAAATTCCAATCACCTGAAGAAGGCTGGAGCATAAGACGATTGAAACAAATCTCTCATCTCAGAGATGTAGACAGATATCAATTTTAATGTAATTATCATGAGATGTTTTATTTTTTAACAACCAATAACCACTTGTAAATGCTTTTTTTTCATATTCTAAAGGTTGTATATCAAATAACTGATTCATAAAAATTCATGAAGTTAATATTATTTTTTGGAAGAAAGTTCACAGCATTTTTTCTAATTTTAAAATGCATTCCTGAATTTATATTATTATCCAATCAGAAACATAATATGAAAGTTTCAGTTTTTTAAATGCATTCCTTATTATTACCCTGTTATGTGTGTTCTTAGCGCATATATCTTTTGTATTATTAATGATTCAAGAAAACGACAAAACTCCAAATGTGAATCAACAAGTATATATTGAAATTACATACAAGAACAAAATATACAATAATTTGTATTCAATGTATAGATTAAAGGAAAAGAAGTTGCTTCCCTTTTACCGTATTTTGATTTTGATTGTTCGAAAGAAAGTTCTCTTTAGAGAGAAATGTTCAGGAATCAATGATAGAACAAGTCTGCTGTTAGAATAGATAACACAAGAATACAATTGATCAGACAGTGTGTTGTGTTAGAGAAATCAACAGAGTCCTGGTTGATTGAACTTGGCTGAGTCACAGAGAGATATGTATATATGTATTACAAAATTCTGTGTCTGTGTGTGCATTTGAAATGTTGTGAGTAAATCATAGGTTTGTGTTGACAGGCGAAATTTAGTGGACTCTACTGGCGGCTTGTGAAAAAGTCACCTCTTTTAAAGCTACAGATAGGCTCTCAGCGAAACTGCGGGAAAAGTTGATTTTGCACTAAAATATGTGATTGGTTAAAATTTGACCAATTGCTAAATTTGTACTAACGAAACAAGTAAGCAAGTTCAAAAACGAAAAATTCAAAGCAACGGCTGCGATGGCTAAATTGTCCTACAGAAAGGCAGTATTGATTTATAAGCCAATCGCAGACGAATAAAATGTGGGCGTGGAAAAACATAGCAGTCGCTACAACCCAATCACAAATGTGACATATCTTAAAAATGACAGATTTGATTTCATTTGTTTGTGTAACAGCATATCAACTTCTTTATGGGTCATTTAATGCTAAAATAAGTCTAACTATGAAAAAAATATCTTGTCAAGAAAGTTTTAGAAAATTACACATAAAATTTATTTAACTTTACTATAGTTACAGCTCTTATTTTCTAATAATGTTGCATTTAGACACCTGTACTTACAAAAATCAACATGTTTATACACACACAAATAAATTCAATATTCTTGTAGCAGTTGCTATGTCTTTCCACGCCCACATTTTATTCGTCTGTGATTGGCTATTAAATCACTACTACTTTTCTATTGGACAATTTAGCCATCGCAGTTGTTTCTTTGAATCCTTCGGTTTTGAGCTTGCTTGCCTGTTTTGTTAGTATGAATGTAGTGATTGGTTAATTTTTAACCAATCACATATTTTTAATGCAAGATTAAGTCTTTCCCGCATTTACGTAGGAGCCTACCCTTTTTCCTTAAAAGAGGCGACTTTTTCACAAGTCGTCAGTAAGATCCAGTAAAATTCACCTGTCCACACAAGTCATAACATTTCAAATGCACACACAGAATTTTCTAATATAAACTTACATTTCTCTCTGTGACTTAGCCAAGCTCAATCAACCAGGACTGTTGATTTCGAACGATTCTATAACGCGACACATTTTTGATCAATTGTATTCTTGTGTTATCTATTCTAACAAACAGACCTTGTTCTATTAGGTTGGTGCAAAAATAATGACGTAATAATGTCGTTTTTTGACGTTAAAAAATACGTCAAAAAAACGACATTATTACGTCATTATTTTGGCACCAACCTAATAATATTGATTCCTGAACATTCTTCTCTCAAGAGAACTTTCTTTGAACAATCAATTACAAATCAAAATACAGTTAAACAACTTATTTCCCTTAATCTATACATTGAATACAATTTTATTGCATGTTTGTTCTTGTATGTTATTTCAATATATACTTGTTAATATACAGTTTGGCGTTTTTGTTGTTTACTTGAATCCTGTACGTTGTGAAAGTATAAATAGTATTGGTCCATCTACCCACTGGGCCATTACATTCTTTTTAAAATATTGGGGGTGAGTCATTTAATGAGATTTTTCTATTTATGATCAGTAAATACAGTTTTAATTTAACAACATTATCATTTGACTGCTACAAATTAATACAGACTTTTAAAAGTTTCTAAATTATTCTAATTAAAATTTTAAAAAATGAAAACAATTCTTGTAAAAATTCATTATTCATTGAAAAAAAATTGTTTCCTTATGTTCAAAGTTCACAATGTTGGGGATGTGCAGAATTTATTAATTATGCTTGAAAGAATCAGAAGGAATTTTTGTAGGTTGCGTGACTTTCTACATCCACAACAAATAAATAAACAAAATTTAAAATACGATTAAGAACAAGAGTACATATTCAATTACAAACTAATAAAACATTTATATACAATTCAAAACAATAGACAAGCAGGATAAATGGTATGTTGGCAAAATGTGTATGATGTTTTAGGTTTCAGAATGTCTCTCTTTGTAATCGTTCGTTCATTTCATTTGCAGTCCGTTTTTTGTGTTGGTATTAGAATTGTCAATATTAAATGTATTTTAGTAGGAGTTCTTAAGGAGTGATCTACCGTTAATGTTTTTAAGATCGTTCGCACATTGATGTTTATTGTTTAGGTAGTGAATATAATTCACTTTGGATAAGCAATGTTTGAGAATCGATGTCCACAGAGGTGGTTGATTTTAAATTGTGAGTGAGTCAGCGCTGATGTACCTTTGCACGGTAAAATCGTGATTTCGAGTGACGTGGAGTATGTTGACAATTTCTCTGTGGGAGTTCCTCACTGACGATATTCAGTCACCCCCCACCCCCACGAGGCTGTCATGTGGCACACGGCCTTTTTAACGTGGGCATTCCGAGCCCGTTGGCTCGGCCAAAAATATGCCCATTGAAGCCGCATAAACGGGTTCAGGGCCGGTCTACCTCCCCGAAGGAGACTCCACCATTCGGCGTAGCCTCCTTCGGGTTTCTCCCGTCCGTAGGAAGAGAGTTCAACCGAACAGCCGGTCAAGACTTGAAGTACTGACTGAAGTTCCTCACTGACTCCTTGGTCAGTCGGTGTTTTCTTTTTATATGTTATGAAAGTCCGAAGTCGGCTCAAAGAAGTTTTGGCGCAATTTTGTTAATGCACGTGAAACTTTCAGATTATTGTGTCGTTAACCAATGAGATTTGTTGATTCGCCTAGTACGATTTTTATTGGTCGAAGTTTTCCGTACGTAGGCGTAAGATAGACTGTTCTGTTACTAGGAGTGATAGGTAGAGAAAAAAGGACGAGTCTACAACAATATATATCTTATTCATAAAATTGTAAGTAATTGAAAGTTTTTTTCATTGAATAATGTGTTACTTTTATTTTTTTTATTTCAAGATTCAGGGCAGAAAAAAGAAATTGATGATTTATTTTAAATTCTCCTAGGACTTGTCCTTGTAACTAATTAAGTGCTACAAAAAAATTTTTTCTCGAAATTCATAAATTCTAATAAATGATGTTGGCGCGTGGGGTGTAAATAGCTGTTAAAAATATTTCTGCCAAGATATTCTAAAAAAGAAACGTTTCTAAAATAATTTAATTCTATTCATTTGTGAATAAGTCTTTAGAGTTTCATTAAAATCTTATAATTATTTGATATTTACAACTACAAGAATTTTCAAATGTGTTTTTCACCGTAAAAAGATGCTAAAAGCGAAATTTTCACATTGGTCATAAAATTTTTGAAAGTTTTAAAAAAAGGTATAATTTAATAATAAAAAAAAAAAAAATCGCTTGGTCTTTCCTCTTAAATAATATTAAAGATTTTGTTTAAAAAAAAATAAAAATAACTACCGAATTTTATTAGACTTACTTAAAGCGAGCCTCCAAAGAAGTAGTAGTAACTTGGGTTTCCTTCCCTAACAGAATAATAACCATGCATACTACTTTTTTTGAAGATGCAAAAAAGTAAAAAGTTTTACTTTGTTTAAAAAAAGTCATTTTTTTATTTATTTATTTTTTTTTTTGATAATCATAAACACTATTTTTGTATTTGTAATTTCCCGGTTTAAAAACTTATGCACTTATTTTTAATTTTATTTAATCTGAATATATTAGGTTGGTGCAAAAATAATGACGTAATAATGTCGTTTTTTGACGTATTTTTTAACGTCAAAAAACGACATTATTACGTCATTATTTTTGCACCAACCTAATAATTAGGGGAAACTTTATTTTTAAAACTATTTTTAAAAGTTTTATTTTTAAAAAAAAAAAAAAAAAAAAAAATGAAAAAATCTGGAGAAAATAAGAACAAAAAATTGCTATATAATTTTTTTAAAGAATTGCCTGTCAACGTAAATTTTTTATCCTGTTGAAAATAAGCCTGACTTTTAATTATTTTTCTTAATTATCTCCCTTTGATTTTTCCTTCTCATGATCACAAATATCTACTTCAAAGAAATTTAATCACAGACATTTTTTACGTTTATTTAAAATATTAATTAATTTCGACCCTTTTTTTTCCTAATTTTTCAGTTGAACTAAGGAAAACAAAACAGACGAAAGAAGACCAAAGTAAGTCTATAACGTTATCTTCATTTCTTCCTTATTTACAAATTTGCTGGGGGGGGGGACAAACAAACTGTTTTTGTTTTGAGTCTTTTTTTTATTGAAAAAATTATTTTATTAAATTGTTTTGATATTTCCTCATTGTTTTTTTGTTTTTTTTTTAATAATTTATTTAATTTACAAGAGCTCTTGAATAAGTTTTCATTACACAGAAGTTGAAAACGATAAAAATGTTTAAATACCTCGTTTAAAAATAAAAAGTCGGTACCGCCAAAAATTCGCTCAAAAAAAAAAACAGAATATATAAATTATTTAAAAAAAAAAACATTCTTAAAAAAAACATGATAAAAACAAAATTTTACCGTCAATACTTTATGTTATTAGGAGGAAATATCAAAGAATTTTTTGCTATAATTTTTTTTTTTTATTCTTTTTAAATAAAACCTTGGAAATTTCGGTTAAAAAAAATTAAAAATCTTGTTTTTCTGGCGTCAACGCAGATCCATAAATTTGTACGAGAAATTTGCGTTTTTTTTGTTTTTGTTTGTTCTTGCAAAAATCAGATAATTGTAGCATTTTTTTTAACGAAACTTTCAGGACTTATTCGGAAATGAAAGAAATAGAAACGTTTTTTTTTTTTTTAGAAAATCTTTTTCCCCCTTTTCATACATACATTCTTTTTTAGTTTTTTATATCAAGTTAATGCTTATATATTAGTTATCGTAAAGGTGAGGCAGAAGTCGCGTACCATAGGGATAATTTATTATTTAAAAGTATATGAAAATCTTAATTGTTACATGTGCTGTGCAAAATGTCCACCTCCTTTTTTAAAACACATTTCAGTTCTGTGTCTGTATGATTCATTAACACGCCGGAGAATTTCCTCTGTCATTTTACTCTGCATAGTTTAACACCTATGGTGTGCGAATTTTGCCTAACCCTGTATAAGGAAACATTTTGCTTAACCCTGTATAAGAAAACATTCACAGAGAATTTAAATTACTAAATTTTTTTTATTTTTCTATTTCATTCATAAAAGCAATTAAAAGCATTTATAATTAAATAATGTCTTTTTAGCTTTATTGTATTTTTTTTTATTTAGGTTTCAGAGCAGATTTTCTGTAACTAAGGGTCTTGTTTAATCAAAAAAGATTTGACGATTTAAATTCTGCTAGAACTTGTCCTTTTACATTAAGCTAAGCACTATAAAAAAGAATTTCTCAAAATTTCATTAGGTTCCCAAAAGGAATAAAAAAATCAAAATTTATATCAAAAAATCTGTTGGGTTACCACCTCTTAATTTTTGAAACTGCTCCTAGGAGATGCTCTCAGGACTATAAATACTCTGCAATATTTTTTTTCACCCTTTTCTTAATTTTTCTGTTTACTCATCAACATGTAAATTTCTTGTGGGGATGTTCTTTCCTTTGAGGAACACATGAACAATACACACACACACACACACACACATGTATGCACATTCACTTACTACGCATACTTTGGACCAAAACGGTTTCCACGTTCATTTGTTACACACATTATTGTCTTGCCGCTTGTATACCTTTATCATTTTTTTATACATATACACTGGTTTCCTCATTTATTTAGGTGGACTCACATCCTGAGTCTGCCATGTTTGTTGTGGGCATTTCAGGAGACATGAGTTCATATCTTAACACATACACCAGTCTGCAACAAGTGCTTTGGTTTTTTAACACAGGGATTTTGATGATTAGAATTTTTTTTTTTTAATAAGTTTGGGTCGTTTTTTCATCATGGTATGCTGATTGTTTTGTGAATCTTTGGAGATTTCCTAGTCTTATGAAGTACCTAGTTAAATCTCTAATGGGCAGTATTGCCTAAAAAGGAAAAAGGTTTTCTGTGAATGATGAATTTTTACATCAATTGTTTTCATTTTTTCTAATTAGAATAATTTATAAGCTTTTAAATTTAAAAAAAAATTCTTACAATCTAATATTTTTTGGCTTTAAATATACCTGCAAAGAGTTGATAAACTATAGAACCATCTTGGGTATGATGATAAATTACATCCATGTCCTGGGTAAGATGATAAACTGCGTCCAACAGCAAGGCCTCTGATCAGGAAGTTTTGAGGAGCATAGAACCACCTCTTAATTGCAGGTGTTCCCGAGACCACCGTGACCCGTGATGGTAGCACTTTTTAGGGTCCCAGCTATGGGAAAATAGTTAATCTCGAAACTGGGGTAAAAACACTATGAAAGTGTAAAAGTAGGTTTTAATACCAGAAATACTTTTAAAAAATTTATCACCAGCAATAAAGTTTTGAAGAAAAAAAACTATTACCAGCAATACATTTTTAAAAAAAAAATATTGCCAACAATACGTTTTTGAAAGAAAAATATTACCAACTAAACGTTTTTGAAAGAAAATTATTACCAGCAATACATTTTTGAAGGAAAAAGTATTACCAGAAATAGATTTTTGACAAAATAAAATATTATCAACAATAAAAATTTTGTTGGCATTAAATAACCCATTGAGGTTGATATACTGTAAAACAAAACAAACCAACCTGTATAAAACAAATCAATCAATTAATGAAATACTGATTAGTTACATAGACATGTCTCTCAGATTTATTTACATTCAACTACCATCATCTCAAAGTGAGGGATCAGTTTACATATTGATTGTAATCTAGAATTGATCCCCACTTTATATTCACATTATAATTTCTTGTTTGTTTGTCAAATTCTGATTAGAAATGAATTTAGTGTTTTTTCCCTCCAGGTATGGGTTAATTAGTAAGATTTGTATCCCAAAACTGTTATTAACTCAAAAAAAGTCTTGCAATCTAAAAATATTTTCTGGCTTTAAATAACCTGCAAAGCCATAGAAAATGAATCAATCAATCAACCAATTTGTTTGTATGGAAGGAACATTAAGAAATAATCTTATTGCTTTCATTACTTTTCAGTCAACCTATCCACAGAGAAAGATGTTTTCGCCAGCTTTATGCACTTATTAATCGATGACAGTTTATACAACGAAGGAAAAACTTCTGTTAGTATTTTTTATTTATTTTTTTAAGAAATAAATTTTTAAAAAGTGTGTGGCAGTCCATAGATATAGGTTTACATTTGATTTTCATTAAAAATAAAATGTGATATAAAAAAAAAATATTACATTGAATAGAAACAGTATGATTTGTTTTCAAAATTTGGATCAATTGTGATTTATATTTGTTGTCAGAAAATATAATTGTAAAATGTGACGATGCCTCTGCACGTTTGTCACTGCACAACTCTGATAACATCCAATGTTGGCTATGTATGCATATACACTTGACTTGCTATGTTCACAAATTTGGCTGTGATTGAATTCAACAAAAAATAATGTCAAGTGCTTTTTAAGGCAATGGTTGGGAAATAGCAAACAATACTTTTGTGGTATCCTCCCTCTAAAGAGTCTATGTTGGACTCTTCTGCCTACTATAAGATTAGTAGGAGAGAAGGCCTTGGGGGAACAGTTGAATAGAGTGAATGCCAGGTCAACCTACACACATTCACTTCTGTTGTATTTACTGTTTAATATATAATATATCTGCAACACTTGTTTTGTTATTTCTTTAAGCATTTACTTGGTCACAACAAATACAATTCCTCACTTAATTGGCAATATCTTTCTTTGGCTTAGAAGGTGAACTATTATCTTACCAACTTCCAGCCATGGAAAGAGGATCCTTACATTCACTGACCATCTTGGTGGCTGCTAATTCCTTGCTGGTCCCTTCCTCATTGACTGACTGTCACTGACTACTCATTATATGGACACAGGCTGGAGTCTCACTAGCCCTATCCCTTCACTTATGTTCTGGAAAAGGAGACCACCCATTCAGCTTTTGGGTGGTAAGATTTTCAGAGAACTCTACTTTTATGATTATCTAAAATTACTAACAAAATTTTATGTTTGCCAATTCAAAATTGGGCTGGAGACAGGGTTCCTGAAAACTCTGGTCATTGAATTGACTTAAGATGGACTGGAGATGATATTCCTAAGAAACTCTGGTAATTAAATTGAATTAAAAGAAAAAGGAATCTATCTCCTAAGGATGTGTGAGAAGTCATATTGTTAGAAAAAATAATCATTGCTAATTTGTTTGAATACAACTTATGACTTGAAATGTGTAAGAAAATGTACTGGAATTCATTGAACTCCAAAATGTCAGTATAAATTTTTAATTGAGAATATTGCACCACTATATAATGTTTAATTACCTCTTCTACTTTCAGAGATCTAAATTCTGATGGGAAACAAATGAACTCTGCTGACAACTTTATATAAATAATGTAAGAGAAACTTGGATAATCATTTCAGCCTAAGCAAAGCAATAAAGCCACTAAGATGCAAGCAGTGAATGTGAAAGAATTAAAAAAACTAAAACATTATTAAGGAGAGAGAACTATGAGAAAACAGGAATTATGAAGACAGAAGATTACTATTAACATTGTATTTAGATTTTTAAAGATCAAAGAAGCTGGAAAAGAATTCCACAAAACAGAAGTGAAAAAAACTGTTAGCCTAGATCTTATGGTTACATCTAGCAATTTCATCTGTAAAATGATGAGACCTAGCTCTCAATCTAGTACTTTGCTTAAATTCATAATGTGGAGGTAAAGGCACAGGGAAGCTACATTATGGCAGTGAGAAAGTGACTGAAACTGAGATACCAGGTTAGGACTGATAAAATTGCAGATTCTTTGGATTTTATCAAGAATCTCTAAATATACAGCAGGAGCACCAGACTAGCTGTGGCAGCAATATTCAATGCATGGATGAATGAATGGTAGACTGATAAATGTGTATTTATGTATAAATTAAGTGCAGAATGTGAAAATATATATTTTAAGATAATATCTGTGTTTTGAATTTGTGGTTGATGAAAATCAAAATAACATTGGACAAAAAGAAATTATTTTTGATATCATGATTTTGTTCACACTAAATGAAGATTTGGGAAAAAAGAATTGAGTTGATTTTAAATTTTCACAGGAATCATTTAATTTGTAACATGCAAAGACGCTAACAAGCATCCAAGTGAAATGTATGATTCAGCATTTTAATGAAGACCATAAATTAGAATGTTACATTTGAACTCACTGGTGAGAAGCCATATTTATGTGAAAAGAGTCATTAAGCATTTTAAGAAGGATCATCAAATAAGTCACATGTGAACACACTGGTGAGAAGCCATATTTATGTGAAAAGAGTCATTAAGCATTTTAAGAAGGATCATCAAATAAGTGACATTTGAACTCAATGGTGAGAAGCCATATTTATGTGAAAAGAGTCATTAAACATTTTAAGAAGGATCATCAAATAAGTGACATGTGATCACACTGATGAGAAGCCATATTTATGTGAAAAGAGTCATTAAGCATTTTAAGAAGGATCATCAAATAAGTGACATGTGAACACACTGGTGAGAAGCCATATTTATGTGAAAAGAGTCATTAAGCATTTTAAGAAGGATCATCAAATAAGTGACATGTGAACACACTGATGAGAAGCCATATTTATGTGAAGAGTCATTAAGCATTTTAAGAAGGATCATCAAATAAGTGACATGTGACAACACTGGTGAGAAGCCATATTTATGTGAAAAGAGTCATTAAACATTTTAAGAAGGATCATCAAATAAGTGACATGTGAACTCACTGGTGAGAAGCCATATTTATGTGAAAAGAGTCATTAAACATTTTAAGAAGGATCATCAAATAAGTGACATGTGAACACACTGGTGAGAAGCCATATTTATGTGAAAAGAGTCATTAAACATTTTAAGAAGGATCATCAAATAAGTGACATGTGAACACACTGGTGAGAAGCCATATTTATGTGAAAAGAGTCATTAAACATTTTAAGAAGGATCATCAAATAAGTGACATGTGAACACACTGGTGAGAAGCCATATTTATGTGAAAAGAGTCATTAAACATTTTAAGAAGGATCATCAAATAAGTGACATTTGAACTCACTGGTGAGAAGTCATATTCATATGCAGTGTAAGATTCAGCATTGAAAAAGAATTCAGATTTCCAAAGGCACGTGCAAATACACACCAGTAAAATTCCATATCTATGTGAAGTATATTGTTCAAAATAATCACAAGAAAAAAATATGTACATGAGTTTGTGCTTTAGAATTTTCAGATTTCGGGTGAAAAATATCACTTGTGAACACACACTGATTAAAAAAAAAAAAAAAAAAAAAATTAGGGTATTCTTCAGTACAAAGAGATGAAATTTAAAAACTTTGATGCACTGAAAAAAAAAACAAATTCATGTGAAAGAAGAGAATCAGGATTTTTGGTGACTTGATAACGGAAAGGAGAAAAGCCGTATCTATTTTAAGTGTTTTGAGTCAGCATTTTTGATCAGATCAAATTTCAAGATTGCACATGTAAAAACATTTTGGTGATAAATTATGTTCTTGCTAAATGTCGGATTCGGCATTTTCATGTTTAAAAATACAAGTTAATACTAAAAAGTCAGATAAACACACACTACTCAGAAATCATGTTTACATGAAGTGCATTGATATTTAAAAAAGAATTGTGATTTACAAACATATAAACACACATTGGTAAAATTCATATGTGAAGTATATTGTTTAACATATACAGATTAACTATAAAACTTCAGGCAATCACACACAGTAGAAAAAACATGTATGTATGTAGTTCATCATTTTCATGTCCTTAAAAAAATCATATGCAAACACACCTATGTGAAGCATTTTCTTGATGACCAGCATTTTCATGGAGATCATGTTTAAAAATCACCAGGAAGCACACACTGGTGAGAAACAACATTTGTGTAAAGCATGTGGTGCAACATTTAAGAAGAAATCAGATTTACAAAGACATATGCAAACACACACTGGTGAGAAACCATATATATGTGAAGTGTGTGGTTCTGTATTTTCACGCAGATCATGTTTAAAAATTCACTTGCGTACACACACTGGAGAGAAGCCATATTCATGTGAAGTGTGTAGTTTGGAATTTTCACAGAAATCACATTTAAATCGTCACATACAGATACACAGTGATGAGAAAACCTATTTCTGTGAGGAATGTGGTTCAACATTTTTATTGAAGTCGCATTTACAACTACATATGCAAAAACACAGTAAAAAAGTATATTCTTGTGAAGTATGTGGTTCAACATTTTTGTGGGGATCATGTTTTAAAAGACACATGCGAACACACACTGGAGAGAAACCATATTCATGTGAAGTGTGTGGTGCAGCATTTAAAGAAAATTCAGACTTAAAAAGACACATGCCCACACACACTGGTGACAAACCATATACATGTGAAGTATGTGGTTCGGCATATTCACGTAGATCAGATTTAAAATCTCACATGCGAACACACACGGGAGAAAAGCCATATACATGTGAATTGTGTGGTTCAGCATTTTCTTGGAGTTTCTCTTTAAAAAATCATATGCAAACTCACACTGGTGAGAAACCATATTCATGTGAAGTGTGTGGTTCAGAATTTTTACGGCGATCATGTTTAAAAATTCACATGCGCACACACACTGGTGAGAAACCGTATTCGTGTGAAGTATGTGGCTTAGAATTTTCACAGAAATCAAATTTGAATCGCCACATAAAAACACACAGTGGTGAGAAACCATATTCTTGTGAGGTGTGTGGTTCAGCCTTTCCAGTAAGATCCAATCTAAAAAGACACATGCAAACACACAGTAGTGAGAAACCAGTTATGTAGATTGTTTAGACTCTTTACATAAATTTAAAAATGTGCATACAACTGTACACAAGAGAACAAGCATATCTTTGCGAAATATTTTTGCCAGCATTTTCAGAGTCTTTCCTCTTTAAAAAGAAATGCAGCTGAGTGAAACCATACATATTCAAAGTGTATAGTTTGGTATTTTCGGAGATCAGAGGCTTACAGACACATCAGGTTGAAACACCCATTCCTGTACAATCACCAAAGTTAAGCCATGTTGAGCCTGGTCATTACCTAGATGGGTGATCGCTTAGGAATATCGGGTGCTTGTGGTGTAATGAATAATGGTATGGAATTGTTAATCGGAGAGCCAACTTCCAATTCCTATTGGGTTCAGAATATTCAATTATATGCAAATACCCTTGGAAAGATATGACTCCTCCTCTTCTCCCCCAATGGGTAAATTAGTAAACATTATCTAAAAAAAAAAGAATTCTTACAGCCTAAAAATATTTTCTGGCTTTAAATAAGAGTTGATAATCCATAGAAAATGAATAAATTAAATACTGATTAACTCCACAGGCATGTCTTTTCAATTTATTTACATTCTCTGGAATATAAATGGATAGAAACTTCCATGGTCCCAAAGTGAGTGTTCAGTTTACATAATGGTTGTAATACAAAATTGATCTCCCACTTTATAATTTCTTGTTTGTTTATCAAATACTTATTAGGTATCTACCTCTTCTCCCTCCAGTTATTGGTTAATTAGGAAGATTACTATCAGTCAGTCATTTATGTGCCATGTGTGATACATGGTTAGACAATCATGTATCTTTCGATACATGACTGACGGGGTAGATTTTTTCTTGCAGTAGGTTGCTATTTCTTTCTGCGGTAGACCAGTTGCCATCCAAGGCTAGAGAACTGGGTCCGTTCTGCCATTTACCCATAGCTGGGGCGGAGAAGAGGATTCATACCTTTCCCAAGAATATTAGCACGTAAGCAAATGTAATGGATCTGACTGGAATTCAAACCCGGCTCACTGATTCCTCAATCCAAGCCACTATCCATTACTCCACCGTGCCTCTTTGGATCCCTAAATCATTATTATCTCAAAAAATAATTCTAACATTCTAAAAATAATTTCTGGCTTTAAATAATCTGCAAAGGGTTGATAATCCATAGAAAACGAGTCAATCAATGATCAGACTCAAAAAGATTCATAGAAAAACAGAGAGAAACTATATTCCATATAGTGTGTACTTCAGCATTTTCTGTACTGTATTGTTTACCTCTTTCACAGCAGTAAATTTTAAAGGTGTGTATGCACACAGATACTGTATTGAAATCATATTTGTATGGACTCTTATAATAACTTAAGATTGGTAAAAGTTTGTTGCCCTCATTTGTCCATGTCCGTTCAGGACATAGGTAATTGTGGCTCTCCATAATTCCCTGCTGTTTATAGCTCTTTGTTACTGGTTCATAAACTAACTTTACGATGTAAAAAATGCCAAAGCGAGGTGACAACACTGCTACCATATTAAAGAACAAATGAAAGCAAACTTGACCATTGAACAGTATGTATGTAGATGTGTGTGTGTGTATGTATATATATATATATATATATATATATATATATATATATATATAAGTATGCATATCGGGATGGTATCCAATGAAAGAGTGAAATAAAAATTGAGATTATATTTGATTTGAATAAACTGTTTATTTCATGTTTCATTTGTTTTTACATATTTAAAATGCCTTCCTTTCTCACATTTCTTGGTATTAGGCCCTATAGGCCCCACTACTTGTGTCTTAGGGGCATGCAATCAAGGAGTTGGCACTGTTCATCACCAAACCTCTGCACATCACTGTTTTACAGATGAAAGTTCATCAGAACAATTACTTTGAAAGTATAAAAAGAGCACAAGCGAGCTATGTTATGTTGATGGGAATGTGATGGGAGTTGAGATGCCAGGTCAGAACCAATAATATTGCAGATTTTTGAGATTTTATCAAGAATCTCTAAATATATAGCAGGTGCACCAGACGAGATGTGATAGTAATATTCAAATCAGGAAATGGTAGAATATAATCTAAATATAAAATAAGTATGAATTTATTATCTTTTTAGTCTGAAGTATGAAAATATTTTTGATGAAAAAGATTAAGATATATAAAAAGAAAATAAGATTTTCACTTAAAAAATTAGGAAGCAAATTATATTATTTTCAAATAGAAAAAATCTTACAGCTTTGTTATGGGATTCTATGATAGTTGGGTAAAATTACCATTATGCTGCAGGTATCACCCCTTTTGTTTGCAAGGTGTATGGATGATTTATAGTAAGTATTTATGGACTCCTGGAACTTTTGTCTCACAAACAACATTGGCAGACTCATAGCAGTAAAAATAAAGGAGACACAAAACAATGAATTTAAAACAAACGACAGTTAATGCATGTATTAAGAGATGTATTATCAAAAGTATTTGCATGTGTAGACAATTGTAATGAAAGGAATAGACATTGAATCTAGTGATGAGAATGCTTTGTGTGTGTAACAAGTATGTGTGATAGACGTGTGCATGTGTAAGAGAGTTCAAAGTCATCGGAGGACAAAGGAAGTGAACACATTGCATCAACCGTGTTCTTTGTTTACATTTAACTACATCTTAAAAAGAGCTATAGATAGGTTGTGTAAAATTTTAAAGGAAAAATATAATATATGCAATTAAAGGCCTAAAAAGGTACAAATACAAAATTTGCACAAAAATCTTCTTTTGTGCACCTATTAAGGTAGCAAATTTCAGATGTTTCAAAAAAAGAAAAAAAAAAAAGGTGTTACAGTTTTTAGGAATTATATTCATGGATTCAATGACAAAAACAGATTACACCCTTTAAAAATGAAAAAAAAAAAAAGGAAAAAACTCTGAAGAAATAGAAATTGCACAAGGCAGAAAATACAAAATCACACCCACCTAATTTTTTCAACTGAATACAAAATAGCACAAAGGGGTTTTGTTTTTGTTTTACACAGGTTGTTGTCTTGAGGGCTTTATGTAGTCCTTTATTGGAAAGTTGAAATTGTTTTGTTCAAATTCTTTAGACAACATTGAAAAAATTTTCTGGGGTTTGTATCTGCTTATAGATGCCAGTTATTCTTTCTTTCACCATGATGATTTATGACCCCTTTGGCTAGACCAATGGTTCTTAACTTTTTTTTACCCATTGACCACTTTTACTCTTAATTTTATTTTGGTGGATCCCCATAACCATTTGATGAAAAAAAAAAAGCTTATTTTTATTTTTTATTAATAGATAGGTTTAGGAATTGTATTATAAACATATAAACTGTATACACTTTATTTTGAAGTAAAACTAATTTAATGAAAATGAACCTGTGTTAACAACTAAATTCTATGAAACATTTATGTACACTAGTAAAATAACTCAGTAAGATCTCTTTTGTTGATGCTGCTCTGCAAATTTTTTATATTTGGCTCCATCGATATCAAGGATAGTTGAAAATCACCCTTTTCATAATGTCAAGTCTATTAGAGGCTTTTGACAGTAAATGAGACACATGTATTATGCTGTGTTTTTCCCAGAGTAGTAGATATTTTTTGCATTTGTCTTCCATATATTATACTCTCCCTCTTTAAATTTTGCAATATTTCATCACTCTGCAATTCAGTGATGGTTTTCTGCTAGGTTTAAAGTTGTTTTTCTATTTTTAGTATTTTAATATAGTGTAGATTACTTTAGAAATTCCAATTTTCAGTTGTAATAACTGTTCTGAAGTGAAATTGCTCTATGGACAACTAAAATATTACTGTGGACCCCCAATTTGCTAATTTTTTTTTGTTTTTGTGTGGACCCCCTAGGGCCCATATGAACCCTGGCTGAGAACCACTGGGCTAGACTAATCCTCTGGCTGGACTAATTCTCTGGCCTTGAAATGTGGGTGCTAATACTTCCTCCTCAATGATGGCTTTCTGGAGCCATCCGCTACCACAGTCCTTTTATTCAACAAAGGAGGTTCACACTGGCTCCATCCAGGTTTTCACAAAGGCTTGAAAGCATGTCTCTCATTATGGCTGATTCTATATCAATAAATGTCTTTATGAGATCACCTTCTATAAAAGTAACCCAGATAGATGTGTTTATTTAATCTCTTTTTGATGCTTTTTTATTTTTTTCTATTAATGTCAAGCTGATTTTGAATATTCAATTTTGAGATTTCTCAGAAAGGTCTTGGTTGACTTAGAAAAGAGCAGTAACTTGATAATTTTCAAACAAGCATCCTTGAAAATAAGACTATAAAGTAGGTACCTCCAAAAAACGCAATACCTGAGGTTTAAAAGATATGTAGTGCCACGCCTACATTTTCTCCAATTCTAATTGGTCAATAAATACATACTTAAAAATAACAGGACAATTTATCTATCGCATTCCACCATAGTAAATTTGTTCCTACACTTTGTTCAAAACAAACTTTGCTACAAAATCACTGATTGGTCCATTTTCCGTCCAATCGGATATTTTTCATGTATATTCAAAAATGTACTATACCGTCTCTTTTTTGGAGCCACTCCAGATAGTATAAATATTGGATGCATTCCAAAAAACCAGTAGTAGTAATTTCAGAACCACAGTCGAGGTACCCAGAGACAACAGTTCTCATTTACTCGCTCGTGTATTTCATCCTACTCACTCCGCACGTACATACACACTACAGAACTTTATGCGACACACCACCAGTTCTCAGTGGACACACCAAGTTAAATCAACTTTGTAAGTTGCAACTACTGAACAATTTTCTGAAAGAAAAATTCTATTTTCAACATTGAACTCTGAACATTTACTCAGCCAAATCTTCTTTAAGACATTTCCTTACAGTCAAGGGGAAGCTACTTTTTTCTCCCTTTTTCACTCATATTGCAACTACTTTGTATTATTGTTGAATTTAATATACATATTTCTTCATTAAACAAAATTGGTTCTCATTGTTCTTTTTCCTTGATGTTTTAAGTATTATGTATGAATGTTGATTACCTTCTCAACACGTAGCCGTATTATCTATTTAACCCATTCAACAGATACATAAGAATAAAAATTATCCTGGAAACTTCTACCTTAGTTTTAATTCCAAGCAAATAGATTAAATTTAAAATTTCCAGCAAGCAAAATACTTTCCTCTATTTCAAGCAGAATTTAAATTGATTGGAATGATTTTATTTTTTGAAATCGTTAAAATAGTCTATATTGACAAATATGGCAATACATTATTCTCTTTATTAAAAAAATCTTTCAAAAATAAAATATACTTTTCTGAAACTTTATTTGAGGAAGATTAACGGAGAGTTTAATTAATCGGAAATAAAACAAATATTACTTTTAGTTTAGTTTAAAATATTGCAAAAAAAAGGATTTTTTTTTATCATGGCAGTAGCTGTTTTTATGAGGTGTTGATAGATTTAGCAGCAACTTCATGTTTGTCATTTTTGAGAAAAGAGGCAAATAACTAAGAATTACTTGACGAATACAACGGAAACACGTTTTCATATAAATTTTTAACTATCCAGCAATCTTAAAAATTTAGGAAAATATTCTAAGTAATCTAATAGTTTATTGAACTTTAGGTGCTTTGGTTTTCAAGCACGTCTTTATTTAATAAAAAAATACTTCTTATTGAGATCAGCAGCTAAAATGGATGAATTTCAAATCACAATTGAATTGTTTAAAGAAAAATATTGTTCAATGTAGATTTTTTTTCGCGTCAAAATCGAAAGAAATGTTTTGAAATATTTTCATTTAGTTTGGGACAAATTTTCACTTTTCAGTATGTTCACGTTCACGGTTGTTATTTAATTCTTAATATCTCCAGTGATTTATTCCGTGCTAAGGGAACAAACACATAACACCAGGTGGATAAAAGAAAGGTTTATTGTACACAACAAATACAATATGAAATACGGTACAGTTATACACGGAGGTCAATCTAGTAGTGAGTGCCACTAATTGGAAGGTCGGCCGTGCTATATTTAACAAAGAATGTATGTGGCACACGGCCGAGTTTAACGTAGGTTTTTTCCGAGCCCGTAGGCTCGGCCCAAAATATTCCCTTAGAACCCGCATAAGCGCGTTCGAGATCAATCTACCTCCCCGGGCGAAATTTTGCCCTTCGGCAAAACCTCGTCCGGGTTCCTCTCTGCCAAAGCAGAGAGTTCGACATAAGTCGCACACAGTCAGAGACTGCTGAAGGTCGGACGTGCTTGCGTCGTCTCGTAGACAGACAGTTGACTTTAGGTACTATTGAGTGTGTAAAAAATAAAAATCATTCATGGGGTTGACACTTTCGAATCATTATTATTCAATTAAAAACACAGTAAATGTATTTTTAAAACTGAAATTTATAAATGCAAAAATTAGAAAATTAACATTTTTGTTCTCAGCTGTGTGTCGGCAAAATGTGTGCACAGGATTTTTTTTTCCATTACGTAACTTAAAAAAAAAAAATCCTGTGCACACAGCTGAGAACAAAAATTTTAATTTTTTAATTTTGGCATTTATAAATTTCAGTTTTAAAATGCATTTAAATTTTACTGTGTTTTTAATTGAATAATAATGATTCGATATATTTTTTAAGCAAAAAAGGAAAGGGCAAGATAATAAAAAATTAAAAATAACTGTTGTCTATTTTTTTGAGACGTGGTTTCCGTTTTTAAGTATTTTTTTTACATTTATTTACGATATACATCATTCGGACTGTTGTCCTCATTTTCACATATCCACATTTCTTGCCTTCTTCTGGTGATATACGTTGGAATTTCAAACCGAACTCTCCCAAGTTGACCCCAAAGAGTTGTGAGTTCAATACCTGGCCACAGTACAGGGAACAAAAACTTGGAGAATTAAAAGTTACTAAGGGGAATTAACTGAAACTGAGATATCCACCTCCCCGCAAAAAAGGGCATGGCATGTGGAATTTAGAGAATCTATCTAACCCTGTGGACAAAATAAAAAGGGTTCGGTTCGAAATTCCAACGTATGTCACCTGAAGAAAGGCCGGAGTGCACAATGGCCGAAACGTCGTGTATAAGTCAATCAATAAAGATGAAGGCAACAGTCCGAATGATGTAAATAACAAAAATAGTACAACAATATTCAAAGATTTTATTGGATCTACTCACCACCACCGAGATAGGTGGTGTTCTATCATATTCATAATTATTATAAAGCGAAAATATTTTTCCTCAATTATCTCCCTTGACGTTCGCTCTCCTAATCACAGTCCTCCATTTTCTCAATCTCTGATCTATACAGTTTTTATCAGGGCATCACATTTAGACGAAAGAAAACAGAAAGAAAAGTATGTATATAACATTATCTTTATTATTTTATTTTTTGATCACGAATTCGTGGCAAGGAAGACATTGTTTTTCATTAAGTAAATATCAAATATTATCTTCATAATTCCATATTGGGAAATTGTTTTTATTCCAGTGGATGCTTTATTTTCATTTTGCAAAAGGCTTACAAATGACAACTATGTTAAATGTGGATAATATCATTTTTTTCTCCTGTTACTATAGATTAAGCACACCAGGCCACGAATATCCATTCTTTTAAATTAATTAAACATTTTAAAAGTTGATGAAGGTGTTCAGTTTGTATTGTTTGTACAGGATGTTCCAAAAGTCACGCGTCAATTGGCAGAAAACACACACTAGGCACCTTTTTCGGCATGAATTTTCGATACCTAAGATTTAAAATGAAATTTTAAAAATGAAAAAGGTTTCTTGAAGAGTTCATTTTCTTTTATTAAAACTTTAAAAGCTTAATGATTTAAATTAGGTACTTTCATGAGATTGCTTAAAAAAAGAAAAAAAGAGCATAATCTGATGAAAAAGACGCCCAACTTGACGAAAACAAAATTTTAATGTTTATTATTAAGAGGAAAGACCAAAGTATTTTGTAATTATTTTAAAAAATTTTTCCTCCTTTTTAGAACATTCTAAATTTTGATTACAAAAAACTCGTTTCTCTTTGTATCACCGGAACTAGTAAAATAACATAAATTTTTAGCACTTTTTTTTTTTTTTTTTTTTTTTTTTTTTTTTTTTTGGAGGACATACATTAATTTGGAAAATCTTGCAAAAATAAAAATAATTGTCGAAAACTATTCACAAATGCTGGAAGTCATTATAAATATGTTTTCTTTTTTTTTAAAGTCATGGAAAAATTTTTTTTTTTTTTTTTTTTTTTTAAATATTTATTATTACCAACCCCCATAACTAATTTTATGAAAACTCTAGAAATTCAGTCATGTTCAGTTCAGTGATTTTATTAGTTAAAAGCACAAGGCTTTGAGAAAAGCAAATCATGTATTTTTTTTTTAACCCCCCCCCCCACACACACGTGAAAATCAGCTCTGAATTGTAACATACAAAAAACTCAATAAAACAAAGATATTATTTAATTTCAAATGCTTTCATTTGCTTTTATGAATATGGACAATACTTTCTGAAAGCAAAAACTTTTTCGATAAAAATGAATTTTTAATACAATTATTTGTTATTTCTTTAATTATAATAGATTTTTACATTTAAATTCTTAAAATATAAAATTAGTTAAGATGCATCCGCCTTCATAAGTGTCCTTATGAGATAGATCTTTTTTAGCGCATTGTAAATTGTATCATTTTTGACTAATCAGAAGACCTGCAGTAATTAAGAAATGTAATTTTGCATTTATAATATGGCTGTAATTATAAAGTACAGAAGACCAGCAAGAATAAAATTAAGTTGCGTTATTTGAGTTAAGCATTGTTCTCCACTGTTAAGGCCATTATTTTTGCAAAACACATGTGGAGAAGTTAATTTTATTTTTCAATTTCAACTGAGAAGGCTACCTACAAGTATCGGTATCATCTTATTATTTATATGATCTTATATTTATAAAATGAATGGAAATACAAATAACACAGTAAAATGTAATAAATGTACATAAAATTATAGTATTTTATGTACACTTCTGATAAAATTTCATAAGAAAGGTACCTATAAATTAATTAGATACCTTTCTTATAAAATTTAATCTCACTCTCAACAGTCTTATTTTAATTTTTTTATAATATATTTCCCATAAAGCATCGTAAAGGTGGAAGCTAAGTACAAAAAAAAGTTTGGAAATTAAAAAATGAATTAATTTAAAGTTTCATTAACATCCGATAATTATTTTTATTTTTGCAAGATTTTCCAAATTGATGACTGTCATCCAAAAAAAAAAAAACATGCTAAAAATTTATTTTACTAGTTCTGGTGATACAAAGAGAAACAAGTTTTTTTTAATCAAAATTTAGAATGTTCTAAAAACAGGAAAATTTTTTTAAAATAATTAAAAAATACTTTGGTCTTTCCTCTTAATAATAACATAAACATTTAGATAATAAAATTTTGTTTTCATCAAGTTTGGCATCTTTTTCATCAGACTATGCTCTTTTTTTTTTCTTTTTTTTTTTAGCAATTTTATTTACCTTTCAAAGATGCAAAAATAAAAAATTAAAATACTATAAAATTTTTTTCAATTAATTTTATAATTTAATAACAAATGAAATACCATGGTTACTCAATTGAGGTATGTCCCACACTAATGTAAATACATAAAATAAAAATATTTAGCGAAATAGTAATTGAAAAAAGTAAAACTTATTTTAAGCTTTAAACTTTTAAAGTTGAATGGAAATTTTGAAAACCTGTTGAAATGTAATTGAAGCAGCCTAATAAAGGGGCAAAACTTTTAGGTCACATGACCTTTTTCATAATAATGGCAATTTCAGTCTACTATACATGAAAATAAGAAACATATTAAGTAAAACAATACAAAATAAAAATTATTTTAAAGATAGAATAGCTCAACTACATTTATTAATCTTTTCAACTTTGGATTTGTAAATTTTGTTTCCACTTACTTTATCACATCCAGGAAATAGCCCAATACAGAATTTTACATGATTTTAAACTATTATAAATTATTATAATTAAAATTTTTAAAAAAATGAAAGAATTTTGGTAAAATTTCATTATTCATCAAAAAATTACAAAAGCAATTAAAAGCTTTTCTAATTAAAAAATGTCATAGTATTATTGGATTCATTAATTTTCAATTAAGAGCAAATTTTCAGTTAGAATAGCTCAAATTTGGGGAAAAAAAAATAGGTGATTTACAATCTCCAAGAACTCCAACTTTTAATAAAAAAATAAAAATAAAAAATTCCAAAAATAGAAAGGTTTTGTGCAAAATTTCATGAAAATTAAGTAAGTGGGGGGGTAACATATGTAAAAAAAAAAAAAAAAAAAAAAAAAAACATTTCAAAAATTTCATTCATTTGTTTAATAAGTCCTCAAAATTTCATCAAAATCAGACAATTATTTGATTTTTACAAGAATTTCTAAATCAATGTTTTCAACGGAATAAAAGCGCAAAAACATCAATGTTATTATATAGCCACCGCGATGATGTAAACAAAAGATTTTAACCAAAATTTTGAACGTGTTAGAAAGGATTAAAAATTTTTAAAAAATACTTTGGTCTTTAATCTTAATAATAACATAAACATTTTGATGATAAAACTTGATTTTTATTAAGTTTGTGGCCTTTTTCATGAAAAAGTGGAGATATCTAACTTATACCACTTGTGAAATAGCAACCAGAGAAAATTTGCATATCATCTTCCATAATTTGACCAATAAAATTTCTTAATAATATATTGTCACATACAGAAACATGATTCCATTTGGTAAATAAATAAAAAATTTACAAGGTTATCAATGGTAATGCAACTTTTGGAACACCTTCCAAAGTCATTGTTAATGAAAACAAAATATGTACATAACATGTGGTTTCAGAAAATTAAAAAAAATAAGTATTTAACTATCGTAATTTGGAGTTCTTAATCGATAGTAATATATAAAAAAAGGATCTCTTAATTGCCAATTTATTTATCTTTTTTACTTTTTTAAATTGTAAGCAATCAGACAGGTACCTCAAAAATTCTCTGAAAAGAGGATACATAGGTATTCTCTTTATGAAAATTGATAGCATGCCAAGAACGGCCTGAAACTTGATGAAAAAAAATTTTATCATCTTAAATGTATATTTCATTATTAAGAAATACCAAAGCATTTTTTGAATTTTTTGCTCATTCTTTGCCTGTCTGAAATTTTAGTTAAAAAGCTTATCTTTTTTTCTTTTTTTTTTTTTTTTTTGTCAGCGAAATTACTAAAAAAAACTCTCATCCATTTTTTTAAAATTTTGTAAACTAAGTTAAATTCCTCATTTAAAAATCGTCCAAAAATCGATTGTTTTTCAAAATTTATTTGGAGAAAATTAAAAAATTTAAAGTTTATTTAATAAATTTTGAAAGAAACTTTTACATATTTTTATTGCAGAAAAATGTTGTTTAAAATAAGAGGTAGCCGATCTTAACACCATTAGCAATTGACAAGTGCTAAGTGATGATATTCATCATGTATTGGCAGCTAACATGAGATTCGAGTAATCATACGGAAGGACAGAATTGACGTAATCTTTCTTTTTTTTTTTTTTTTTTTTTTTTTTTTTTTAAATAACAACAATAAGGAAAGTTAAAACAATTTGACTTTGACATGTCTGGGTCAAAGGCCAGCCAGCCAGCAATAGAACAAGCTGTCAACATCTTGTAAATCCCACCACTTACAAGATAAGAGCAAAGAGTGAAAAAAAGGGCTTGATATCGATTATTTGTTTTTCAAACTTATGTTTGAACAATGGCATGATTTATTTTGTTTTGATTTTAACACCTTGTGAACCGGGTGATGACAACAACACTTAGCAGATGACATTGTCTTTTTCGCCACATGTCTTTCGTATTTCCCTAAAATATAAAATACTCCACACGTATTTCACACAAACAATTTACAAAAATAAAAGCTGTAAACAGTGGAGAACAACCCTTAAATACTAGACAGAAACTCAATCCGCATGACTTTTTTTTATTGTATTCATGATACTTCTGGTCTTCCATAAATTTGAATTACAGGCATTTTATGGACACAAATTATATTTTTTTATATACTGGTGTTCGTTAGTTTGTAAGAAGCTTTAGAAATTATAATCTGTAAATATAATATAACAACAACATTGACTAAATTCTACCGTTTCACTAATTTTAGAAGAATTAACAACATTTAATTTAAAAATAAAAAAATATTTTCAGAAATAACAAATAATTGTTTTAAAAATTCATTTTCCATCAAAAAATCTTTTTGCCTTCAGACAATATTATCAATATTCATTAAAACAGATAAAAGCAATTAAAAGCATTTGAAATTAAATAATATCTTTGTTTTATTGAGTTTTGTATGATACAATTCAGAGATGTTTTTCATGTAGAGTTGGTCCAATTAAAAAAAAAAAAATACTTGGTTTCTTCAAAGCCTTGTGCTTTTAACTAATATAATCACTAATTTGTCCAAATTTGAAATTATGGAGTTTTCGTACAATTAGTTATGGGTGGTGGTAATACATATAGAAAAAATATTTTTGCCATGACTTTAAAAAAGGAAAGCATATTTATAAGTTTTCATCATTTGTGAATAGTTTACATCTGTTTTCACCCATTCGTTTAATTTTATTTTTATGAAATTATTTTTGTATGATTGAATAATGTTTTTATTGGTAATTATAAGGGCAAGTCCTCAGAGAATTTAAACATCAATTATTTTTCAGTCATTTAAAAAAATGATTTTCTCAAAAAGAAATATTTCAAAGATAATTTCATTTATTTCTGAATAAAATCTAAAATTTTAATTTAAAATCCAACAGTTATCTGATTTTTGCAAGAATTTTCAAATCAATCTTTTTCACCACAAAAAAGCACTTCAATTTCCCATACAAATTTAAGGTCACCTGTTGATTTAAAACAAAGATTTTTTATTAAATTTCCCAAGGTTTTAAAAAAAAGCTGTAAACAGTGGAGAACTAATTAATTTTTACATATAAAATTTTTTTGATCTTTCTTCTATGTATGTTCAATAATTCACTGAAAAAACAGCATAGCATGAAGAAAAAAAGTACCCAAACTTAATAAAAAAAATTTTTTTCCTGAAAAAGTTTATTATTAATAAGAGGAATGACCAAAGTATTTTTTAATTATTGTTTTTTTAATTTTTTATTCCTTTCTAGTCCATTTGAAATTTTGGTTGAAAATCTTGTTTTTTATTTTTTATTTATTTAATTTTTTTTTTTTACATCAACGGCCATTAGGTTGGTGCAAAAATAATGTCGTTTTTTGACGTTCAACTTTATGTGAGAAAACCTAATATTTAACATTAGTTTTTTTTTGTTTTTTTTTTTTAACACATTTTTCAGTTGAAAATGACATTAATTTGGAAATTCTAGAAAAAATCAAATAATTCTCAGATTTTAATGAAACTTTCAGAACTTATTCAAGAATGAATAAAATTAATTAGATATGTTTGTTTTTTTGGAAGTCATAAAAATATTATTTTTTTTTATCTGATACTTCATTTTATGAAAACTCAAAAACTCGAATGTTTTTGTAATTTTTTTAATTAAATGTAGACTTTGAAGAATATTAATCATCGTTTCTTTTTTTTCTTTTTTGTAAATTTAGCATTTCTACTCAAACATTAGCACTGAATTGTAAAATACAAAATCCAATAAAACTAAGATGTTATTTAATTAAAAAAGCTTTTAATGGCTTTTATGAATAACATATATCAAGGACATTATTGTCTGAAGGCAAAATATTTTTTCAATGAATTTTTACAAGAATTGTTTTTTTTTTTTTTTTTTTTTCAATTTTAAATACAAAATGTGATAAAGCTGTTAAATATTTTAAATATATTAAGTTTCAATATGTGTACCTTTTGGCAATGCTCTTATTAAAAAGTCTACTTTACAGATATTTGAAATCTTATTACAATCTCTGAAGCATTTCTATTTTTAAAATAATATTTTAATATGCCAAAAAATGTATTAAAAATGTTTCGGGCAAAACTATGGAGGCACAATTCAGAAATGTCCCGTGTTTTAAGATTTGTTTCTCCTGAGAGTGAGGAACCAGCCTCATATATTGCGTTGATTTTGTGTCAAATTCTCTGACTGACCATCATTGTCACATTTTTAAAATTTAAAATTTTCTTTGTCTTACATATTTCACTAAATATTTTCTTTTCATTTTTTTTGTAGATATAATCAATTTTTTCTTTTTTAGTGAGACATACTGCAATTATTAATTTTTTTTCTTTTTTTAAATTCAATTTTAGGGACAGAAACTGCAGTCTTTGGACATGTTTTCATTAAAAAAAAGTACCTAAAAATATCAATAAAATATTAGACTTTTGAAAGCATTTAATTTTTAAGAATTACTTTAAAGTTAAATCAACTGGTTCACTTAAAATTTGAAAATACTGTCACTTCTGCCTTGACATTAGTTGCCGATACATGTCGTAAACATCAATTCACACCTCCAAAACCAATCACCATAGTTAGACATGCTTTTCTTATTTCCAACTAAAGATTTTCTGCTAAAAAATTTTGTTTGTTTCCAATTACATTAAGTATACTTTAAATTTTCTAATTTTCCTAAAATAACTTTCTTAGAAGATTTTTAAATGGAGAATTTCACTCTTGTTTAAAAAATTATCAAAAATGGCTGACATGATCGATTTTATGTAAATTTTGCACATGCTGGAAAGGATTAAAAACGCTTTAAAAAAATATTCAAAAACTGCTTTGGTCTTTCCTCTTAATAATAACAAACATTTAGACGATAAAAAAATTGTTTAATCAAGTTTGGGGCCTTTTTTCATCAGGAGGTGCTCTTTTTTAGCAAAGTATTGAACATACTTATTCTTAACACAAATGATTTTGATGCTAAAATTTTGATTTTATTGTTTTAGGCATTATTTTCATCATATCACCTCTTTCTGAGCAACATTTTGTAGGTACCTAGGTTAAAGAAAAAACATTTCCCACACTAATGAATGAATGTTATACAGAATAAGTTACCAGAAAAATTAGAATTTCCTGTCAGTTTCAATCTCACTTTTTCAATACATTGTGAACATTTTTTTTAATTGTGTAGGGGTGGGGGACATTTTTTAATTTTATAAAGAAAACTTCCTGACACTGTATCAACCATGAACACCTTGCAATTTTGTCCAGAAACCTAACTAAAAGAATCCAATAAAACTAAAACATAAAAAAATATTCTTCTAGATAGTACATATTTGTATAATTTAATAAAACACGATTTTCTTTCTCATTAGAGAGATAAAAAACACTATAATAAATATTGTGTTGTTTTATTGCAATTTTAAAATTTTTCATGTTAATGAAAAAATAGATTTTTATTTTCCTTAAAAATATGTTTAAAGAAGTATCTCTACAAAAATCATGATACCTAAGTTTTAAGTTAATTATTAAAAATAAAAAATCTTTCTTGAAGCTTTCATTTTAGCTTTAATTCAAAGCTAAAGGATTAAATTTACTATTTTCAGTAAGCAAAATACTCTGGTGTATTTCAGACAGAAAACATAATTTAAGAAAATGACATGAGTGCCTTTTTATATAA
Source organism: Acanthosepion lycidas (assembly GCA_963932145.1). Lineage (NCBI taxonomy): Eukaryota > Metazoa > Mollusca > Cephalopoda > Sepiida > Sepiidae > Acanthosepion > Acanthosepion lycidas. Next base: position 110,761,291 of record OZ010575.1, on the reverse strand, counting down.
TTTTTAAGTACTCAGTAATCTTTAAAATTTTGGAAAATATTCTCTGTAATCTGTTTTATTAAATTTTAGAAATGTTACCTTTAACTTTACTATAGTTATCACTCTTATTTTCTGATAATGTTGTGTATGGTTGTTCATACTTACAAAAATGGGCATATTTATATGCACAAGAAAAATTATTTTAAAAATACTTGTTTTTAAGGATTTGTATTAAACTTTTCCATTTATGTTTAGTAAATATAATTTTCGCTTAGTCACAATATTATCAAAATTCCTGAAATTAATACAGAATTTTAAGATTTAAAATTTGATAAATTTTTTTAATTAAAATTTTTAAAAAATGAAAAAACCTTGAAAAAATTAATTGAAAAATTTTTTTTTTTCTTAAGACAATAGTGTTCTTAACATATCTTTTTTTTTTATAAAAGCAATTAAAAGCTTTTCTAATTAAATAATGTCTTAATTTTATTGCATTATTTATTTTAGGATTCAGAGCAGATTTTCAGTAAATGATGTTTCTGTTTGACAAAAAACAAATTGATGATTGAAATTCTCCAGACTCCTGCTTTTAATTAATATAAATATGAAGAGGGTGGAAATTTTAATTTATCAAAACTTCATGAAATTAAGTGGGGGTAAAAGATGTAAAAAAAAAAAAATTCATTTTTGAATGAGTACTGAGAATTTTATTAAAATCTGACAATTATTTGAGTCTTGCAAGAATTTCCAAAAGAATGTGTTTTTACCACAAAAGACAATAAATTTCCTCATAGTAATCTTTGGCCCACTTGCTAACACAAAAAAAAACAAGATTTTTAACCAAAATCTTGAAGTGCCAGAAAGGATTGAAAAATTTAATAAAATAATCAAAAATGCTTTGGCCTTTCTGCTTAATAATAACATAAACATTTTGACAGTAAAATTTTGTTTTTATCATCATGGTATGCTCTTTTTTGCAGCAAAAAAGTGGAGCTACCTAGTTTAAAGAATCAAGATCTGTTAAGTTTAATACCAGTTTCAAGTGAACTATTTTTAAGAGATTTTCTTTTTAAAGTGAGTTGATTATTGGTTGGAGGTCACCCTCTACCAAAAGTGTTCCAAAAAATGTTTTACCTCTTGGTCAGTCTATGCACTTTTCATCTGACCCTTGTATTTTGAGTGCCCAGATTACCCGATGTATGGATCTATTATAATGGATGAAGTAGGCGATACAAAAATCAAAGATATAATAGGTTATATGAGAAGTAGTTCTGTTCAATATTGCAAGATAAAAAACCGAAACATTAACCTAAGAACTCAAATCATTTTCTTAATTAACCTTATCAGATTCAGACTTTCATATGGATGTCTGTATGGACCCAGACTTGTTCAGAAATATTTAAACTGTTAGCAATATATAGATCAATGATTAAAAATGGCTTTCAGTGAATGAAGCCTGTAGGTCTTAGTGGGGACTATCCGTCTTTGAACCTTGTGGACTGCTGCTGCAGAATCACAAAGAACTCTTTCAAATAACAATACACACCATTTGAGGACAGCAGCAACAACTAAAATGGTTTGTAAATTTAACTTAAAGTGAAAATAATAATATAATCAAGATGTTAGCATTCTGCATGACTCCAAAGAAAATGGAGGAATCTCTCCCACTATCAAAACTGAAAAAATTAATCATAGTGTACTCAAGAAATCTATTTTCCTGAAAAATTGTTTTAATAGATTTAATAACTTATTGTTGGGCTGACTGCTTGGTCAGTGAATGTTGAATGTTTCTACATTAAAGAAACAGCTAATATTACCATTTTTATGGAAAATCAAATAGGAAAACAATTCTGAATTACTTTCCTTGATTAGAACTATTTTTTGTTTTATTTATATATATATACATATATATAAGGTTGGCGCAAAAATAATTTCATTTTCTAACATGTTACTATGTGAGAAGACGAAATTATTTTTGCACCAACCTAATACATACACACACGCACACCTGAAGTATACTCACTCATTCGTATTTTCTTGAAAGGCATATCTGCTCAGTTTCCTATCCGAAATATAAACAAAGCAATTTCTAAAGAATTAATGCATTTTATTTTTTAATCCAACATATCTTTTATTACTTCAAATATTTTATTTTGAGTAGATGCTCTGTTTATTTACAGCAAATGGGACTTTGATTGTGAAGCTCTTTGTAGCTTAGTAGTTAACACGCACCAAATTAAATGGTGATTCTTCCTGCAAAAAGGCATGTAGGTTTGGATCCTGCTGAAGTGCACATTTCTTTAAGTTTTCTCCATTACACAAACCCAGTAGATGAAATAAATGCTGCTTAAAATAAATGGAGCATCTATTTAAATAACATTTGAAGTAATAAAAAAGTTTTTTTTATTTGTTCCAGCTCTAGCAAAGTAATAAAGCTACTAGGATGCAAGGGTTTTACTGTGTGTGGGATAATATAAAGATAGAAAATAGTAAGGATAGAGAATGATAAAAGAACAGAATTTAAGATAACACTTGACATTGCATTTAAATTTTTGAAGATCAAAGTTGATTGGGAAGGAAGAAGCCAGAAGAGAGTTCCACAAGTGAGAAGTGCAAGAGAAAAAACTGTTATCAGCGAACATACGGTGACATCTAGCCATTTCTACTGCAAATAATGAGACATTGTCACCAATCTAGTACTGCATTTAAATTCATAAAGTCTAGGTACTATAGAGGAAGGTCATCAGAACAATTACCATGAAAATATTTATAGAAAAGGTACAGAGAAAAAATGTTAAGTGGGGGTAGGAAAGTGACTGAAGCTGAGATGCCAGTTATTTTCACACCACCTTAACATAGCTTCCCTGCTTTTAATTAATTTTAATTTAATTAATTGGTGAATTTAATATTAAAAACTTGAAAATCTAATATAAATATTAAATAGAAACTGGGAGATTTACTTTTCAAATTTAGATTTACTACTATTCACACTTGTAGCCAGAAGGCTGCCTTGTCAATCACTACCTACTGTCCGCCTGATTACTCTCTTCTCTTTCTCCTCATCATTAATGTTTCTGTTCCTAATTCTTCCACACCCTGTAACCCTTTGTGTTTTAGTGGCATTACTGCCTTGCTTGGGGTGATTCCAATTAAAAAAAAAATAAAACATACATAGAAAATACAATTGTAAAATGTTCATTGCTAATTTTTGGGGACTACAATTTACAACTTGAAACATATATAAAATATGTGCTCAGAGAGATGCCAATAGTTGCACATCTTTTGTCCCTGACATATAAAAACCTTAAAGGACACAGTGACTTTCCTATCTGTGCATCCTGGGGCCACAACTAAAGTTTCCCATGAAAAGTCATACATTGTGCAAAACCAATGCATAACAGTTATGACATATTAAAAGGAATTTGTTGTTGGTTATAACTAATATATTCTGTCTGTAAATAAACAAATCATTTGTCAAATGAACTGGATATTAATGTAATTAATACATAGATATTTTTTAAAAACATTTTGTACTTTTGTTGTTAATGTACATTTTAAAACTATGAGTGCAAAACGTTTTAAATAACAAGCAGATACATTTATATTTAACAGTCAGTTTACTGTTCAAATAGCATTTAACAGGCTCATAATACCTTGTCTGACAAAATAAATTTTCCTGGATGTGTTAGTACAGACTGCAGGGAGGCTATTTTTTGTTTTTTTGTAATTTTAACTAATAAACACTGCATTAATCATTTGATGTTATTCTTTCAAATACTTTTTACTAGTCCTTTCTTTATTTTACTTGCTCTTTTTTTTATTTTTTTTATTGGGTAGTGGGATGTGTGGATGGCATGAAATAGACACCAATCTCTCCCTACCAGACACTTTCTTGGTTCTTTTTGTATTTAATTTTAAAAAATAACTTTATTCTGTCATAATTCTCAAGAAGTATCAGTTATGTGCCATGCATGATACGCGCTTAGACGATCATGTATCTTTTGATACATGACTGACAAGGCAGATTCTTTCCGGCATTAGGTCGCCGTTTCTTTCTGTGGTAGACCAGTTGCCATCCAAGGCTATAGAATCTGGTCCGTCCTGCTATTTACCCATAGCTGGGGGAGAAGAAGAGGATTCATACCTTGTAAGTGATTGTAATAGTTTCAACTGGAATTTGAACTCGGCTCTCCAATTCCTCAACCTAAGCTGCTATCCATTACTCCACCGTGCCTCCTAGAAGTATAGTCTTTTTAATTGAATTATGATAAAATGTAAATACTGTTTTTGTTTTAAATTTATTGAATCAGTTAAAAAAACAAAACAACTTTTATAAAAATTATATATAAAAAAAAAAACTTATATAAAACCTTTTTTCTGTCATAATTCTCAAAAAATGTGTTAATTTAACTGTGATTAAGTGTAAATACTTTTTGTTTTGAATTTATTAATTTGAACAAAATTGTTCTGTCAGTTTAAGTCATTCAGCATGATTAAATTTTTTTTTTTTTGTGTTTGATGGTAAAAAAAATGTAGTCTGCAGCCCTGCATTTTAACAGAACAATTTATCAAGAAATTTTACTTGGGATACACCCAAATCAGCACCTGTAGGTCCCAGGGGCTCACTACATTAACAAAATCTATCAGCATCATTGTGTGCTGGAATTTGTTTAACTCCAAACTATTAATATAAATGATTAATTGAGAATATTGCATTAACATTTGATGTTTAATAATACATTTTCTTTATTTCAGATATCTTAAATCTGATGGGGAAACAAATGAAAAATTCCTGGTGACAGCTTATAAATACTGATCAGAGAAACTGATTATCAAGCCAGTTTTGAATATAAAAATATCTAATATATTAATGATATTTTTTGAATGTGTACTTTCTGAAAAAACAAAATCATCACAAAAAGAATATTTTTAAAAAAGAAAAAAAAAAAAACAAAAAAAAAAAACCCTCTTTTTTTGCCAAAATATACACTTGAATCATTTTGAATTATCACATACTACAGCAAGGTGAGAGACTATTGAGTAGAGGTGTGACTCTGCATTTTCAAAACATTCAACTTCAAAAAGACATACATACACACATGGGTGAGAACCTGTATTTGTGTTAAGTTTGTGGTTTGGAATTTTCACAGAATGCAAATATGAATCATCATGAAGAAATGCACAATGATGAGAAACCATATTCCTGTGAGGTGTGTAGTGTAACATTTTCCTGGAGATCACAGTTAGAAATACATATGCAAAAACACACTAGTAAGAAAATATTTTCTTGTGAAATATGTGATTCAACATTTTCATGGAAATCAAATTTAAAAAGACACATAAGAACACACACTGGGGAGAAACCATATTCATGTGAATTGTGTAGTGCAGCATTTATAGAGAATTCAGACTTACAAAGGCACATGTTAACACACACTGGTGACAAACCATATGCATGTGAAGTATGTGGGTCAGCATATTCCCGCAGATCAGATTTAAAAACTCATGTGCGAACACACACAGGAGAAAAACCATATTCATGTGAAGTGTGTGGTTCAGCATTTTCATTGAGTTTTTCTTTAAAAAAACACATGCGAACTCACACCCATGAGAAACCATATTCATGTCAAGTGTGTGATTCAGCATTTTCACGCCGATCACATTTAGAAATTCACTTGCGCACACACTCTGGTGAGAAGCCATATTCATGTGAAGTTTGTGGTTCTAAATTTTCACAGAAACCACATTTGCGTCGTCATATAAGAACACACAGTGGTGAGAGGCCATATTCGTGTGATGTGTGTGGTTCAGCATTTCCAGTGAGATCAAATTTAAAAAGACACATGCAAACACACACTAATGAGAAAACATAATCATGTAAATCAAATTTAAAAGTGCATCACATGCTTTTGAGGTGTGTGGTTTAGCCTTTCCAATACTGTCCTCTTTAAAAAGAGACAGAAATACAGCTGAATGAAAATGTATGTGAAATGTGTAGTTTAGCAGTAATCAGATTCAAAAAGATTCATGGAAAAACACTCTGGACAGAAACCATATTCTCACGTTTGTCCTTCAGCATTTTGTTTAGTCTGGTGTTTGCCTCTTTCGTAGCGGGAAACTTTAAAGATGCATACACTGATAAATGCTCTTGTGAAATCATATTTGTATCAACTCTCTATTATCATTTATATCAACTTAGAATTTAAACTCTCATTTGAAAAATGCCAATATTCTTTTGAGGTGAATCATTCAACATTTTAAAAGATATTCCTCTTTGAAAACCTATACCTATATTAATTGCATGGGTAAAAATGTTTAGGTAGCTCAAATTTAAAATGTCAGATGTAAATCTTTGTGGGATGTTTATGCATCAGTAGTTTTGGGGAATTTTATCAAAACACACATGGAAACACCACAGAAAAGCTTTCTTCATGAGAATTATGTTAAAGAATGTTTTGAGCTTACTCCATTTTAGAAAGATATGCAAACTTCCTCTGAAGAAAAGCCATAACGTGATTTGACATTTACTTGGTGGTCATTAAAAATCAATATCATACAGGATAGAAAACATGCAAAGTATTCAGCTTTGCTTCTTCAAGGGATGCATATATAAACACCAAAGAAAACCATGATAATGCAAAATCTTTTATTCACTGTTTTTACTTTATTCATATTTAAAATCATGAAAATATTGGAAATGGTATCGATAATCTTTGGAAATGGATGGATTTATTCAGTATGTGCTGATGGACTATAAATTTGAATGTTATGTCATTACTGAAGCATTGGTGATGGAACAATTTCCATAAAGTATCTTATTTTAAGCTACTCTTAATTTGGCTCAAAAATTTTAAGTAATAATAACTAGATCTTGTTTTGTTTAGGCAAAGGTTTCTACATTGACCACTGAAATAACTAGTCCTGGGTATGACGATAAACTACATCTGGCAGCAAGGCCTCTGATCAGGAGACTGGAGGTTTTGAGGAGCATGGAACCACCTCTTAATTGCTGTTGTTCCCAGGTCCACCCTGACCCATACAACTGTACGTTTTCATAATAAAATGACAATGCAACAGCAGAAAAAAATATAAAAATACATTTTTATAGCAAAATTACCAAGAATACATTTTATGATCTACAAACTATATATCTAAAAAAACATACCTTTACCCTGAGAATATAAAATTATGTACAAAATATCTGTAGTTGAAGGGCATAAAATTGCATGTGGAATGTTTAGATCAAGTAACCCATAGTGGTTGATATGCCACTAAACAAAATCAACCAACAAAAGTTTCATTGTGCCACAGTTATAAAAATATATTTCTCATTCTCTTCTGTACAAAGTATGATCACAAAAGATTGTATTATGAAAAAAAAAAAAAAAAAAGCAAACAATTTTGAACATTTTATGAAAGCTTTTGTAGCTTACAAAAATGTCTGCTCGTAAAAACCACTCTGCCATCATTATATCAGGACAGGAGCAAAGAATTTGAAATTTTCTCTTCATACATTTACTTTCTCAAATGTTAATGATGTTTTTGAATTTCCTAAACAGTAGCTCAGATCAGCAGAACAACTCTCGATGGCATGAGAGATAAGCAGGGACATTTGTAGCCATAAATATTTATGACAGGTGGAGATTGATCTTTGTTTTTTACTTAATATATAAAACCTTTTTACACAATTTACATCATTTGGACTTTTGTCCTCATCTTTATTACCATATTCACAACATTTCAGCTGATGTACATTCCAGTCTTCATCAGGTGGTACAAGTTGGAATTCCACCCCAAACCTTTTATTTAGTTGTTGGGTTAGATTGTTCTAATTCCACGTACAATACCTTTTTATTTATATTTTGTGGGGAGGGATGTCTCGGTTTCAGTTAATTCCTTTTAGTAACTCAAATCTCCAAGTTTTTTGCTTTTTCTGCTGTGGCCAGATATTGAACTCTGCTCTTTGGGTCAAGTCACTTTTTGGATTAAGTTCAACCAACACTTTTATTCACTGGGTATGGCACATGGAATTAAAACAATCTACCCCCTGTAGACTAAATAAAGGGTTTGGTTTGAAATTCAAATGTATTCCATAGGATTGATTGTTCTAATTCCACATACCATGCCCAGTAGATAAAAGCTTTGGTTGAAGTAATCCAAAGTGTAACTTGACCCAAAGAGTTGTGAGTTCAATATCTGGCCACAGAAGAAGGAACAAAAACTTATGATAGTTCACTGAAACTGAGATATCCAAATGAAGTAAAGGCATGGAATTATAGCAATCTACCCCCATAGACAAAATAAAGTGTTTGGTTTGAAATTCACACACATATCATCTGAAGAAGGCCAGAGCATACAATGGCTGAAACGTGTATAAAGATTACAACTGTCTGAATGATATAAATAGTCACAAGACCTCATCTCAGAAATATATATACAGATATAAAAACTCTATACTTTTAAACAAGTTAACTGGAATGTTTTTTTAAGAGGAATCACCGCAAGCAAGGCAGTAATGCCACTAGAACACAGGGGGTTAAAGGGTGTTGAAGAATTAGGAACAGAAACATTAATGATGAACAAAAAGAGAAGAGAGTAATCAGGTGAACCATAGATAATGATTGACATTACATTTAAACTTTTGCAGATTATAGTTGGCTGGAAAGCATGGAGCCAAAAGGGAGTTCCACAAGCAAGAAGTGTTAAAGAAGAAACTGTTTATGGCTAAATCTAGCCAGCACAACTGTAAATTGATGAGATCGTAACGCCAGTCTAGTGCTGCACTTAAATTCAAACTCTAGGTACCATAGCGAAGAGATTACCATGAAAGTATTCTTAGAAAACACATAGAAAGGCAACCTTATGGTGGTCGGAAAGTGACTGGAGCTGAGCTGCCAGATCAGGACCAATAATATTGCAGATTCTTCTTTGGATCTTATCAAGGAGCTCATGCTAAATAGCAGAGGCAGCAGACCATATGTGTCAGCAATATTCTAAGTATGGATGAATGTGATACAGTTCTCAATCAATCTATAGAGAATAGATATGAAAATATCAAGCACAATGAAACTGAAATTTTATATGCATACGTGTTTTAAATTTCATTGAATTACAGTCGTATCCTTTCCAGTACTTGGTGTATGTATCATCCCTGAATGTTATAAAAGAGTGTGAAAATATGTGTCAAAAACTTCAGAAGAAAATGAGCATTCTTTCAAACTATAATCACTTTTGTCATAATCTAACTCCTGTATTTATATGTTGACATTTTCTTTTTGAAAATAAAAGACAATATTCAGGATGGTCAGAACACTTCTTCACTTTGAAATATCTTTAACCATTAACACTCTGCATTATTAATATTACTTTCCTTTCCACTTTTACAAGGCCTCTCAATTGCAATAACCTTATTGTTAATTTCACTCAAAGTTGTTTTCTATTGCCATAGTAGGATATGACAACACAACTATGAAATTCAAATTCAGGGATCAGAGTCACCTTCAGTGGCAGGATAAAGATTTTGTAAAGCAAATGAAGTCACATACAGAATGATAACGGTTAAGCATTAACATAGGATTTTCCAACATCCACAGGCAAAGATACCTTCACCCCCTCTCCTATATATGAGGCGTTTTGATTATTCATTTTAGGACTTGTTACCCACGTAATGACAATAACACAAAGAATTTGTAAGAGTTCCCACTGCACAGGGTGCAACAATAGTTTTAGCACCTCCCTGTCTTTGAAAATTTTTATTCGTTTAAAGACTTCTTACCTGATCAATGACAACATAAAAAGACTAATTAGTGCCTAAAACAGGCCAAAAATAGTCCGAATATTTCTCAACCTGTAATTATTAACATTTTGCTTACTTATAAAATTATTAAACCCAAGCTCCAATGAAAGAAAAAATTTCTAACACAAAGGAGTTTTCTGCAGTAAGACTTCCTAAGAGTAAAGACACTTTGAGCACCCCACTCCACTTTGGGAACATTAAAATTATTCATTTTGTGACTCCTTACCAATTAATGACATTAACAGAATTAATTACTGCCTTACACAGGTCAAATATAAAGTCAGAATATAGCATCTCTCAGCTTACTTCTGTTATATTGTTCAAAAGGATTATTTATATTTATATATATATATATATATATATATATATATATATATATAATAATAATAATAATAATAATAATTTTAGAATGTATTTTTATTAATCCGACAGATTTATATCACTTTCAAACATTTTTTTTAGTGGATATTCATATTTGAGTAGATGATCTATTTATTTATTATACATTATATTTATTTATTTTCACCAACCAGGCTGAATATTCTAAATATTATTGAATATTCAGGTCAGTATGTGAAAATAAATAAATATATTATTTCACAAATAAATGGAGTGTCTACTCAAATATGAGTATCCACTAAAAATAATGTTTAAAGTGATACAAAACATATCTCTCTCTCTCTCTCTCTATATATATATATATATATATATATATATATATATATATATATGCTGGTGTATTAGACAACCACCAAATTTTCAAGTTAAAATGTAGGTTTCAGACTATAGTCACCGTACATGATGACTCCACAAAAATCATATTTTAAAATTTATTGAACCTTGCTGCTGGATATAGTTGATCATCATACCCAGATCAATTAATACTGACTAGTAAGTTTAATACTTGTAGTCTTCAGTATCTGTCTCTATTTCTGAGATGAGGTATTATGTACACTATTTACATTATTCGGACTATTGTCCTCATCTTTGTTACCATATTTATTGCAGCGTTTCAGCCGTTGTACTCTCCGGCCTTCTTCAGGCGATTGGAATGTTGAACTGAACCCTCAAGGACACATGGCACAGTGGACAAAGGCGTTAGTTAGATCCAGTGACAGGACCCAAAGTGTATGAGTTCAATACCCGGTTAAGGCAGTAGAGAACTTGGAGAGGGGAATTAACAGGAGATAACTGATAACTAGCATCCATTAAATGTGGCACATGGAATGAGAACAGTCTACCCCAGTGAGCGAAATAAAGGGTTCAGTTCGACATTCTAACCACCTGAAGAAGGCCAGAGTGTACAATGGCCAAAACATTGTAATAAATATGACGACAAAGATGAGGACAATAATCCAAATAATGTAAATAGTGTACTTGTGGTCTTGTGTTAGATTAAGCTAATTTTAGTATCTTAAAAAATCAAACCGAAGCCGTTAAAATCTACAATGGTTTGGGAGATCCTCTTCAAATGAAATTATAAATACGAGCAGAGTCACAACTTTTCATTCAGGAAAATTCATTCCATCTTTTACTTAACATTCTGCATTCTTTAAATTATCTGTTTAGTTCTGGTCCATTAACGCTCCTGGATATCTCTTGGCAGAATCAAAACAATTTTCTTGTACTTTTTCAATTTTCTTCATATGCTACTATTCTTGAACTTTACCATTTCTGATTCACACTTGAAAGAAACTGATACATTTGTCTCGTCAAGTTGAATGAGCAAAGAAATTATAAATAATTTCTGTTCAACAAAAAAATTAGTATTTTTTTTTTTTTTTTTTTTTTTCTGGCCTGCAGCATGAAGACCTACCAATTTTAAACTATTTATTTATTTAAACTATTAAGCTTTTCTAATCACAGTTTTTACAAATACTGCTTTTGGTTTTATGTGAAAAATTCTCGAATGCCTGACAGTTTACTTGGCACAGCAGGAACATTGTTATTACATTGCGATCTCTCAATAAAATTCCACTTGCTACTCATCCTGTGCTTGTTGTTTTATCAATATTAGCAGCACTTCTTTTTTTTATTCATCTGTAAGAATTTAATAAAGGACTTTGAATTTTATTGTCCTAAAGTTAATGTCAGCAAACTATCATTTGGGACACTTTCTTACAAGGGGTTAGCAAACTATGGAATAAAACCGAACATCATAGTTTTTATAACCATTAAGGGTTTGCTTCTACTGATTCTGACTTCCAAATTGAGCTTTCCTACCTCAGCTTTATGAATTTAATTGCTATACTAGATTGGCAGTTAGGTCTCATCATTTTACAGTTGAAATTGCTAGATTTAACCATAATTTCTCTGCTAACAGTTCTCACACTTCTTGCTTGTAGAATTCTCTTCCAGCTTGTTGCTTTCCAGCCAAATATGATTTTTAAAAATTTAAATTTAACATCAATCTTCTGTCTCCTTGGAACCTGTTCTTTTATTGTCCTCTGTATGTAATGATGTTTTTTGTTTTTTTTTCACATATTTTCTTTCATACTCAGTAACCTCCCCCCTTTCATTGCTATGTTTTATCGCCTTGCTTAGGGTAAAAAAAGTTATGTGAATTACCAAGATAATTCGTTCTTTCTATGTGCTATGTCCTTTCAGGACATAGGCAATCATGGCTCTCCACCTCCCTCTATTCCTTGCAACTCTCAACAAGTTCCTTCCCTTTGCCACCTCCCCCAAACCTGTCATCTACTTGCTTAAAGCCACTAGGTATGTCATGCATTGTTTTCCCTTGTCTCTCTTTCCCTCTATTCGACCCATGAGTATCAGATTCTCCAGGCCCTCCTTCCTCATTACGTGTCCCAGGAACTTCAGCTGATGTTAAGTATAAGCCTCCTCCTTGTTTGCATCCTCTCTAAGACCTCATCGTTGCTTGCACACTTGGTCCATGATATCCTTAGCATCCTTCTGTAGAACCACATCTCCATCACCTTGAGTCTCTTCTTCATTTTTGAGGAAATTGTCCAACGTAAAGAAGGACCGTTTTGCCTGCTCTAAATGCTGTCTTATTACAGGATCATACTTTTCTGCATCTTTGAGATTGTATGACCTCAAAGTGCAAGATTTGGGGAAGTTAAATATACCATTATTATTCGGTCAAGCTAGCTCAAATATTCATAAGTCTGTCACGCCAACCATCCTCATTCTGTATCAAAACATACCTGGTCAATTTGGTGCTTGCTCGGCAACCAACCTGTCTTGTTCCATCATTAGGTGCCCAGAGCAGTAGATCACTTTTGAGTTCTTGTTTTACTTGCCAGCTGTGTCCTGCAAAACATGTTCTGTGTTCACCTGAGATTGTATAAATATCAGGGATCGGCCTATAGAACTGTGAGTTAGTCGGAGGTTGTCTCCAAGAGATATTAAGCATCTCAGCATAAGTTCCATCAAGCTTAGACTCTTGGGTTTTAGTTAATGTCCAGGCAGTGACTCGAAATAATCTTTGCATGAGGTTGTCTGGTAGATCAAATTTCCAGATTACACTCCTTTTATTCAATGTGCCCTAGGTTTTAACTATGGAAATTTCCACATTTTTTTTCAAGAGAATTTATTTTGTTTTGTAGCTATACAAAAGATTTGATATTTTATTGATTCACCTGAGACAGTTTGTATTGAACCTTGCTGGTTGAAGCCTATGAATTCAATTTGAGGCATTGATATAGTCCAATATCATTTTCTAGATGATGTAGGAGAACTGTGGCATTGTGTCTGCAGTGTTGGCTAGGTCATCTGCATAGTCTATATCTATCATTTTTTTGCAGGATATTGACTTGAGAAATTTTGTGATGAAAGTAAAACCTTGATGATGTTTGTCAAGGGAAGTTCTCAATATATAGTCAAGGGTGATAACAAAGAGAAAATGTGCAAGGGTGTCACCTTGAAGGACACCTGCTTTGATGCTGAAGAAGCTAGTGTCTTCCTCTGGAGATCTAACCAAGAATTTCTCTACACCTTTTTTTTTTTTTCTAATTGAATTTGAAGATGAATTTGGCACTTGATTTCATTCCAAGGATCAAATGACTCCTGATAGGTGCCTTGATGTAGGGTATGTTTATAGAGGTAACATACTTGATCATTGTTACTGAGACAGTTAAGATGAATTCCTAAGCATAGCTTAGATGTGGCACAAGGTCAAAAGCATGGAGCATCTAGTGAAGATCAAACTCATTACTTGTTCATAATTGACTTACCAAGACAAGTTTGCTAACCATTACACCACATTGACATGCCCAGTTAGTTAAGTGCCATATATAATACACACTTAGTCATGAATCAAAAGAGACATAATCACCTAATTATGCAGAAGATTTTGTCTTTTCTTTCTATGGTAGACTGTCCTGCTATTTACCCATAGCTGAGGAGAAGAGATGGATTCATACCTTTCCCAAGAGTATTTGTGTCTAAGTAAATTTTATGAACCCAACTGGATTTCAAACTCAGCTCTCTGATTTCTTATTCTGAGCTGTTATTCATTACACCACAACGCACATCCACATTTGAAGCTTGATAGTCATGGCCTTGTCCCAACCTATGTTTAATAAATAACAAATGACTCCAAACCAATGTCACTACTTTCATTCTCATAAAACTTTCTAATTTTTTTATACTTTGCCATGATTGGTAACTTTGATAGAACATTTCCTGCATTTTAAACCCTAATTGTACCAATGATTCTTGTGGAATATAAGTTATTTTATTCAGAGATTTTGTCCATAAATATACTTGTCTTTATAAAGTCTTGGTTTAATTCCTATGGAGTTTTTAATAACTTCGATTACAAGTAAAATGAACCTAATTAAAACCATAACTAACCTTGACTTACAAATGAACAAGAGAAAACCTTTTTAACACAAAGTAATAAAACTACTAGAATGCAAGAGGTTGCTGAGTGTTATAGAATATAAGAAAAACTACTAAGGTGAGAGGAAAATAAGAGAGTAATAAGGTAGAAGATAATGATTGACATTGCATTTAAAGTTTTGATGATTAAAGTTGACAGGGAAGCAAGAACCTAGAATAGAGTTCCATAAGCATGTTAGAAGAAACTTTTAGTATAGAACTTACGGTTACATCTAGCCATTTCAACTGTAAATTAATGAGACCTTGCCACCAATCTAATACTGTCTGTAAATTCATAAAGTCTAAGTACTATAGTGGAAAGCTAATCACAACAAGTACCCTGAAAGTATAGAAAAGGCACAGGGTAGTTAGATTATGGCAGTAGGAAAGTAACTGAAGCTGAGATACCAGGTCAGGACTAATAACATTGCAGATTCTTTGGATTTTAGCAAGAATTTCTCCATAGCAGAATCTCTAAATAAATATATAAGCTACATTGAAAAAAATGGCATACTTATGCATTCAGAGAAACATTTGCCAGATAATTTTTATTTTTAATTTTCCACCTTTTTTACATATAATAGTTTGGTTAACTCACCAAATTATCCTCTTGATGTTACATTCCTGTATATTTGCATTATTTTCAAACTTTGTTGATACGTACTTTTGCAAAATGTTGAAATTGCTTTCTTATTGTATTATACAATTATATTTTGTATGCTTTTAATCAATATAAACACTTATTATTTCTACAATATCAGCTAAAGTGTTCCTAATTTGTGATGAATAAAGTGATTTTTGTTAATTTATTTAGTGGAAAAATTTTTTTTGTCTTTTTGTACAAGTACATTGATAAAAATAAGTTAATAATAGTTAAAGTTGCTAATTAACTAATTAGTGGATATTACTAACAAGTTCCTTGCTAAAAATATTCTAATTGTTATTTAGCAGTAATTTAGTTCCCCTTCTTGTCTGCCCCCAGCTGTAAACACCAGTCACATGGCTACCAGGCCTGTTATAAGTATTGCTCTGCATTGAAGGGTTTCGTATTGATCACCAGCTTGAAATTTCACTCTCCTATTGGACATCAAAATTTGTAGGAGAAATATAGTCAAATGAGTACCCAAGACAAAGTTTGGTACTTCATATACGATTATACTGGTCCAGTGCTGACCCTGATACATGACTTTGATGGAACTATCTTTTGGAAATCTTTCTTAATCAAATCACCTGCATCCTGGGTATGACGATAAACTACATCCGCATCCTGGGTATGACGATAAACTACGTCCAACAGCAAGGAAGGCCTCAGATAGTGTTTTCAGAAGAATTATGTTGCCAGCTGTACGTTTTTGAAACAATAATGTTGCCAGCTATAGGTTTTTTGGAAACAATAATGTTGCCAGCTATAGGTTTTTTGGAAACAATAATGTTGCCAGCTGTACGTTTTTGAAACAGTAATGTTGCCAGCTATACGTTTTTTTTTTTGTTTTTTTTGGAAACAATAATGTTGTCAGGACAAAAAATAGGCATTTAAAATTCATATAAACTGGATTTGGCATTAAGTAACCCACAGTGGTTGATATGCCATAAAACCCAAACAAACATATCAAATCACCTGTCTTTTGGTGTGGCCAACAGTATATCCCATATTGGAAAATCTGTAGTGACTTAATTACATGTTCTTTCATGGACTTGATAATCTTGTTTGTTTTTCTGTCAACGAAAGTCTTTCTTAATTGAGGTAGATCAACTAACAATCCATTCATCTTGATCAAGTGGGTACATTGGCCTGGAACATGAATTCTTTGACATAGATTAAATGCAGGAATGGAAGGAAAGACTCCAGACATTGTTCTCATTTCCATTTGTCTGTCTGGAATTTTCTTTACTTGCTATTTCTTATTTCTTAATAGGGACGTATTTTTGTGCAAATTTTGTATTTGTCTTTTTGTTTTCCATACTGTAATAAATGTTTTTCTTTAAAAATTTTATGCCATGGTTGAGTCTTGTTACTTGCACCGATATTGCGGGATGCTAGAATGGTGTATTTATTTAGTCACCCTCCCTTATGTTGCAGGAATCAATGTTTTGGAGAGTAAGTATTTATGGGCTCCTGGAAAATTTATCCCACAATTTTGGCAGACTCAGTGCAAGTCCAGGTAAAAATGAGAAACAAAATAAATCTAAAACAAAAGACAAT
Source organism: Acanthosepion lycidas (assembly GCA_963932145.1). Lineage (NCBI taxonomy): Eukaryota > Metazoa > Mollusca > Cephalopoda > Sepiida > Sepiidae > Acanthosepion > Acanthosepion lycidas. The sequence goes on along the minus strand of OZ010575.1, from coordinate 110,744,465 downwards.
CTGCATGTATTTACAAAAGGAATTACATGTGATGAAAGGAAAACACATGAAACTAGCTATAATAAGAATGTGTTTGTGTGCGTGTACGTAACAAGCATGTGTGAGACAGTACAAAAATCAAGAGAGAAAATCATGAGAATGAATGTACCTCTGTGGGGAACACTTTACCCATGTGCTACTATATCTTAAAGCCAGAGTTGAAAAGCTGTAAGAAAAAAAGATTAGGGAGAAAAATGCATGCCATTTTATAGGCTTAAGAAGCATCCCAATGACATTATTTTGCCATCATATGTTTATGTTTTATTACAATTCTAATCACCACTTTTTAAAAGAATAAACATTGCTGAGGAGTAAAGGTAGTTAAAATAATAATAGAGAAAACCCATCCTTTTGACACTTTAGGCTTTTTTACTGGTACAAAGGTCCAAGATAGTCTAAATTTCTTTCTCAGAGCATCAATAAAACTAGTTTATATTTTCTAGTTTATTAAATGCATATTTTAAATAAAAAATTTAGTAATTTATCTTACCTGTAACCTAAATTTTGACTTAAATTGTCAAGATTTTAACAGATTTATAAAATAAATTTTTCTTTTTGAATTCACTTTAAATTATAATTTTGAGAAAAAAATTCCAAGCCACTATATCAGATAAAATATTTTAAAACTGAATGAAATAGGAGGAATATCACAAAATTAAATTATTACAGGTTATGCTGATATTGTTTGGATAAATATTTAGTCACCATTATTCTGCAGGAATCAACACTTTGGATAGTAAATATTTATGAGCTGGAAAATTTATCCTACAAGCAATATTGGCGGATCCACTAAGAGTGCAGTTAAAAAATGAGAAACACAAAGGACAATGCATGTATTTACAAAAGGAATTACATGTGATGAAAGGAAAAACATGAAACTAGCTATAATAAAAATGTGCTTGTATGTGTGTGTATAACAAGAGCATCTGAGAGAGTTCAAAAGTCAGGAGAGAAAACCATGAAATGTATGTTCCCAGTGTGGGGACACTTTACCTACATGCAGCTACATTTTAAAACCAGAATTGAAAAGGTGTAAAAGAGGCTAGGGATAGAAATGCACACCTTTTTATAGGCTTAAGGAGCATCCCCTATTTAGGGTATTTTGGCATTAAGTGGGGCACCAGTTTGCTTTAGTAATAAGAGAAGCATGAGTTCTCTTTTTGCATTCTTTACCTACTAACTAGGTTTTTGTAGTTGGCATGTGAATTTAGTAGGAAGCTAAATTTTTATAACCTCAGCAGCACAATTCTCAATAGGAATTTGCAAAGAAAATCATGGAATGAAGCTGAATTCATGTGTTGGCAACAGAAAATCTTGTGAAGAGTTGGTTGATATCTAATAGACAAGTCAAAAGAAATATTAACAGATACTACAGTGTGATCTGAACTGCCAAGAGGACAAAATTGTGATTCTCAACAAGAGCCAAGAGAGGAGGTGTGAACCATATCAAGTGAAGAAGGATGTTCATCAGAATTATTAGAGATTCTGCACTAGAGAAATTGAAATGAATACAACGAATATTGGAGAAAGAAAAGTTGAAAGGTGATTTTTTTTCTTTGTTTCTTATTTCTTTCAATTGCAACTATAGCATAATGAGAAGTTTATTTTAATTTTTAAATAAAAATAATTATAACTGTCCATTGTCTATGGCAGTGGTTCTCCACCTTTTTTACCCATAGACCCCTTTTCCCTTCTTTTTTTTCTTGGTGGACCCCTTAATAGCTATTTAACATAAGACAACAATATCCTATTTTTCATTAATAAAAATTTTTAGGTTATAATGATCAAATAAATATTATATAATTAAGCTTTATTTTTAAATGAAAACTTATTTAATGCAAATAAATTATTCTACAATTATTATAATAATAGTAATAATAATTTTTATTGACCAATATCTTGTATTACAATGTTTCTTCCATATTCAAGGCAATGGGGAGTAGAGCTCTTCAGGCAATTGGATTCACTGCAGTATTTATTTATGCACACTGATTAAAAATTTTAATAAACCAATGAAAGTTAAGTGTTTGATTAGAAAAAAAAAAGAAAGGCATATTTATTCAATGAGATCCTTGTAAATGCTGCTTTCCTAAGTGCTGGGGTTACCAATGTAAATGGTGTTTTGTTGAAAAGATTAATGTGTCTGCGTGTTGAAGAGCATTTAACATTTATACATTTTTTAAAATCAAGGAAAAACAATGGAAAACCGATTTGTTTCAACGATAAAATGTATATATTAAAATCAACAACAAATACAAGGTAATTTTTGTAATGTGTGAATAAGGAGAAAAAAGTAGTTTCCCTTTATCTGTTAGTTGAATATGGTGATATTTAAATAAGTAAGTTTTCTGAATATAATGTTCAGAGTTCTGTGTTAAAATAGAATGTGTATTCAGAAGATCGTACAGTTGTGTGTTTTGTAACTAACAGAGTTGTTGCAATTTGGCTTATTCACAAAGAACTGATGGTAAATGATATTCAAGTTCTGTGTGTGTGTGCGGAGTGAGTAGAATGAATAATCTGTGTAGATGCGTGTGAGTAGTTGAGTTCTACTATCTTCAACTCTACCGTTTAATTTGGGAATGAATCTGAACTTATATTACTATCAGTAGGCTCCCAGCACGAATGCGTGATAAATTTTGAAAGAACACGAAAAATATCTGATTGGATGAAAAATTAACCAATCGGTGATTTTATAACAAAAGCATGTTTGTGAGTTAACGGTAGGAAAAATTCAGTGTGGTGAATGCGATCAGTAAATTGTCCTGTGATATTTAGTATTTGACCAATCACAGTTGAGAAAAATGTAGGCGTGACAAGCATGGTAGTAATCACTACATCCTTGTGGTTGAGGTTGATGCTGCTCAGCAAGTTTCTTTATATCTGGTTCCATCGATGTTAATAATAATCAAAAATCACCTCTTTTCACAATGTCAAGTCTGTTGCAAACTTTTGATAACAGTTGAGAAACTCAACTAAATCCCGATTCAACAAGATGTTGGAAAAGCAATAATGTAGAGCTGTTCTTTATTTTAAATAAAAACCATTCTCAGTTGGCTTTCTTCATGGACCACCAAAATACTATTGTGGACCTCCAATTTGTTATATTTTGCCTGTGGATCCCCAGAAATATTACATGAACCCTTAGGGCACATGTGGACCCCGGTTGAGAACCCCTGGTCTTTGGCAATACAGACCGCCTGGAAGTTAGCTGAGACTAAAAAAAAATTAAGAAAAAAAGCATAATGAAGAAGTAGTAGTAAATCATTTTTTTCTTATAGATTTTTGTTTTAGGCTATTATTATCCTTCAAATTCAAATAAAAACAACATTTTACTATAATGGTGAGATTTAAATTATTTTAAATGCGTTCGTAAGATATTTTTTTAGCTTAAATTTGGACGGTACGTGGTATTTTAATTTTGTTTTCTGCAAAAAATAATATCGAGACATTAATCTTTGTTAATTATCTCCCTTGATTTCGCTCTTCTGATCGCAGGCGGTAGTGTCTGTACAGATATTTTAACACAAAAATGGGAGGTTTCTTTAAATAGTTCCTCCTTTTTCTATATGCAATTTCCCCCAAGGAAGACAAATCAGACGAAAGAAAACTGAAAGAAGTAAGTATAACATTGTTTGTTTGTTTTTTTTGTTTGTTTTTTATTATTAATATTATTTCTTCCTTGTAAATGCAATTCATTCGAACCAACTTCTTTTTTGAATCAAAGATTATTTTGCTAATTTAATTATTTCCTCGGTGACATTTTAATTAATAGCTTAGAAGTTCTCGAATAAGTTTTTTTTTTTTTATTCTCAGAAAATTAAAAAAAAGGACATATTTTCGATCGCTCTTTTAAAAAAAAAAAATGTGCAAAAAAACATCAGCGTTCTCACTTAAAATTAAAAACTAAAAAAAAATATTCCATCATGTCGAAGAAGATGAAATTAAGGTGAAATTATGTCGTGATTTATTTTACTTTTATTTTATTTTTTTAATAATTTGTTCTTTTCTTGGCGATCGAAATAGGCTTCAGTCGGAAAATTTAAAACAACGTCATGAATTTGTTTGGCAAATTTTCTGTTTTTTAAAAAATGTATGTAATTGTAAATGTAAAAAGAAAAAAGTATACCAAATGTGAAAAAACAAACAAAAAGAACTTTTTAAAATATGTAAATAAAGAATTTAATAGATTTAAATAAAATAAATATTTTAGAAATGTTATTTATTAAACTGGAATTGGTTCAAACAAAAGAGAGAAGAAATATAGTTTTCTCCAGTCTCCAAAAAAACCCTTAATAGACATTAATTAGGTTATCTCCAACAAATAATATGTCTTTTTGAAAAAAAATTAGAAATTTTAAAATCATTTCTCTTACTTCCATGACAAACAATTTCTTGCAAAGAAAAAAAAAAACAACACTTTTAATTAAGGTTAATTTTAAAAGCTACATACTCAATATTTTCTCTTGAATAGACAAAAATCCCTATAGCTGCCATTTGATGAACAGAAAACTTTATATTATAACCAAATAGACATCAAAACAATTTTATAGTAAATAGTTAATCTTTACACAATTTAAGTATACCAAAAAAATTCCTAAATTCTATTTAAAAACATTAAAAAATATATATAACATGGGTGGCATCAGTCAGTTTGAATCAAAGGTTAGTTTGGGTGGGTTAAGTGATATTTCTGTTACCAGCTGACAATGAGTTGACTGAATTGTTTCTGTAATAAAATCAGTATTTTCTTTTTTGTAATTATTTTACTGTATTTTTTCTGTTGATCATCAAGATTTAAAAAAGAAACAGGACAATCATTACTTTAAAAAATGTAATTCTGGAACACATTCTTTCAAATGAAATATCAATTATAAAGGATGTAAGAAAAACCCAAATACATTTACTATTTTTTTGTACACAAGTCATAAATATTTTTGATGAAAATAATTTTTACGATATTTGACGAAATAAGATTTTCACTGAAAAATTTAGGAAGTAAACTACTTTATTTTCAGAATAAAAAAGCTTATTGCTTACACACAATTGAAGTATTGGAACAATCAGAAAATGGTTTTATATGGAGGACAATTGCAAAATATTTCAATGGTTTACATACAGATACAAATCAATACACTATCTGCTATAATAGTTTAATCATTTTAATCCTTCCTTAAATCTTATAGCTGAAATATTTTGCAATTGTTTTCTATGTAGAATTCTTTTTACGATTGCTCCAATATTTTATTTATGTTGAAGCTGTAGGGGTTCATTCATATCATAGCAGTAGAAATTAGCCTTGTGTTCATGAAGATAAAAGCATACTTGACAAGAAAGAAAACATACAGAAATAACAGGAAAAGCATGGTAAATTGTATGTTAATTTTATACAATTTTTGTATTGGTGTGTGTATTTTTTAGGTTACAATTGTTTTATGGTACATGTGATATAAGGGAGAAGTTACTCTGTAGTATTACAAGCCATGTCACAGAGAGAAGTTGGACACATGTTTCCTGTACCAAGGTTTGTGGTGAAGAGATTGAATTTAACGTCTTTTGATGGGATGTCTGTATTTCTGGCAAGAACAGTTTTTGTTGCATGCTGGGAGTATTTTTTATTATTTTTATTTTTTACTTAATTTATTTTAAAAAAGTTTTAAATATCATTATTTTATTTATAATTTTCATTATTATTATTATTTTATATTTCATTTGTATTTATTTATAATAATAATGTTCCTACAAGGCTATATGATTTAAAGAAGGATTGAAATGCTTAATTAAACTAATAGGGTTTTACATAGAAGACAATTGCAAAATATTTCATTGGTTTGCATATAGACATGAGAAATCAATTTGTTATCTACCATATTAGTTTAATTAAGTATTTCAATCCTTCTTCAAATCTTATAGCTTCTACACAAATGAAATATTGGAGCAATAAGAAACAAATTTATATAGAAGACAATTGCAAAATATTTCAATGGTTTGCATGCAGATATGAGAAATCATTACAATATTACAATAGTTTAATCCAAAAAAATATTTAAATCTTTATTTAAATAATCTACTTGAGTTATATTTTAAAATTGTCTAATGCTAATTCTGTTTATGAAATAAAGCATCTTGTAATTATTAATAAAATATAAGGTTCATGCTCATAACAATGAAGTCTTCAGGTTATTCCCCAAAATATTGTAGACTGCATTAATGCACACTGTAAAAAAATTTAGAAATTCTTTTCTGGATCTTAGTTTGTAAGATTGACATTTTCATGTAACTTTTATGACGAAAGAAGTGACGCTTGTTTTGGTGGGGAGCTAAGGGAAAACTGTCAAGGGAATCTAAGTGTGGCACTATACACCAACTCAACTTCATTTTTCACTGCTATATTGAGTCCCAGAAGAACGGGACGTAGTTGTTTCATCCATTTTAACTGGCCTGTCAAAGTTTTTAGGGCTGATTTTAATGTACAATGGAACATTTACATTAACCCATTGACCTCTGGATGATATGCCATACTCCTAATTCTTTTACTCTTTAAAAGTGAGACAGTGCACTACCAGATAGAAGTGTGTATAAGTAGCCCGAGAAGTTTAAAAGTGGCTGGACAAGTGTGAGGGAGGGGAATGCCTGTCAACTGCCACCAACAATGAGAAGATTCAGCAAGCTTGAGATATGGTAATGGCAAACCGGTGAGTTATCATCAATGATGTAGCATGTTTTCTGCAGATTCAGATCCTGGTTATTTAATGTTGGATGAAGGATCAAGTGCTATCATCGTCATCACCCACTTGCATTTAAGCATTGGGATCGTCATTCTCTCTCCTATTACCTTTCTCCTCCCTGGAGATGACTGTGAATCAAAGAGTTTAATGAAGTCATTTGTGTGAATTTGATTTTGGTTGACAAGTCTGTGCAACAAAGAAGCACACACACTTGGCTAGAAGCACCTCCCTCACGTCTCAAAAGGGATTGATACAGGTGAGATATGGCAAACCTGGTTACATCGGGCTGTTGGATGCTTAGTCTATCGTTCCACCTTGGTTATGCCAGCCCGACTATCACTGCCCTTTTCCACTGGTTTTAACCATTGAGATAATGCAGTCTGTAGATATTTGCCTATTCCATGGTTAGGAGTCTTTGGGGGTTTGGTCACATTGAGTCTGAAGAAGGCAATATTTATGTGCAAAATCAACATCCAATACAGCTTTCAGAAAAAGCTGACTGAACCTCTGGAGGTGGTATGATCCCCCCGGCCCATGAAGTGTCCTGGGTATATGACAATAAACTACACCTGGCAGCAATACATTTTTGGAAAAAAAAAAAAAAATTATTACCAGCAATACATTAAAAAAAAGAAAAATTTCTCACATGCATTTTTGAAAAAAGAAATTATTACCAGCAATACATTTTAGGAAAAAAATATTACCAACAATAAAAATTCTTGACAGCATTAAATACCACATTGAGGTTGATGTGCCATAAAACAAACCGAGCCAAACATGATCAAGAATTGAAATACAATGTTGGCCAGTTGGTGGAAAGCTTGGCAAGAGGTGGCATTGTATGCTGTTGTTGTTGTTGGAGATGATTCATTTGAAGTCAATGACACATTTCTTTAAGCCTGGAGGTGGGTGGCTATGTAGCCACGTCTTGTGTTTGAACATCTTGGAGACAGTCACATCTCTGCTCTCTAAAAGTCAAAATCTGTGGGTTTTTATAATAAATTTTTCCCAAAAGTAAGCTCAAGAAAAATAGTGTTCTAGTTTTCTCTGATTGCTCAAATATTTCACATGGTGATGTTAATTCCTAATAAACACTTTGATTTAAACAGTGTATTTTGAATTGTGGAATCTTTTTGGCATGTTTGCAAATATTGTCTAAATTGGGTAGAAAATAAGATATGGGTGTGTTTTAAAATGGTTTGTGTATGGATATGTAATTGTATTGGAAATAGCAATACTTTCTGATAAAGTCATTGCCAGAGGAAGATAATTTGATTAAAGTATAAATGACAAATACATAGTAATGATTATCATTTGTCAGTATGGTGACCTGCTCGTCTATCACTTTTTAATTATCTGGTGAAGAAATATAGCACATGCATTCTTATAAAAATATAACTCACATTTTTATTAATCATCAGAAAAGTCATAAACTGATAAAAGTAGAAATGACTAAAGGGATTTTTCAATATAAATTTAGAAGGGCTTTTTTTTTTTACAAAGTTTTTTCCAAACAAATCAACTTATTCACATTTCATCAATTAGTTTGCAAAATTGAATGCAATGTCAAGCTATAATGGACACACTTTGATAAAAAAAAATATTCACTCAGTGTTAGCCTTTATAAAAAACACAGCTATTTCTATCAATATGTCACTTTGAGATATGATCATGGCTCTCACAGATTTACATGATTTATATTTGAACTGTTTTCCTCCTCTTTGTTGTTATCACAATGTTTTGTCCTTCCTCAGGTGTATATTGATTGATATACATGGCAACCAACGTGTAATATAGAAAACAAATCTGTGAGATTTTTGTCTGAATTTCCAGGATGAGAAGTTATTATTCACATTGTTTATATTCAGACTATTTTCCTCATCTTTGTTGTTGTTATCATAACGTTTTGTTCATTGTTAAATGCATGAATATTAACCCCTTCCAGAAAAAATTTACCTGTGTAAACTGGTCACCAAAAATGCATGATTTTTTAACCACTTCGAAAAAAATTACCTCCATGTCATGAGACATCCTAATTTTTTTTTCATAGAAACTGATCATAAAAATTTACACTATACTCAAGTGTATGGCAATTGTCAGTCTTGAGAAACATTAGAGTTGCATCCATGTTAAGCATCATCTGCTTATGGTGGTGCAGCATCTATTATGGCTGTGCAGGCCCACACAAAAGTGACAATCTTGATTGCAATGAATGCATGTGAAGACACTCTCTTCTGATGTCAACTTGTTTTTTTTTTATTCCATTGAGCACACTTCTCCCCAACTACAAGCTTTTGTTTCTCTCCTAACTCTCTATGTCCATATCCATTGCCCTCATGTCCCTTTTTATAGATGTCCTTGAAATGAAAATGAGGTCACCCTTGTGCCCTCTTGCCAGTGGTCAGTTCCTCAGACAGGACGACATTCAGAATCCTCTCATCCAGCATACAGTGTATGTGTCCCCGCCAGTGGAGCTAACATTGTGAGAGAAGAGTGTATAGTTTGGGTAACTGGGTGTGGGGGAGAACAGTGGCATTGGTGACCTAGTCTGACTGACTGTTGCTCAGAATGTATTTCAGCAAAGATGAAATGTGATGAGACATCACTCCTGTCTGGAGTAGAGGCTCCAAGTTTCGCTGCTGTAGAGCAGTATACTGATGATGTATACCCTATAGACTGCAATTTTGATGTTTGAAGTAAGCTTTCTGTTTTCTCAGCCTGGTAAGCATAGTGGTAGCTCATCTGATTTGTCTGTCAACCTCAGTGCCTAAGAGAAATGTGTCTGAAATGGTGGAGCCAAGATATGTGAATTAATGAATCACCTCCAGGTCATAATCGTTGATTTTGATGGCAGGAGGCTGTTTAACACCTTGGCCAATCACATTGGTTTTCTTCAGGCTGAACTCTCAGCAGGCTTTTGAGAAATTGTCCATAAGTCACTGCTGTTGCTATTCAGAGTGTGCTACCTATATATATGGTAATAATATTAGTGCCATTTGAAAATAAGAGTAATTGGAGAAGTTTAAAGGTTATATTTGTCCAAAACCTGAAAATAGGTTTAAAAGTCTATATTCAAAAATTTCATACTTTGAAAACAGCTGTTTAGCTCCTGAAATATGATAGGTAAATATTTGTATACAAATGACACTGTTATATACCACGTATGGTGACATGAGAACAAATGAAGATAAGTATTGCTGGTGATGTGGAAAGAAAAGGAGACAAGATATATTAAATAAAATTTTCTGTATTGCCAGTATAATGGATCAAAGCGGAATGTTTCTTTGTGGGCCAGGGAAGCAACCTGGAGGATGGGGGGAATCATTTGTGTACAGGCCTGATGTTGAAGCTTATGTTGACTGGGATGAACTGGAAAACTCTGTAACAGCCATGAGTGTTGTGAGCAGGTTCTTTTAAACGGTGGCTATATGACTCACCATTTTTTGTCATATTTTTGCTTTAGCGGCAACTGTATTGTATTTGCTTTCATAGCATCCACATCTGGCTGGGAGGTTTTTGATGTTGAGTGAATTGGAAAGTTCTAATTTGAAGCAGAGTATAACAGCACCTTGAATTTTAAAATCTATATAAAAAAAATCAGCTGATAATCTAATTTTGGTAAAATCTCACTCCCTATTTATGTACAGCTTACAAGCTCTATCTGAAAAGTAATGGGACAGGTGTCACAAACAATTTATTTCAGTTCCAAACAACAAACTACATGCTTTCTCCTTCAAAGTAATCCCTCTTGAGTCTCTGATATGCTTCTATGCCCTTCTGGAAGGATTCTTCTTGGATGCCCCTCAGCTCCATCATTATGGCCCTCTTGATGACCTCCATGCCCTTAAAATGGGTTCCCTTGTGCTTAGGAAAAAGAAAAAAGTCACACATAGCAAGGTCAGGTGAATAGGGAGGTTGTACCAGTACAGCAATGTTGTTGTTGGTCAGAAACTCCTGCTCAAGACATTATGAGCAGGTGCATTGTCATGGGTGAAGCAGCCACGATTTCTCCTGCCACAATGCTCATCTCTTCTCAGCTACTGAGTGAAGTAAAATGCCACAGGATCTATTTGCGGACAATGCCCATAGCTCACACAGCACATCCAGTCCCGTTACTTTTCACACAGACTTTGTATTTCTGAAAAGATAATTTTCTAAGAAAAAAATTATTTTAAAGCTAACCTTGGATTTATTTTATTATTTTTTCTATTTTAAAAATCATTTTTAGAAACTAAAAATATTGACATTTTTGTAAAAGTTAAAGTATTTAATAGAGAAAATATTTAGCAAAAGATGACAAGTGAAAATATTTACACTTTTTAACGGTGAAAATAAATCAGTTGATATTTTATTTGAAGTGTCCTGAGAATATTAGGTAATATACTTTTGTTCAAAAAATAAAAATTTGAATAAAACTAAAATATTATTTTGTTTTGAAAAGCTTTTAATTTTTATTTTTTACTTTAGGAATGAGAACAAAGAACTGAAAAATTATTTTTAAAAGATTAATTTTTTATTTAATTTAATTCATGGTTTTGAATGTTTTAAATTTATTTAATTACTATTATGGTATGTGAAAACTTATAAAAGGAATAATGTTAATTTCATCAGGAAAAAATATAAAGAACAAAATCCATTGTATTTTATTTTTTAAACTTTTAATTGCTATAAGAAGCCATGTTCTTGGTTTGGGAAATTTGTAATCAAAAAACATACAACAGAAATTAAGGCATATGAAAGTGGATGTATACATTTTCTTTAATCTGGAGAATGACAACAAAGCTGTTAAACACTATTTATTTCTTAGATTGTTTACAAGAATAATTTTGTATTTACTAGATTATAAAAATATGGGAAGCAACTATAATAAAATATTTATTATTTACCATTTTACAAAGAAATATGAAAAGAAATTCTTTTTATTCATGAATTTATAAAAATGCAAACAAGAAAATTTAAATAAATACATAACAAGTAACTAATTACAAATTTTGAAAAAATGCCTTTTCTGGTCTTTTTTCATTTGCTTTCACTACAAATTCACTAAAATAAGTTGAAAGTATCTCTTCCTATGAACCAAAGATTCTTTTAATTTTTGATTTTAGACAAAACCACAAACACTCAATATTTTCAGCATGTATCTCAAATTTTTCCTTGTGTTTATTTACAGAATGTCTGTAATTTACAATATACAAAAAATATTTCATAGTTGTTGCTTTACACATTTAAATAACTAGAATTTTTTTGCAACAAGTTGATGCCTGTTAAAATCGTTACAGTATTGTTGAAGTCATTGCAAACATTTTTTGTCAGGATTTACAAACTTTACATCCAATTTTTCAAACCAATTGTTGAAATTTGAATAAGCTGATTTGTTTGCAAAAAAAACTTTGTAAAATCTCTAATTTGCAGTTTACTAATTTCTTTAATATTATAGGACTTCATGGTAAATAATATTTTTTTAACAAAATTTATTCTTTTTCTTTTTAACAGTAAAGAATAAATCCTTGAGATTTCTTACTCTTGAGCATGCAACATACAACTGACCATGTGTAAATATTTCTTTCTGGAGCCAAATTTCAACTTTTTGAAATGTTTAGTCTTATGATTTATGGTTCTCATAAATGCAGGGCAAACTGGAAGCTGGATTCTTGTTGAAAAGAAATTGGTGTTTGCAAAGTTAAGAAAACATCTAAAAATAGTCAAAATTGAGCTGTTTGCCCTTGTAAACAATTTTAGCTAGTTTAGCCAGCTTATATAAAAAAGAAAATAGTAAGGTGCTTTGTACCCCATTACCTGCTTGCACTTCTCCCTGAAATTTAGTTTTGATCGGTTAATGTATGGCTTTTTTAGAGGGTGTGACAAACAGATGGATTAATGAAAGTCACAGAATTTTATATATAGATTTTGTAATTTTTTATAGAATTTTAAATAAAAATATTTCTTTTCAAATTTGTTTCTTTATAAAAGGTAAATAATAAATATTGCATTGTTCTTGGTTCACATATTTTTATAATCTTATAAATAAACATTGCTGAGGAAGTTTAAAAAAGGGTGTAATAGCAGTGTCAAGGGAATAACTGTACTTTAGACACACCTTTTTGCAGGCACAGAGTCTAAACATTGCTTACATGTTTTATAACTGAAATAGTATTATAGAATATGCTGGAATTTATTGAAATCCAAAATTTTAATATAAATTTATAATGAAAAATATTGCATCAACATATGATTTTTAATAATACATCTTTTTCTTTCACAGATTTGAAATCTCCTGCAAAACAAATGAACTATTCTGATAGCTGTATACTATACAGAGAACCTGTGATTATCACTTCTGTGTTGAATGTCAAAATAGCTACCTGAAATAAATAATAGCTGTATATTTTGAATTGATGTTTTCTGAAAAGAAAAATTGAAACATCAACCAAAAAGTGATCATTATTCCTTTGAAGCATAATTATTTGTATTTATAATAAAATAATATTTGAAAAAAGATAGAAACTAGCCAGAGCTTTGTGCAGTGTGTCAGTATTCTCCTCCAGATGACTTCCATAGTAAGATAGCCATGCAAACACACACTGGTGAGAAACCATATTCATGTGAATTGTGTGGTTCAGAATTTTCACAGGTATCACTTTTAAAATGTCACATGCAAACACATGCTGATGAGAAACGATATTCATGTGAAGTTTGTGATTCAACATTTTCTCGGAGATCAAATTTAAAAAGACACATGCGACAACACACTGGTGAGAAACCATATTCATGTGAAGTGTGTGGTTCAGCATTTATATGCAGATCATATTTAAAAATTCATGTGCGAACACACACTGGAGAAAAACCATATACATGTGGAGTGTGTGGTTCATCATTTTCAGGCAATTCTGCCTTAAAACATCACACGCGAACACACACTGGTGAGAAACCATTTTCTTGTGAAGTATGTGGTTCCTCATTTTCACAGAGAGCACATTTAAAAACTCACTTGCAGACACACACTGGTGAGAAGCCATATTCATGTGAGGTATGTGGGTTGGCATTTTCAAGGTCTTCAGGGTTAAAAACTCACAGGCAAAGACACACGGAAGGAAAAAAGTATACATGTGATGTGTGTGGTTCTGTATGTTTATGTAGATTAGATTTAAAGACTCACATGCAAACACACCCTGGTGACAAACCATATACATGTAAAGTGTGTGGTTCAGAATTTTCAGGGAGTTATTCTTTAAAAACTCATGTGCGAACACACACTGGTGAGAAACCATATTCATGTGAAGAGTGTGGTTCAGCATTTTCACAGAGGTCAAATTTAGAAAGACATATGAAAATACACTGATGTTAAATCATTTTACTGTGAAGTGTGTTTTTGCAGGAACCACATTTAAATCATTACATACAACAACTATGCCATATATAAAATGTGTGGTTCTACATTTAAAAAGAATTCTGATTTAAAATTACTCATACAACGTTGAGAATTCATATACTTCTATATGGTTCAGTAAATTCATACAGATCAGATTCAAACAGTTATGGGCAAAAAACACATACTGGAGAAGAACCATTAATATTTGAAGTTTGGTATTTTCATCTTTGAAGACTCACATGCAAGCACATTGGTGAGAAACCATATGTAACATGACGTTCAGCATTTTTCCAGAGATCACATTTAATGTCTCATTGCTGGTCACACAACTGAAAAGCAATATCTATATGGAGTTTCTGGTTTAGCAGTGGCAATGCTTCCCACCTTAAAAGGACATATGCAAATCAGAGTAATCATGTGTAAGCATGTAAATCTGAAGTGTGTGGTTTGGCATGTTCATAGATCGGATTTGAAAATATGCATTTAAAGTTACAGAGGAGAGAAATCTTATTTACAGGAAGCAAATGCTTCTGTATCTTAACCCTGACATGAAGTTTCATATGCACACATACACTGGGGAGAAAGCAAAAATATATCATGTCTGTTGTTTGCTATTTTCAAAGAAGCATTTCCTGTGGAATGTTTGGTTCAGCACTTCCAAGGAAAGTAAAATTTTCAAGATGCATATGCAGACAGACACTGCTATCTTCATGTGAACTCAGTTGCTTATTGTTTTTATCAAATTTTGTGAAAGCAGACTTGAGAAAGGTGACATGACCATAATTTTCACAGATGTTCTACTTAAACATACACATGTTAATGCACATACTGAAAATAATCCATATTTATATTGTGTGGATAAGCACATACAAGAAGATTTAAAATATCACATGAAAAGTTTGGCAACAAGCTGTAATTGTGAGATGTGTATGGATCAGCACTTTCATGGAATTTAAACAATCCCTGTGGAAACGATAGAAAAATTTTTTTTTAATAAGAATTATGTGAAGAGGGTATTTTCAACTCTGTCCATCTTTCAAAGCTGTAATCTTGTGATATATAAATTGGTGTTTACTCAGTGTTTGTTAAAAATCCACTGCTAAAAACACACTGGATAGAAAATGTATGTGTGTGAAGTTTGTCTACATTTTCAAGGGATTCTCATGTAAAATGTTACATTTAAACACACTGTAAAGAAAACGATGATCAAGTAAAAAGTTTTCACATTGTTCAACTTTACCAAAAGACATGCATATAGAGTTAACAATATCAATAGTCTTCTGACATGTGGATTCATTCAATATTTACAGAAGAAATCTGAATTTGCATAGACTTTCTTCACTGGTGATAAAACTATTTCCATGATTTATTGAACTGTAAGCTACTCCTGATATCTATGGACTCAAAATAGAAATGAACTAATATAATTTTGGTCTTGTTTTGCTAATGCAGCAAAACAATGAAAAAAAATCACTTGCTGGTGGGAAGCTATATTCATGTGAAATATGTGGTTTAGCATCTTCACATAGATCACATTTAAAAACTTACATGTGAATATACACAGGAGTAAAACCATATGTGTGTTGTTCAGAACTTTCAGGCTCATCAGAAGACATGTTAGGATACATACTGGTGAGAAACCTTAATCAAGGCAGCTGTGTGGTTCAGTATTTACAGAGTATTTAGATTTCAATTGGCACATGGAAACACAATTGTGAAGAACTGTATTCATGTGAAGTGTTCTCATCTGCATCTTAAAGAATTCTTATCTGCAAAAACCACATGCGGACATGCACAGGAGAGAAATCAGAAACATTTCAAATTGGTCATTTTCACAGAAAACTCATTTAAATAATTAACATGCGACGAACATAGAGGAGAAGTTATATTCTTCTGTATGGCTTAACACTTTCACGGCAGTAAATTTGGAAGACGCTTATGCAAACGAACACTGCAGTTAGATCAGATTTATGTGAAATCAGTCGGTTATCATTTGTATCAAATTGAAATTGAAAGACTTACTTGTAAATACAAAATGGAAAACAATTTTCTTGTGAGGCTTATGGTTGATTATTTTCACAAATGTTTTTACATGTCTCCATGTGAACACACTGGAGATAAGCATTATTTTTTTTCCTATTTCTAACCTACTTGTAACCTGTAAATTTAAATTAAGGGATATAATTTTGATTTGTTTTGCAAAGAAAAAAAAGGAAAGTCTTGTGTTTTTATCAACTTCATCCATTTGGATCACAATTTTTTTTCGTTTTGTGCATTGACCGCAGAAATAACATTAAAGAATTTCTGCTGGAATGTTGCATCTCATTTGAAACATTGGAAAGATATTGATTAAGCCCCTGGGTCTTTCTCTATCTGAAAAGTCTCTTCATTTTGCCTCAAATTGAAAAGATGCCATTTAAAGATATATAAAAAAATTTTTCATCATGTAGAATTTTGATAAAATAAGTTTGTCTGATGGAAGCAAAAAAATGATGCTGTTTTTGGTATATTGCTCTGAGGAGCTGCATTCGCTTGTTCCCAGACATCATGAGTTCAAGTGCCCTACGAGGCTGGCATCCCGCTATCACCCTTTCACTGTCGAAACTACTAAATGTAGCCATCTCTTCTACTCCAATAGCTTCATGTCTTGCACCTCTCGCCTGTGGAACTCCCTTCCCTATTCTAGTTTCCCTGAGAGCTATAATCTCCAACTATTCAAATGTAATGTCAATCGACATCTCCAGTTGCCTTGATCTATCCACTATTCTTCTCCTCATCCTTTCCTCTATCACTCTCACCTGATCTTGCTCCAAATCTTTTGTAACCCCTTGCGTCCTAGTGGCTTCCCACTTTGCTTGGGGTGAAATGCTTAAAAAAAAATATATATATATAAAGAAAATAAAGGGAAACGTTTCTTAGCTGATACATTTCATCCTCTGAGAGGCGTTATCAAGGTAAATGTAGAATTTATTTTGTTGCATGTGTTTATATACAAGAGCAATGGTGTCATTGATTTTATGAAGGTTTTTAAATTTGAGAAACATGTATATTCATCAGATAGTTGAAAAGTCGGTCAAAACATATGGATGACACAAAGTGCCATAATTCAAAGTCTAGTAAGGCAAAAGTAAGAGTAATATTCAAGAAAATTTTTTTTATAAACCAATGACTTCCTTGCTCTTGTATATAAAACATGTGCAGCAAAATAAATTCTACATTTGCTTTGATAAAGTCCCTCAGAGAAAGAAATATGCCTGCTAAGGATAGATTTTCCTCTTGTTTTTTTATTCATTTTGTTTCCTTAACAGATACACAGTATCTGAAAATAATTTACACATTTTATATATATATATATATATATATATATATATATATATATATATATATATAAATTAATAACAAAAGGGGAAAAATTTTAATGTGACACTTTTTGTCCTTTAGGATTTCAGACCAAGGTAATGTTTCTGTTAATGTAACTAAACATGCGTTCAAAGGAGAGGGCATCTTGAGATTTAAATAATTTTTTTATTTTGGTATGTGTTTGCAGACATAGTAAATTTGCATCCAGGTTCTTAAGCCTTTCTTGGCAGATCTGTTATCCCAGTGTGGGATATTTAATACCAAAAGTGATAAAAATATAAACAAAAGGAAACTAAATGAAATTGGATTGACTATATACCCAAACACATATTAAAAAAAAACAAAAACAATTTTAATTAAAAGTTCAAGATTTCAGCATCATCCTCTCTCTCTCCTTCATTGCGCATGTGTAATTACATGAATGTAAGCATCACTTTAGTCCACAAGGACACATGAAAAATTTATTTTCCACTTTATCATGAATTTTCCTAACATTCTTCTAGTATAAAATTTATATATCATTTTCAGTCATACATACATATATATATATATATATATAATAATAATAATACAATTATTTATTCGAGGATTATAACAAATATGTTATAAAATCATTACAAAAATAGCCATTTCATTTCAACACTTCTGGTGTCTTATCAAGTGATGGTGTTGAATGTCTATTCAACACTATCACTTGATAAGACACCAGAAGTGTTGAAACAAAATGGCTATTTTGTAATGATTTTATAACATATTTGTTATAATATTTTGAATAAATATATTTGCTCTACTCTGTATTGAACACTCTTTTAAGAATAGTATTTTTTGGTTATAGGAATTTATTCTTTATACACCAATTCTATACTTGGTGTGTGTGTGTGTGTGTGTGTGTATATATATATATATATATATATATATATATATATATAATAAAAAGGCTTAAACACTAATATTCCATGGTCATAATTTATTCCATTGGAATCGTAAATCGTGTGTATATGCACCTGTGGATTTTGCATATATATGTATATTTACCACTAATATTATCTATGTATATATATATATATATATATGTATATATATATATATATATATATATATATGTATATCGTGTGGAAGTTTGACCAAATGACTTTACCTAATGAAAGAAAAAAAAAGTTTATTACCAACATTTTATAAATGTTTTAGAGATAGAAAGAAATTAGAATTTGATTTTTCAACATTTATTTCAGGCTATAATGAAAAGTGCTTTACTTTCTAAAGTGAAAGCCTTTTTATCTAATATAAGATAGAGTAGAAGAAAAATCCACAACATGGTCGAGAGGAAGCAATGACAGTCATGATGGCAAGCAGAGATTGATCTTTAGTCTTTCTAATATATTTAAAAATTCTCAATTACTTTATACAAGATAGAGTTTAGAACAGTGGTCCTCATTCAGTGTCCATATGCACCCTGTGTGTCCGGGTAACATTACTGCGATCCACACAAAAAAAATAGTAAATCAGCGGTCCATGGTAATATTTTAGTGCCCCATAGAGCAATTTCACTTCTGAACAGATGTTACAACTGAGAAATGGAATTTTTTACAGTAATCTATGCTATATTAAAATACGAAAAATAGGAAAACAGTTCTAAAACTAGCAGAAAATAAGAGCAAGCAATGTAAGTAGCATCCCTTTTACTCTACCAGATATTTTGATTTTAAAGTTGAATAACTTTAAGAAGTTAAAAACTGAGACAGAAGGATTGTATATATATATATATATATATATATATATGCAACAGACTATTTCTTATTTAACAGTCGAAAATGACTAAATGTATAACTGAAAGTGCTCAGAAAAAAGAACATTCAAATAGTTTTTATATAATTTATCTGATTAGAAAAAAATATTAGAACACATGAGAAATTGTATAAAAAATTAAATCAAAGCACTTTGTCGTATTCAATGAAATGTGCATAAAAGAAGGATTGCTGTAAAAATACAGAAATATATATATATATATATATATATATATATATATATATATATATATATATATATATATATAAAGGAAAATTTTACAATGGTTATAATTTATTATATAAATTAACTTAATATATTAAAATAAAATATTAATATAAATTAATTAATATAGAAATAGACTTGACATTGTGGAAAGGGGTGATCTTTGACTATCACTGACATTGATGGAGCCAAAAAAAAAAAAAATCTCAGAGCAGCATCAACCACAGGGAACTCATTGAATAAATCTTCACTTTTTTTTTTAATTTATTAATTACTCACATATTTTAAAATGGTTTATTATGAGTTATTTTACTAGTGTACAATTTATTTGTTAAATATGAGTCTATTTTTATTAAACAGGTTTTACTTCAAAATAAAGCAGATACATTTACTATTTCTATAATACAATTCCTAAACTTATCTATTTGTAAAAAATAAAATGAGCTTTCTTTTTCATCAAATAGTTATGGGGGTCCACCAAAAAAAATTAAGAATAAAAGTGGTCTATGGGTAAAAAAAATGTCTGAGAACCGCTGGTTTAGAATGTGATGATTCTCAATCTAAATTTAAAAAAAGGAACAAAATAGGCATTATTTTAAGCATTAACCATTTTTTAATAATACGAATCCTATATTTCAATCCTGACATTGTTTTCTGTTTGAACATAGAAGACAATACTCAAGGTAGTCAGAACACTACTTTATTTTGAAACGTATTTAAACATCAACCAGTTTCTCGCTGATGCAATGTATTAGGTTGGTGCAAAAATAATGTCGTTTTCTCACATAGTTGAACGTCAAAAAACGACATTATTTTTGCACCAACCTAATAAGACTTCTCAGCACCCAATGGCAAAGGCACCTGCACCATAGAAAGGATTTAATTATTAGTTTTGTGACAGTAACACAAAGAATTAACTACTGCCTTACACGAGCTGAAAATATCGCAACTGTAAACCTGGAAGTAATAAGATGTTGCCAACTAGTTTAGACACTTTGTACTTTAATATTGTTCAAAGTCCCACATGCAGGGTTGGATTATCCTTTAACCTACCTATGTAGGAGTGGAGAACTTGAATAGGGGAATTAACAGGAGATAACTAATAACTGACATCCATTAGACATGTCACATGGAACTAGAACAGTCTACCCCAGCAAGCAAAATAAAGGGTTCAGTTTGACATTCCAACCACCTGAAGAAGGCCGGAGTGTTACAACAGCTGAAACGTGATAAATATAGCAACAAAGATGAGGACAATAGCCCGAATAATGTAAATAGTGTGGAATTATTAAATTTAATCTATTTGAAATTAAATCTAAAAAAGGATTAAAAAAAAAATAATTTAAGAATCCAAAGATCTTGTGGTCTTTCCTCTTAATAATAACAAAGATTTTGATGATAAAATTTTGTTTTTATTAAGTTTAGGACATTTTTTCATCATATATATTCATTTTTTAGCAAATCTTTGGAGTTACCTATGTAGCAGAATATGTGTGATTAAAGAAATAAGTAAATCTTCAACACAGCTCTACAAATTTAGATGATTTTTATTACTTGAGTATTATTTTTCTTTCAAAATGAAAGAAATGAATTACAAAGTTTCTTCGCAAAAGAACTTTACTCACAATATTTTGTGTATCTTTTTTTTTTACAGTACAACCAAATGAATTGTGTTAATATAAGAGAAGCAAAATGCATTTACATGTAAGAATATGTGTGACACGGATGTACATTGTTTTATGTATGTGTATAAATTTCAGCATTTAGCAGTATGAATAAGCAGGGAGTGTGCTTGCTACTGTTGACTCTTGTAAAAAAATTTAGTCGGCATGTTTTTTTATGTGTCAATATTGCTAAGCATTTTTTGTAATATGATACACAAATAAATATTCAAAAAATGTAACTGAGAATTTCAGATTTGTATAAACCCCTGGTTAAAGGTTAACTGAAAAACTAACTAGTAAACAAAAATTGATCATTTTAATAATGAAAAATTGGCTCCAGGAAAAAAAAATTAGATTTATTAATTTCAAGTTTGTTAGTTGATATTTTCCCAATTTTTAAATATCCATTTTAATATTGTTGATCATATTATGAAGTGATCCTCCAAAATTTTGTAGCTAACAACAAACCTTAATCATCTACAAGTTCAAAGAAAACCACACATCTCATATGTCACTGATTGGTCAATATATATGAATTCAAAATTTAACACCACTACCTAAGATATATAGATTATATTCTTATCTTAGTTAAAAACATAGACGAAATACATGAACTTAACATTAATAATAAAATTCTTTTTTCTTGATGTATTGACAGACACTAATTATAATACATTTATTACCTCTCTATATAAAGAACCAACCAGCATAAAATCATTAATAATGACTTTCCTAATTACATCATTGATGAACAAATTTGACAAGCTATTAAAAATATTAATATAAATCAAAAAGAACATAAGATTTCCTCAAATAACCCTAAACATGTCAACCTATTATATCAACCTACTATACTATAATCAAAAGCATTCTAACTATAAACAAGATGAAAAAATCCTAAAATATCTTATGTGCTAATATATTCCTCCACTGATCCCTATAAAAAAAATTCAACTAATTATATATTTTAGCACAACCAACTTAATCATATGCAATAACTTTTCTCTGTTGAGTAGTGTTTTTGGTAGGGGAACAACATTGTATATCAGTTTAAATATCCTTTGGGAGATTGTATCTCTGACAGAAAAAGTAAGTACAGTGTAACCCGGATATAAGAGATTTTATCTGGTCCCAAATTAGAGCCATACTTACCTAAACAAAATAGACCAAACCCGGATATAGGAGACGACTTCTCCGGTCCCAACAACTCTCTTATATCCGGGTTACACTGTACATATGTTGGTTTGACGACCACAACATTGTCGGGACATCTTACGCTTCATTTGTCAGATCTCAGTTTTGTTGCACAACATTTAAAAAGACATTCCTGTTCACTTTCAGAATACAGGAGGGGACTTGTTAACAGCACTGGTATGCTGCACCATGAGGGTGGGAAACAAAAACTTCAAATTCTCAAGTGTCCTCTGTGTCAAGGCAGGCTGTTCAGCTGGCCAATACTCAACCCAATTTATTACAAGTTTAACAGCAACATATTGAAGTGCACTTAACAAATATTTAATATCATTTTGAATTTCTACCAATTTCTGGTTAGCTCTCTTATATTGGGAGGCTTGTTTTGCAAAAAGTTCTATAGCTACAATTTTAAGATAATTATAACAGTGTGTTCATGTGTTTTTTTAAAAATCATGATCACAAGGATCACAGTTACAATAAGTTAATCAACTTTGTAATTCATCCCTGAAGTTGATTTCTGAGGAGATAAAAAATACTTAGGTAGGAAAAAACTGAGGCGCCTTCCTTGATGAACTTCATTTTAACATCAAGAAACTGATTAGAAAACTAGAAAGGGTTATAAAAATAAATGGACATAATATGTCTATATTATTTAATGATATCTGTTTGAATGAAGATATACTGCCTGAATATATATATATATATATATATATATATATATATATATATATATATATATATATATATATATATATATTAGTAATTTTCAGTCATATGTTCAAAAGCCATATATTAAAAAACTTTTGTTCCAAGATATTATTAATATGTATATCATGTCTGTTCTAATTTTTGAGCAATTTTGATTTAAAATTGTTCAAACTTGTAATTGGAAAATATTCATTGTTAATTATTTTGAATATGCATTATGACTTAAAATGTATATATAGGACTTCATGGTAAACAATA
The DNA here is from genome assembly GCA_963932145.1 of Acanthosepion lycidas. Taxonomy (NCBI): domain Eukaryota; kingdom Metazoa; phylum Mollusca; class Cephalopoda; order Sepiida; family Sepiidae; genus Acanthosepion; species Acanthosepion lycidas. Next base: position 110,721,135 of record OZ010575.1, on the reverse strand, counting down.
TTTTTTAAGAAAATATATTTTTTTCTTTTTAACAGTGAAGAATAAATTCTTGGGATATTTTACTCTAGAGCATGCAACATACAACTGGCCATGCATAAATATTTTTTTTCTGGAGCCAAATTTCAACTTTTTGAAGTATTTGGCCTTATGATTTATGGTTCTTGTAAATGCAGGGCAAACTGGAAACTGGATTCTTGTTGAAAAGAAATTGGTGTTTGCAATGATAAGATAACATTTAAAAATTGTCAAATTTGAGTTTGCATTTGTAAACAATTTTAGTTAGTTTAGACAGCTTATATTAAAAAAAAATTAGTAATGTATTTTGTACCACCTTACCTGCTTGCACTTCTCCATAAAATTTAGTTTTGATTGGTTAATGTATGGCTATTTTAGAGGGTGTGACAAACAGATGGATTAATGAAAGTCACAGAATTTTATATATAGATTTTGTAATTTTTTATAGAATTTTAAATAAAAATATTTCTTTTCAAATTTGTTTCTTTATAAAAAGTAAATAATAAATATCACATATACTTGGTTCACATATTTTTATAATCTTATGAATAAACATTGCTGAGGAAGTTTAAAAAAGGGTGTAATAGCAGTGTCAAGGGAATAACTATACTTTAGACACACCTTTTTGCAGGTACAGAGTCTAAACATTGCTTACATGTTTTATAACTGAAATAGTATTATAGAATATGCTGGAATTTATTGAAATCCAAACTTTTAATATAAATTTATAATGAAAAATATTGCATCAACATATGATTTTTAATAATACGTCTTTTTCTTTCACAGATTTGAAATCTGCTGCAAAACAAATGAACTCGTCTGATAGCTGTATACTGTACAAAGAACCTGTGATTATCACTTCTATGTTGAATATTGAAATAGTTACCTGAAATAAATAATCTGTATATTTTAAATTGATGTTTTATGAAAAGAAAAACTGAAAAAAGATCATTATTTTTTGAAGCATTTTTATTTGTAATTATACTAAAAGAATTTTTGCAAAAAGGTAGAAATTATCCATATCCTTGTGAAGTGTGTCAGTATATTTACTCAAATGACTTCCATAAACATGTCAACTCACATTGGTGAGAAACAATATTCATGTGTAGTTTGTGATTCAACATTTTCTTGGAGATCAAATTTAGAATGGCACATGCGACAACACACTGGTGAGAAACCATATTTATGTGAAGTGTGTGGTTCAGCATTTACATGCAGATCATATTTAAAATTTCACATGCAAACACGCAGAGGAGAAAAACCACATACGTGTGTGGTTCATCATTTTCAGGCAATTCTTCTTTAAAATATCACATGCAAACTCACTGGTGAGAAACCATTTTCTTGTGAAGTATGTAGTTCCTCATTTTCACAGAGAGCACATTTAAAAACTCACTTGCAGACACAGTGGTGAGTAGCCATATTCATGTGAGATGTGTGGGTTTGCATTTTCAAGGTCTTTTGTTTTAAAGATTCATATGCGAAAACACAGGAGAAAAACAATATACATGTGAAGTACATGGTTCAGCATTTATATGCAGATCATATTTAAAATATCGTGCAAATTCACACAGGAGACAACCCATTTACATGTAAAGTGTGTGGTTCAGACTTTTCAGGGAGTTACACTTTAAAAGCTCATGTGCAGACACACTGGTGAGAAACCATATTCATGTAAAGTGTGAGGTTCAAATTTAGAAAGACGTATGAAAATACACTGATGCTTAATCATTTTTCTAAATGTCGTTCAGAATTTCCCAAAATCACATTTAAATCATTACATACAACAGCTGTGCCATGATCATATAAACTGTGGTTCAACATTTAAAAAGAATTTCAGTTTAAAATTACGCATAGAAGTATACAATGCCAAGAATGCATATACTTTTATAGGGTTTAGTATATCCATACAGATCAGATTCACACACATACAGGAGAAAAACAATATTTGAAGTTTGGTATTTTCAACTTTGAAAATTCATACAAATTGGTAAAAAACCATATGTAATGTGGGTTTTAGCCTTTTTCCAGTGATCACATTTAAATCCTCATTGTTGGTCACAACTAATAAAACAATATCTGTATGGAGTGTCTGGTTTAGCAATGGCAGTGCTTCCTATCTTAAAAGGATACATGCATACACAGAGTTATGTGTAAGCATGTACATCTGAAGTGAGTGGTTTGGTATCTTCATAGCAATCAGATTTGAAAATATACATTTAAAGTTACAGAGAGAAATCATATTTATGTAAAGCACATGCTTCAGCATCTTAACTCTGACATGAAGTTTCATATGCATGAATATGCTAATGAGAAAGCAAAAATATATCAATTCTTGGGGAGAGGGGGGTTGTACTATTTTCAGAGAACAGTTAATTTAAAAATTCCCAAGCAAACAGAGGAATTGTTTCTTGTCTCGCAATAAATATACAAGCAGCCTAAAACAATTTTTTCATTATATCGAGCTTTGCAAAAGTTCTGTAAAAGTCTATTATTTCAGTTTCAAAGCCTGAATAGATAATGTTCTGGATGCAATAAAACAAGTATTTTTATTTGAATAATTTATTATGTGTTTACATAATACTATTAATCAATATTCCTGTCCTTAGAAGTGAGAATGAGGTTCAGGCATTGTTGGAAGGCCATGCACACTTTATGGATGTAGTCTTTCCTCATCTCGTGTGGTTAACACAGGACTTCAGCTCTTTGACATTGCTATGGTGAACTTTACAAGCCTTGTTCTCAATGTGCACCCACTCGTAATCTAGAGGGTTGGGGTCAGGCAATATATCTCAAAAGGTTCTTGATAAATTCTAATCTGTTGAAAAGAAATTTTGGTATGCAAAATAATATTTGTGAAACTTTATCAAAATTCTTTCATAACAAAATTATATTTCCTTTTTTTTTTTTTTCTTTTTTTTGGCTTTTTTTGTTTATTTTGTGGGATAATTTTTCTCATTATCATGTAATGAACGTTTTTTTTTTATTGTACATTTAGATTTGAGCTTGGGTTCCTGTTACAGAGCTTATTTTTTTTCTAGATTCATTAAAAGACTTTAATATATGAAGGAAAAAGCAGTAAAATGAAAGATATTTCATAATTATTCCAAATGTTACAAATTCATATTTCCAGTTTTATCCTTTATATCCAAACAAAAATCAAATTTAAGAAATGGCAGTCAGTAATGCTATGAGAATTTCTTTTATTTGCTTTTGCCACACAAATTCACTAAATCAGGAGGCAATCATCTGAATTTTTTTTTTTTTCTTGAGAACTGATATGTCCCGGAAAGGGATATATTTGAACGAAGTAGCTAAGTGGTTTTGGCTACTATAACCAAGTAGAATACGGTAGCAGTAATCGACTGGTATGCATCATCACAGGTAAGAAGTGTAGATCAATGGCGTAGTCCAGTGGGCGTCGTTATAACCTTAGCTCTCAGGCTAAGGCTTTTGACTCTCCTACATGTCTGTCGGTATTTATGATGGACACCAGCCAATCATATTCCCATGAGGGGGAACATAGGTGTACACATATTCCATTATATCAAGAACTAACAACAAAAATGTTAAGTACTATTTATTTAGTAGACTTTATTTACAAGAATTGTGTTTAAGACTTGTTATCAATTAATTCTTGAGAAAAGAGAGAATGCATAAATCCAGTTTCATATGATTGGGTTTTGTTAAAATTTTAAAACAATAAAAATTGATGATAGAGTATACAATAAAAAACAGTATCAAGGTAAAAACTGTCCTTTTGACACTTCTTTTGGGGGGACAGATACAAATGTTAATCTTTGACAACTAATTTATAAGAAACATGATAACAAGCTTGTTGTGTAATTGTAAAACACAAAAGACAGATGGTAGAATTAACCCCCGATCACTTGGTAGTAAAAAAAAGTAAGATTAGTGAGAAGTACATTAGCCAGTGAAAACCCTGACTCTGATTGAGGGAGTTGATCATTTTATTTCTTTGGCTACCTTATAAAATGAATTAATTTATAAATGGCAAGAGTGAAAAAGGTGTCCCTATTAAATGTTTTGTGGATAATAAAAATTTATATGAAGCTATCTACTCTAAAAGACAAGTAGCTGAAAAGAGGCTAAGAGTAGGGATTAATATTCGAAAGGAAATATTGGGATGGAATAAAGTTACAGTGATTGATTGGATTCTTACAGCTAAACAGATTATAATCATTATGACAATAGATGATGTTTGTGAACAACTTATATCATCCTATTTGAAAAGAGGCTTTATCACAAATTCCTAAGTACCATATTTCCATAGTAATACTCTAACATAATCAGTATGCCAAAAAAAAAAAAGGAAATAAAAATGGTAAAAAAGAATATCTATATATATATATATATATATATATATATATATATATATATATATATATATGTATATTTACTATCCAGCACAGGAATTGAACTCATATCCTTCAGCTAATGTAAACTTCTGCTTTAATAAGTTGACCCATTCCACCTGCAGTTGAAATAGTTTCAGCTCATTGAGTTCTATATAAACTTATGTTTTTTTTTTCAGTGGGGGATATCAATCCATTTGTCTTTGGCTGGGATTTATATTTTAACCAAAATCCCATGATAACACATTGCTACCACAGTAATGATATGTTGCATAATTGTAAAATACCAAAGACAGATGGTAGAATTAACCCCCATCACTTGGTAGTCAAGATTAGTGAGAAGTAAATTAGCCAGTGAAAAGGGAGTTGATCATATCATTTGTTTGGCCACCTTATAAAATGAATTAATTTATAATAGCAATAATCAAATAGGTGTTTCTATTAAATGTTTTGTGGATGATAAAGGTTTATATGAAGCTATCTACTCTAAAAGACAAGTAGCTGAAAAGAGGCTAAGAGTGGGGATTAATCCCCTCGGAAATGGTTTGGTTTAGTTGGGAAAGGATAACAGGGATTTCATTGAGGACCTACGACAACAAGGCATAATTGAACCAAGATTAATTTCTAATAATATAATGTACATGAAAACCTACATACAAACATGCACTTTTTAATTTATTTCTTAAAAATACTGCGTTCCTTTGACAGAATGGAACAAGAATGAAAACTAAAACTCAACAGTTATAAGTTGTTAAATAACTCAAATATATTTACTATTACTGAACTGATAGGATCAACTCCCTCAATCAGAGCCAGACTGTCATTTGTTTGGCTACCTTATACACTAAATTAATTTATAAATGGCAATAGTCAAACAGGTGTCCCTATTAAATGTTTAGTGGATAATAAAAATTTATATGAAGCTATCTATTCTAAAAAACAAGTAGCTGAAAAGAGGCTAAGAGTAGAGATTAGTACCCTAAAGAAAATGTTCGGATGGAATGAAGTTACAGCAATTGATTGGATTGCTACAGCCAAACAGATTATAAACACATGGTGTTTGTGGACAACTTATCCTATTTGAAAAGAGGATTTTGTATTACAAATTCCTAAGTACCATATTTCCATCAGACTACTCTAACAATCAGTATGCAAAAAAATTTAAAAAAAAGGAAACAAAAATGAAAAAAGAGAATATATATATATATATATATAAGATGATTAAGTTGTTAAATAGCTCAAATGTATATTTACTACCCAGCACAGGTACTGAACTGAGAGCCTTCAGTTAATGTAAACTTCTGCGTTAATAAATTGACCTGTTCCACCTGCAGTTGAAATGGGTTCTACCCATTGAGTTCTATATAAACTTATGGTTTTCCTAGTTGGGGGGGATATCAATCCATTTGCCTTTGGCTGGGATTTATATTTTAACCCAAGCCCTAGAGTGCCATCCCCTACCCCCTAGGCTGTACCTCTCTCTGGGAAGGGGGCTGAGTTTATAGCCCGGTATGCCCAAATATTTTAGCTGGAACTGCTAATAAAGGTTGGAGCCATCTGGGCCATGAATAACTGATGTTTTTGTTGCTTTGAGGCCATTTTATACCATGGATCAGTTTTACAACAATCACTGATTATGCTTTTTACTTTCGGTTTTTAAAAAAATGTGGGCGTGCCTACAGGATACGATGTAAGATTTGATAAGTGTCAAATATATCATTTTGTATTTAGAAATATCACATTTGATGTATGTTTGAATGTGACAGTTAAAACATCAAGTGATGTCATTGAAATGTTTGGGACTTGTCAGGAGCATGAGAATGATTTGGGAATTACAAATTCCATCTTTGAAGTGATACTTGTTTGTAGCAGTTCAAGTTGTGTTATTTTGGTTGTTTACTGAAAGTATTACAATTAAGAATCTTTATTAAATATGGAATGAGAGAAATTGATAGAATAATGACGGAATCAGTAATTAAATACCACCTGTGTTGAAATTAATTTGCCTTATGAGACAAATGTGACTATGAAAGGTTTTGTTTGCCTTAGACAAATGTGACTTAGGAAAGTTTAATTTTGTATTGAATATTTTGATTCTGGTTGGCCTAAAAGAAAGAAAATCAAGAAACATTGTTCTGACGTTCCTTATATTTGAGGGGAGAATATAAAAAAATTTATTAAAGTCGTAACAAGTGGATGGTAGCAAGAGACGAACACTGGAGTTGGCTTTATGTCAGTAGTGCAGGTGGTAAATCTGGAAGCAGTAGAGGTGGACAGTAAGTTAACCTGGCTGCCAAGGGGATATGTTCTTGTGGGCTGAGGCAAGTGAAGTAGCTGCTGACTGTTGAAATTGCTGATGAGATGAGAGTGCCCTTTTTTGTGGCATATGGGGTTGTATTTATATCACTTCGGTAGATGAAGGAGGCATCCGTATCCTTGGTTTGCGGTACCTTCCGATTAGCTGAAAAAGCTTAATATACATTGGAATTTCAAACTGAAACCTTTATTTTGTCCACCAGTCGTAGATTGTTCTAGTTCCATGAGCCATGTGTCCTTGGTCCCAGTGAATAAAAACACTGGTTGAAGTAATCCAGTGACAGAGTTGTGAGTTTAATACCTGGCCACAGCAGAGGTGAACAAAAACTTGGAGAGTTGATTTAGTAAAGGGAGTTAACTGAAACTGAACTATCAAGAAAAATCATGGCACACGGAACTAAAATAATCTACCCCAGCGGACAAAATAAATGGTTTGGTTCCAAATTCCAACATCTATCACCTAAAGAAGGTTGGAATGGACTACAACTGAAACATCGTGAATATGACAATAAAGATGAGGGCAACAGTCTGAACAATGTAAGTAGTATAAATAGTTAAAAAAATATAAGTTTTAAAAAATTTCTTGTAACTTTGGCTTTATTTCCAAAGACCTTTGTTAGTGTTAGAAGATTGCTAATAAATTTTTATTTTAATATAAAATATTATAGTTTTTTATTGTTTTTTATTATTAATGTTTTAAACTTAACTATAATCTACAAACCTAAAAAACCTTAAAAAGAAATAAACCACAACCATCAGTGATAAACTGATTTAGAATCCATGTAAAAATGTCTTATTATAACACTTTTTTCCTGTGACTTTTTATCTGTATAAAAAAGTCACAAGAAAAAAGCATTTGGCTGTGAAAGAAAAGTAAGACTAGTTTTTGAACAATGTGTATTTGTTCAGTATATAGGGTGTCTTACAGAGTTATTGGAAAATCAGTGAAATGTCAATTTCTATTGCTGATTATCAGGATGGAAAGCAGGTGTAAGGGTAGTGCAAGGAGTTGACCTATTTTTTGTGTTGGTTTGCTGAGGTCACAGGTTATGGTTGTTCACATGTCTTGGCCAATGGAGGTCATGATGGTGGATTGATTCATGGTAAAATGCTTTGGTTGTCAAGGTAATGAAAGATTGGCATAGATGGTAGGCCTGTTCTGTGAAACAGGGCCACGGTGACGACTGTAAAGTGAATACCTGTAGTGAGTCAAGTATGCTGAGATGATGGTAGTGGGTTACTGAGTAGGTTGGTGTAGCTGTTTGTCCAGTATTCTACAAGACGGTGGTAGCCCAAATGGATCACATGCTTGTGGAGTAGGAAATTTTAATATCAAATTAAGACTTTCTTCACATAAAGTCAGGTCTTATGAGATAGTGGGACTCCCAAACTATGAAATATATCAAATATGGGACTGTAGTATTGTTAGAAAATGTTTTTATGGCTTAAATCTATTTTCATCTCTGTGGTTTGGTTGGTTTATGTTTTGGTGCAAACTAAAAAAAAAACACTCTTCTTAAGGCTTTCTTCACATAAAGTTGGGTCTTATGGGATACTAGGACTTCCTAACTATGAAATATATCAAATATGGGACTGTAGCATTGTTGGAAAACGTTTTTTGAGAGGTTTGATTGATTTGCTATGAATTTCTGTTGCAAACAGAGCGGACCCATAAATTTGTGAAGTACTGAACACCAAAAATTAATTGTGATTTTTTTTTTGCTAACCAAATTTGTGACATTTTTCCTGTTACTTTATTATCTGCCACAACTGAGATTTGAGAGGTTTGATCAATTTGCTATGACTTTCTGTTGCAAACAGAGCGGACCCCAAAATTTGTGAAGTACTAGACAGAAACAGATAACTTTAAGTACTGGTCACCAAAAATTAATTGTGATTTTTTTCTAGCCAAATTTGTGACATTTTTCTTGTTACTTTATTAAATGCCACAACTGATTTCAGACTCTCAGAAACTGTGGCCCTGAAAAGGGGCAATTTTGATTTTGATTTGCGTCTCTCAGTGTCATCATCTTGTTGTAAATTGTTGTTTAGTTTAAGAATGATCCTGTAGAGTAACATATAATCTGTGCCAACATGATATGTGTTCATTTCTAATATCATCAGGAAGGGAGTAAATCTCATCTGGCAAATCCTTAATTGTCAATGGTTGAGGCCAGGTTACCAGACAAAAGCCCTGTCTCTTATCCCAAAGATGGGCTAAATTCCAGTCTCATAAAAAGAAACAAATTTAACACTGAAAATTCAAGGAAATTTTAATGTCAAAATGAGTTAATAATATCCAAAAGATACACTTATAAAGTTATTTCACGAATAAAAATTTTAAGCCCATAATTTGGGCAAAATTTGATTTCCGTGGTTTGTTTACAATACATTTTGGCACAAACTTTAAAAAACACTCTTCTTCTTAAAAGGCTTTCTTTCCATAAAACAGAGTCTTCTTATGTACTCCCTAACTATAAAATATATCGATATATGATCCCAGCATTGCTAGAAAATGTTTTTTAGACAATGGATCGATTTTTACAACAAATTTTTATAGTAAACAGAGCAGACTCATAATTGTGAAGTACCTGACAGATCTTTCTTGTATGTAAGTTTGGATATTTGACATTTAAAATTTGAATTAAAAGTTCTCTGAATTTTCAATGTTAATTTTTTTTATATGAGACTGGGATTTTGTCCACTTCTCGGATAAGAGGTTGGGGCTTTGTTCACTGGGTTCTTTTTGCCATGGATTCTTGAGACCATTGTAGACTCGTCCTTTTTTCTCTACCTATCACCCCTAGTAACAGAACAGTCTATATCTTACGCCTACGTACGGAAAACTTCGACCAATAAAAACCGTACTAGGCGAATCAACAAATCTCATTGGTTAACGACACAATAATCTGAAAGTTTCACGTGCATTAACAAAATTGCGCCAAAACTTCTTTGAGCCGATTTTGGACTTTCAAAACATATAAAAGAAAACACCGACTGACCAAAGCAGTCAGAGACGAACATCCACAGAGAAATTGCCAACATACTCCACGTCACTCGAAATCACGACTTTACCGCGCAAAAGTACATCAACGCTGACTCACTTGCAATTTGAACTCGACCAACTCTGTGAACATCGAATCGCAAACCTAAAACAACTTTGCTTATCCAAAGTAAATTATATTCACTACATATTAAGTAAAAAATCAACGTTAGAACGATTTAGAAATATTACAGTCAAAGGTAGATCACTCCATAAGAACTCATTCCTAAAACACTTAATATCGACATTTTTAATATTAACACAAATCCAGAAAGACTGTACATAAACATACAAATACTAAAAAGAGAGACATAGCGAAACCTCAAATATCGCACACACTTTGCCATAGTAACATATACCAAAATATTCTGTATATATATTACTTTGAATTGTATGTAAATGTTTTGCTGGTTTCTAAATTGAATATGTCTTGTTTTTGATTGTATTTAAAATTCGTTTATTTATTTGATTGTGGATGCAGAAAGTCACGCAACCTACACAAATTCCTTCTGATTCACTCAATTACAATTAATTAATTCTGCACACCCCCAACACCATCAACTGCCAAAAAATTAATTCCCTACCAAATTTAAGTCTTTGAACCAGAGACAAAACTTAGTTGGTAGAAACAGCAAGGCACAAAACAAGATGACTGTGGGTGAATAGGTTGTTTTTCTTATACACGTCGGCAGTCACTAAAATATTGTGGGTTTCATTCACATCATAGCAGCAGAAATTAGCCTTGTGTTCGTGAAGATAAAAGCATACTTGACAGGAAATAAAACTTACATACATAATAGGAAAATCATGGTAAATTGTCATTTTCATACAATTTGTGTGTATTTTTTAGGTTACAATTGTTTTATGGTACATGTGATAAAAGGGAGAATTTACTCTGTAGTATTACAAGCCTTATCTCAGAGAGAAGTCAGACATGTGTTGTCTGTACCAACGTTCGTGGTGAAGAGGTTGAATTTAACGTCTTTTAGTGGGATGTCTGTATTTTCGGTAGGAACAGTTTTGTTACATGCTGGAAGTATTTTTATTATCTTTACTTTATATTTAATTTAGTTTAAACAAGGGTTTTATGTTGTTTTATTTTATTTATAATTTTCATTATTATTATTTTATTTTTATTTATTTATTTATAATAATGATGATGTCCCTACACAACGAATGCATAAAATTTCAAAAAAGAAAAACATTTATTTTTTAGAATATTAAAAAATGGGATACAAAGATTGCACAAAAATTTCCTTCTCTGTGCCTATTGTTAAGTAGACGCTTACGTACACCACGCCCACAAATTACTCAACAGTAATTGGACGGAAAATAAACAAGACCTTTTGTACAGACAATTTACGCATCGCACGAGCCACATAAAAATTTCTCGTGTTTTTGCTTCACCAAACTAGTTATAGAAAGTCGATTTTTGGCCAGTCACATTAAATGACACTTTCTTCAATATCCTTCCCGCGCTCGTCCCTGGAGCCACCTTACATCTATATAAAGAAGAAATTAAAGAAATAACTTCAGTAGATTATAAATTTTCACAACCTGAACCACATACGTATATTCAATTTTCTACTCACAAACACACACAGATATAAACTACACTCACACAACACAGTGTACTGTTTACAAACCAAGTCAATTATTCGATCATTCTTCTGCACAAATATTTCAAATTTCAAACATCAAACATTCTTAAACTACCAACAAATTTAAACAAAAGACATTATTACAACATACATTTGTTCTTCACACAATACAAGGGAAACCACTTCGTGTGATTTAATCTTTATTGTTATTAACAGAATTATATGTATTAGGTTGGTGCAAAAATAATGACGTAATAATGTCGTTTTTTGACGTATTTTTTAACGTCAAAAAACGACATTATTACGTCATTATTTTTTGCACCAACCTATTAGGTTGATGTCGTTTTTTGACCTTAAAAATACGTCAAAAAACGACAATATTTTTGCACCAACCTAATATATGCTTGTTTTAAATACATGTTTACTTGTTGATTTTCATTGATCTCTCGTCATTCATTCTTGTGTTTTCTTTACAAATTTAAAAGTGGAGTGTTAATGTAAAAACGCAACCTTGATCAAAAACCCTTCTGATTCTTTTCTAACCAATTAACTACCCCACACTATTACACCTATAATAATTTTCAGGGGTTACAAACAGGAGATTAACACAAGATATAAGGAAAAATGGGTTACAATTTTTAGGAAAATACAAGGATTCTAAGACAAATTATAAATACACCTCTTAAAAATGAAAAAGAGAAAAACTTTGAGACAGTAAAAGAAACAAATTTCACAAGGCAAAACATACGAGCTCACACCAACCTGTAGAGGGCCGTGGCGGGGGTGAGTATGTAAAACACACGTGGGTTAAAATTTCCTGCTAGCCGATCCAACTACATGAGAAAGTTGGATTTTAATTAAGTCCAAAGAAGGCAAAGAAAAACAAACACAAGACCGATAAATTATAAATATATGTAAACAAATAACAAGAAAGGTTACAAGTTACATGGACAGTTTACATGGACAGAGTGCGTGTGGTGAATATCATGTGTGTTGTGGTGAGTGTTCGTACGTACATGTATTGTTCTTAGCGTGTTCCCGGCATTTGGGAAACGCTGTATCTGTGAGCGTTCACATCTGAGAGGTGGTATAAGGCTGAACGCCTGAGTAAAAAGAACTCGAGGCGAAAGGTTAGCGAGTATTTATAGCCAGGGAAGAGAGACCCCAGTTGAAGGGTTAAAGAGCTAAGAAGGAGCTAACTCCGACAAACCTCCGTTCTTAACGGAATACTCAAAAACGGGATGTCTCAGCCTGAAGGGCTTTCATGTTTTTAAGTTGTTTTCTCGAGGGCTTTTTGAAGAATTTTGCTGTAAAGTTATCTAGAGAGTTCTTTCGACTTAAATTCTTCTCAGGAAGGCACAGAAAAGAATTTCAGTTCTGAGATAGAATCTGCGTTGAATCTGTCTGCTCTTTTTTTTCCCCCTGTTGATTTAAGCGTCGGCGCAAATGCTTTCTTCCTCGACCATTATTTGCTTTCTCATCAATGGTTCATTCTTTCTCTCTACCCTTTATCCGCTGATAGCAGTTCTTTTCATTGAAAAAGAGGCCCGTCTTATCGGCTCATTTCAAGTTTTCACAAGGGCTTCAAGAAATCAGCTCTCATTGGCCAATATATATAAAACACTTCTCCAAGAATTCAAAAACCGAATCCGTGACAGTTCAACAAATGATTTTGGTGGTCAACTGCTTGAGCCTAAAGGGTCACAAAAAATGTAACAATTTTCCCACAAACTGTTTGGCCTTCAGAAAAATACACTTCTCTACAAAAAAGGTGTATTAAAAAAAAACAACGTGGATGGTTATACATTTGCAATTCTAACATTTTTAAAATACTAAAATAAAATTTTTATACAACATCAATTATCCGAATATGCTTTAATATGAATATATATGGCCAACTGTGCGGACCTATTAAGCACGAACATACATACATACAAAAATACAAATCACATGCAATGCCAAGCATTCATTGGTTAATAAATCACCACTATATTACTACAGGCAATTTACAAATCGCAGCAATGCGACAATTTTGTAATCGCTCTATTTTCAAGTAGTCAATTTTGTACACTTTTGGGAGAAACGGATCATGGATGCTTTCTTAAGTGTCCCCAAAGCTCGCTCGCTGATTGGCCGATGCCAACAAATCAGATCGTTTGCATGTGAAGAATAATTCTTCCCGCGCAACGATTTGCAGCCTATAGTCGCTTCTTTAAGCCAATATTTTTCTAATCCCAACCAGTGAGATTTCAACTGCCAAACGAATCCATGACAGTTGAAACTATGCGCCAACTTTCTCATTCACACACACCACTCACATTCTGAACATATCTTGTATACACTCACATAAACTCTTCTTACACAGCAATATCTTTCAAGAACAATCATTACAAGAGACTCTCATGAACATTCTTCAAGTGAACTTTGGAACACTAAAATAACAGTTAAGAGAGACAACTCTTGGTTAATTCAATCTTTTCTTACTTAAATGCATGCTTTCCTTCACATCGTTGTTTGATATTGTACATCTTGTTAAATACATATTTTATGTGAAACAATGTCTTTTGGTTATCCTTTTCTGCGTAAGCCTTGTTTCCTAATCAAAAGTTAAACTAATGTGATGAAGTCCGCCATATAGTTATCTATATCACCAATGAACATTTTTTGCAGATCTACAAAATTTGCTTGTCTACTGTAGAAATTCCTTCTTTAAAGAAGGAACTGAGATATAATTTAACTTTTTTTTTTTTCAAATTTCTCTGGTGTTTTGTTCTTCTGGGTTATTCTTCCCTTGATTTTGCCTACCCGGATCTTTTCTGTTAAGTGTTTTACCCCCAAATATTAATTCACTTCAAAATAAAAAGAATTTATATTTGCTAAAATTCACACCGAATTCTCTCAGTGCTATGCCCTTCCATTGCAATCTGGTTGAGTTGACCTTTGCGTTTGCCCCAAATGTGGGCGACTCGGGTTCGCTATTTCTAAGTGTGGGGTCCATATTCATGCTCAACCTGATAAATGGGACAAAAACAGATTTATTAATTTTTTTTTTTTTTAACAGTTTAAATTGTAAAACATTCCTTGTAAGTACCTCGAATATCATCCGCACTTTTGAAATGTGAATAACTCCCTGATTTTTAGTAATCTTTCATTCTCATTTGTTACGAGGCAAGCTAAAAACAAATTTTAATTTTAAAAAAATCATAATTTCTAAAAATGACCAAAAATTTAATAATAAAAAAAAACAAAAACTTTGATTTAAAATTTATAATTTTGGTGGGTAAATTAATATTTGCAATAAGCAAGTAATAGGAGGCAGAGAAGTAATGGATAGCGGCTCAGATTGAGGAATCTGAGAGCCAAGTTCAAATTCCAGTCGAATCCATTACATTGACTTACGTGCTAATCCCCTTGGGAAAGGTATGAATCCTCTGCTTCTCCCCCCCCCTGCCATGGGTAAATATCAGGACAGACCTGGTTCTATAGCCTTGGATGGCAACTTGTCTACTGCAGAAAGAAATGGCAACCTACTACGGGAAAAATCTGTTTTGTCAATCATGTATCAAAAGATACATGATTGCCTAAGTGTGTATTTAAATTTTACTTACATTATTTGGGGTGAATTAACACAAAAAAAGATCCGACTATCCAACCGGCAGTTTGTGCCTGTTATTATTATTGAATGGAATGTGGTCATTCTTCCTTTTCTTTTTTTTTTGTTGCTACAATTCAGTGCCAATTACGAATATCCCTCTTTTTTTTTTTTTCTTAAATTGGTCAGCATCAAGATTATCGACGAATTTCTTTATTTTGTTCCACCTTTATTGTGCCCCATAAATAAAAAAACAGATAAAAACCGGGTTCTATAGCCTTGGATGGCAACTTGTCTACCGCAGAAAGAAATGGCAACCTACTACGACGGGAAAAAAATCTGCCTCGTCATATTATACATGTACTATTAGGTTGGTGCAAAAATAATGTCGTTTTCTCACATTTGTTACTATGTGAGAAAACGACATTATTTTTGCACCAACCTATAGGTAAATTAATATTTGCGATAAGCAAGTAATAGGAGGCAGAGGAGTAATGGATAGCGGTTCAACTTCAGATTGAGGAATCTGAGAGCCGAGTTCAAATTCCAGTCGAATCCATTAGATTCACTTACATGCTAATGAATCCTCTTGGGAAAAGTATGAACTATGAATCATCTTCTTCTCCTCCCTGCTATGGGTAAATTCGTAAATAGATCTTCTTTTATATTCATTTTAAGGGCTTGCTTATATTTGTTGTTGTTTTTTTAATTTTTTGTTAACTTTTATTGATTCTTTGTTTATAAATAAATTAATTCGCGGCAAGTAAAAATAAAATTGAATCTTTTCATTATTTCCTTTGATAAAAAAAGTGTGTTTTTTAGTGTTGTTATTTTTATGTTTTCTCGGCTGTTTTTAAAGTTAACTTATACAAAAAAAAAATGGGAAAGGCTCTCGAATAAGTTTTGGATTTAAACTGAAAACGGCAAAAAAACTAAAAGAAATCACTCGTTTTAATTAAACTTTGTTAATTCCACTGTTTTTATAATATCTTACATTATTTGAGGTGAATTAACTAAAACACTAAATGCTTAGCTTACTTGTTTTGTTTTTGTTTTTTATCATCTCCACTTAATTCGAGGCATGGTGAAGTTTGGAGAGCCGAGTTCAAATTCCAGTCAAATCCATTACATTCTTACGTGCTTGGGAATGAAAACAATGAATCCTCTTTTTCTCTCTCACTCAAGCTATGGGTAAAAAGCAGGACAGACCAGGTTCTATATCTTTTGATGGCAACTGGTCTACTGCAGAAAGAAATGGCAACCTACTGCGGGAAAAACCTGCCTTGTCAGTCATGATCGCCTAGGCGTGTATCACGCATGACACATAACTGAATTCGCCGACGATGCTTCCCCGGTAGCATTCACAGGACTTAATTCAAAGAAGGATCCAACTGTGATAAATGTTTATTGTTTATTATTGACATTTTTTTTTTCATATTATTGCCGAAACCCACATTAAAAAAAACAAAACGAAACAAAACAAAACAAACAATGTAGTTATCATTTTTGCAAATAAGGTAGGTTATATTTGGAGCGGGAGTAATCAAAAAATGGCCGATATCTTTGGTTGGCAATTTACGAAATATTTAAAAGAAAATGTGATAAAAATAGAGATCATATAAAAAAATATCATTGAATAATGAAGAAATGTATCTTTTCTTCCCAAGACTGATTTAATTATTTTCGTTAATTATATCCCTTGACATTCGCTCTCCTGGTCGCAAACAATACCTTCTTTAAATTTAAAACAACATTTCTGTAGTTTGGTTAAACGTTAAAAATAGTTACTGTTACACTCTCGAGTCTCTGCTCGAAAGAAGATATAAATCAGACGAAAGAAAACAAAAAGAAGTAAGTATAAATAAAATGTTAACTTTTTATTCTTTGTTTATACGTGGCAAGATATGAAAAGATACAATTTATAATAAATTGTATCTTTTCATTATTTCCTTTGTTAAAAAAGTGTTTAAACTGTTTATTAGTAAATTTTATTTTTTCTCAGCTGTTTTTTTAAAGTTAGCTAACTTAGTTATACAAAAAAAGTGGGAAAGGCTCTCGAATAAGTTTTATTTTAAGCCTCAAACGGCAAAAGAAATTCCTCGTTTAATTTAAAACTTTATTTATTACTTCTTCTGTTTAAAAAAAAAAATATCTCAGATCGTCTAGGTATCTCCACGCGGACTTTCGACACGTGAATAAATAAAAATTTGAAAAAGAAAATGTTTTACGTTACCCCAAATCACAGAATTACTCGATTTCATCGAAATTTTTAGCATATTTATTTAAATTTTATTATTAATCATTTTCATGAAGCATATCTTTTCCAGGTCATATGCCCCACTTTACTTATCTGAACTCGTGTCTTTATAAATTCAAACCAGTGAATTATGTTCCTAATTTTTACATCTTAATTTTTTATAAAGTTAAATCCACGAAAATGTGTTTTACCATGAACCTATCGAAAATATGGGATGAAAGTAGGTATGTTCAATACTTCGCTAAAAGACGAGCATACCCTGATGAAAAAAGGCCCCAAACTTGATTAAAAAAAATTTTATCGTCTAAATGTTTTTATTATTAATTAACTTAAGACTAAAGAGTAAAGACCTAAATATTTTTTGAATATCTTTCAAAATTTTTTAATCCTTTCTAGCACGTCCAAAATTTTACTTCAAAATCTCGTTTTTTTTTAGTCCACAAAATTTACATAAAATCGATCATGTCAGCCATTTTTGACAACTTTGTAAATAAAAGTGAAGTTCTCCATTTAAAAATCTTGTAAAATTCAATTATACTTTTTCAAAAGTTATTTTAGAGAAATTAGAAAATTTAAAGTTTACTTAATGTATTAGAATCTAATAATTAGATTGGTGCAAAAATAATGACGTAATAATGTCGTTTTTTGACGTATTTTTTAACGTTAAAAAACGACATTATTACGTCATTATTTTTGCACCAACCTAATAATTTGAAACAAACATTACTTAATTTTTTATCAGAAAAAATTTAGTTGGAAATTAGAGAAGCATGTCTAACCGTGATGATTGGTTTTGGAGGTGTGAATTGACGTTTACGTCAATGTATCAACAAATAACATCAGGCCAATTTATCAGACAGAAGGGCAAAAGTGACAGTATTTTTTAATTTTAAGTGAACCAGCTTACTTAACTATAAAGTAATTTTAAAAAATTGAATACTTTCAAAAGTCTAATATTTTATTGATTTTTTTTAGGTACTTTTTTAACAAACATATTTCTAAAGCCTACGCTGTTTCCGTCCCTAAAGTTGAATCTAAAAAAGAAAAAATTACTAATTGCACTATATCTCTCACTGAAAAGAAAAAAATTGATTATATTTAAACAATGAAAAGAAAATATTTGGTGAAATATGTAAAAAAAAAAAAAAAAAAAAAGTTTGAAAATGTGACAGTGATGTGTCAGTCAGTCAGAGAATTTGACATGAAATCAACACAATTTATGAATCCAGATCCTTGTTATCAGGAGAAACAACTCTTAAAACACGGGACATTATTTCTGAATTATGCCTCCATAGTTTTGCTGGGAACGTTTTTAATACATTTTTTGGCATATTATTAAAAAATTATTGTAAAAATAGAAATGCTTTGCAGATTGTAATAAGCTTTCAAATTCAAGATCTGTAAAAATAGATCTTTTAATAAGAGCATTTCCAGAGATACACATATTCAAACTTAATTTTAAAATATTTAACAATTTTATCACATTTCGTATTTTAAATTGAAAAAAAAGAAAACAAGAGGACAATTCAATTTTTGTCAAAAAAATATTTTAGCTTCAGATAATAATTTCCTTAATATATATTATTCATAAAAGCCATTAAAAGCTTTTTTAATTAAATAATGTCTTAGTTTTATTGGGTTTTGTATTTTACAATTCAGAGCTAAAGTTTGGGTAGAAACATTTCTTTATTTCCAAAAAAATCGATGATTTATATTTTTCAGTCTTCTGCATTTAATTAAAAATTAGAGATACACATATTCGAGTTTTCATAAGATTAAGTAACGTTGGGTAACAGATGTAAAAAAAAAATTTTTTTACCATGACTGTTTAAAAAAAAATTCTAAAATAATTTAATTCATTTTTGAATAAGTTCTCATTAAAATCCGACAATTATTTGAGTTTTGTAAGAATTTCCAAATTAATGTATTTTTCAACTGACGAAAGTGCTAAAAAAAACTAATGCTAAATATTACACGACCGCTAATGTAAAAAAAAAAAAACAAGATTTTCAACCAAAATTTCCAACGTACTAGAAAGTAATAAAAAATTTGGGGTCTTGGTTGTTGCTTAAAAAGTATCATATACAATATAAACTGTTTACAATACATTGTTCGGATTGTTGTCTTCATCTTTGTCATATTCATGACGTTTCGGCCATTGTATGCTCCAGCCTTCTTCAGCTGATATATGTTAGAATTTCAAACTGAACCCTTTATTTTGTCCACTGGGGTAAATCGTTCTAATTCCACATGCCATGCCTTTTCTGGATATCTCGGTTTCAGTTATTTTCCCTTTCGTAACTCAACTCTCCATGTTTTTGTTCACTTTGAACTCTCAACTCTTTGGGTCAAGTCACTGGATTACTTCCACCCACACTTTTTTTATACACTGGGCCATATCCAGACAATATAAACAGTTACATTACCTCATTTCAGAAATATAGACAAAATAAACTGTGGTTGAAGAATCCAAAAATGTCAAATTTAATGCAAAGTGTGAACATTTAAAATAATTAATGCTGAAATTTTCATTCTAATTTCACAAATTTTTTAATCTTTTCTGTTATTTCACCACAAAGTAAAAAAAATTTATATTTACTAAAATTTACACCAAATTCTCCCAGACAGAGGCCCCTCCATTGCACTCTGGTTAAGTTAACCTTTGTAATTGCCCCAAATGTGGGTGAGATGTGTGCGCTATTTCTAAGTGTGAGGTAAGCTTTCACACTCAACCTGATAAACAAGCCAAAACAGATTTTTTCTTTTTTTTTTTTACATTGTAAAAAATTCCTTGTAAGTATCTCAAATACCATCTGCACTTACGGAATGTAAATAACTCCCTGTATTTTTCGTAACTTTTCATTCTAGGAGTTAGTGTTTGTTGTGAGGCAAGCTAAACAAATTTTGATTTAAAAGTTATAATTTCAAAAGAGTGCCAGAAATTTAATAAAAAAGAAACAAACTTTGATTTAAAATTTATAATTTCTTAGGGTATGTTAATATTTGTGATCAGTAACTTTACATTATTTGGGGTGAATTAACAGAAAAGATCCCATTTTTTTTTTTTTTTTTTTTTTTTTAAGAGGGTAGGTTTTTCATGTTAAAGTGTGATTAATATTAATGTTAAGATGGTGATTAATATATTTGTTGCAAATTCTCAAGAAAGAAAAATGTATAAATTCACTTTCATTATATGTTTAGGTTTTATTACATTTTTAAACATCATTTTTTAAAACATTGCTGAGAAGTGGAGGTAATTAAAATAATAGCAGTTTCAATGGAAAAACTGTCCTTTTGACACTTAGTTTTTTGTAGGTACTAAAGGACAAGTTTCCTGTTTTTGTCATATTTTGCTATGCTATAAGACTGATCAGAGCAATGGCAAACGAAACATTTAATTAAAAATATAAAAAAAGCTGACCTCAGGATTGTCAAAAAATCAAAAAAACTATTTAGTTGCATAGGTGTACATACCACCACACACTCACAAAAGGTTATGATTTGCATCAGTGTTTATTTTTCTTGGTACGGCCATGAGCTTTCAGGACATAAAAAGAAATTGTAATTCCCTACATAATCAGTTTCATTATTAACATATATGCTCAAGTATAGTGTTAGTTTTTATGCTCAATTTTTTACTATAAAACATGGGGTTGCACTATACACAAGTAATGTTTTGAAAAGGTTAAAAATCATGCATTTTTGGTTCTTTCTAAATCCAAAACTATGTTAATTTCTAATTGATAACATGTCATCATCATCATCTGATGTTTCATATCAATACTTTTTCTTTCAGAAATTTGAAATCTGGTGGGAAGCAAATGAACTCCTGATGGCTGAATGTAAATGCTGTACAAGAGAAACTGTCATTGTCTCTTTAGTATTGGATATGAAATAAGTATCTAGGAAATAACATTTGGGTTTTTTATGAAAAGGAAAACTGAAACAATACCAAAGCCAAGTAAAATAACATTCTTTTGAAACATGACCATGTTTTCACTGAAAGAATATTTACAAAAAATATATAAGGAAGCAAAATTTTTGTGCAGAATGACATTATAGCCATTAAAATGAGTTCCCATGGAAAGACTGATATACAAACACATACCAATGAGAAACCATATTCATGTGAAGTGTGTGGTTTAGCATTTAAAGAGAACTCAGACTTAAAACGACATGTACGAACACATACAGGAGAAAGACCATATACATGTGAAGTATGTGGTTCAGCATGTTCACGCAGATCAGATTTAAAGATTCACATGAGAACACACACAGGGGAAAAACCATATACATGTGAAGTGTGTGGTTCAGCATTTTCAAGGAGTTACTCCTTAAAAATTCACATGCGAACACACACTGGTGAGAAACCATATTCCTGTGAAGTGTGTGGTTCAGCATTTTCATTAAAATCAGCTTTACAAACTCACATGCGGATACATACAGGTGAGAAGCCATATTCATGTGAATTATGTGGTTCTGAATTTTCACAAAAATCACTTTTGAATCATCACATACAAAAACACAGTGGTGAGAAACCATATTCATGTGAAGTGTGTGGCTTAGCATTTTCGGTGAGATCAAACTTACAAAAACATATACGAAAGCACACTGATGAGAAACTATATTCATGTGAAGTGTGTGGTTCAGCATTTTCATCAAGTTCATGTTTAAAAAGACACATGCGAACACATACAGGTGAAAAACCACATACATGTGAAGTGTGTGGCTCAGCATTTTCAGTGACTTCAGCTTTAAAAAAACACATGCGAATACACACTGGTGAGAAACCATATCTGTGTGACATCTGTGGTTCAGCGTTTTCACAAAGATCACATTTAAAAATTCACTTGCGGACACACACCGGTGAGAAGCCTTATGCATGTGAAATATGTGGCTCAGCATCTTCACGCAGATCACATTTAAAAACTCACATGCGGATACACACAGGAGAAAAACCGTACACATGTCAAGTATGTGGTTCAGCATTTTCAGACTCGTCAGCTTTCAGAAGACATGTCGGAACACATACTGGTGAGAAATCTTAATCATGAACACTTACCACAGATGTAAATCTGCAACTAATACTTGTACTGACTGAATTTGCAAACTATTTTAATATTTGCCATTGACTATTATCTGCATTTATGTTGCTAATATACTTTTGCAATCAAGATTTTATTCTTTAGTTTGAAACTGATGTTTTATATTTTACTAGCAGTATAACCCATCTTTGCCCGGGTCTTTCATTACTGGAATTTTTGCTGGTCAATTGGAACAGTTTATAAGTTTAAAGTCATCCCACCCAAAAATCACTATTAGTAACAACATTTGGGTGCAACTGAGGCACATCCCCAAATGAGGGGATTAACTGTTTGAATGGGAGGTGGCCCTGTAAAGGGAGCTGTATAATAATAATATTGTAATAAAAGTGTTTATTTTTATTAAAGTTTTTTTATGAAAGATCCAAGAACAGATAGTAAATAGTAAAACGTTTGCTGAGAGTTATAATGGACAGGAAGTAGTGGAGAGCCATTGTAGGCAACAGTTTGGACTCAAAACTGGCACTGAAGAATTATCTTTCAAACAAAAAAAATTTCATCAAGATCGGATGAAAACTGGAAATGCATAAAAGAACATCCGATCACACACACACACACAAACATACACACATACATTTTGAGAATTATAGATATAGATTTGTGGTGTGTGTGGATTATGAAAGATTAATGAAATCTTTTTTTTTTTATTCATTTCACCACAAGCAAGGTGATAGAGCCAATAAGATGCAAGGGGTTACTGAGTGTAAAACAATATGAGAAGAAAGAAAAATAAAAGAACGAGAATTAAGATGGCGGGAGATAATGATTGAAAGCAAAGAAAGGAAACCCACATTCACAGTGGCCAACATTCTCCTTTTTTTTTTCCCATCATTTCATCCCAAGCAAGCCACTAACATACAAGTGGTTACTATGAGAGAATATGAGGGGAAAAAAAAATTGAGGTGATAGAACAATAAAATAACAGGAATTAAGGAGATAAATGACAACAATTGACATTGCATTTAAATTTTTGAACATCAAAGTTGACTGGAAAGCAAGGAGCTGGAAGAGAGTTCCATAACTGTGAAGTGTAAGAGAAGAAACTGTTAGCATAGAACTTATGGTTACATCTAGCAATTTCACCTGTAAAATAATGAGACCTAATTGCCAATCTAGTACTGTTCTTAAATTCATAAAGTTGAGGAACCAATTAGAACAATTCCAATTCATAAAATAATGAGACCTAATTGCCAATCTAGTACTGTTCTTAAATTCATAAAGTTGAGGAACCAATTAGAACAATTCAAATTCATAAAATAATGAGGCCTAATTGCCAATATAGTACTGTTCTTAAATTCATAAAGTTGAGGAACCAATCAGAACAATTACTATGAACTTGAAAAGGAGCAGAAGTTAATCCTTTCTTTCCTGTTTAGGTTTGGGTTTCCTGTTCCGTCTAAAGTCTACTTCAACTCTGTATTTGTAACATCTCTGCTTGAACTCTGTAATTTTACTTACTGATTGTTTATTTTAATTTTTTCTTCTCAATAGTAGAGGATAGTGTTGAGTTATCTGCATCACCAATTACTATGAATTACGGACAAGACACTCAAATGATTAAAATGAATCCTTTATTTATCTCCAGTCACCATTAGAGAAGGTGAATCAGGGAAAAGGGGCAGAGAGAGATTAGTAAGATGCAAGGGAAGTGGAAGAGGTTCGTAGGAGGCAAGGGAGCGCTCATGTGTGATAATAATAGAGCAGGGGTGGAGGTGCTAGTTTAGTATCACAACATCTCTCTCTCTCTCTTTAACTAATCAGGACTTAAGGAGTACTGGAACAGTTTGATATGGTCCAGATGTTATAGGTCTAGCCTCTGAGGAGGCTATGTCAGTCTACCTGAGTGACATGGTTCTGTGCTTTGGGCTGAACATGATTTGCTACATAATGGGGTAACATAGGGACTGAGGGGGTGATGCAATGTCTCAGTGATACCAGATGATCTATTATGTCTACTGCTGGGCATAGGCTTTGTCATGTCAGATCTGGGAGGCCTAAAGAACTGTTGGTTCTTTCGCCCTACTGGTATTGAACCAGATAGGATCTTCGTTCTGCTGCAGTCTGTTTAACTGTTTCAGGTTCCCACAGTTTGGTCTTTTCATCTTGGATGTAGACTTGTTAACCTGCTTGCAAAGGTGAGTGTTAGCATTTGTCATAAGTCATATATTTTTTTTATGTATTATCAGGGTTTCTCATCTGTTCTTCTCCGATCTGTTGTTTGCTGACAAGTGGTGTGCATATAGGCTGACCATTAAGCATTTCAGCTGGTGGCATGAGATTATGTAAAATAGATGTGGCCCTATATGTCATCTTGGCTAGATGGCAGTCAGTTCCTGCTTCTTGTGTTTGCAAGAGTATCTTTTTATATACTCTTGCCATCCTCCTAGCAAATCCATTTGTAATGTGGCGAGGATATTGTGTGCTTGAAGTTGTACTCCTCAGTGAAATATCTGAATTCCTGGCTCGCATATTATGGGCTGTTGTCACTGTATAGCACCTTTAGAACTCTCTCCTTGCATATTGTCTTCATCTGTTTGATTACAGCTCTAAATATCATTGAGTGTAGGTGACATATAAATGAGCTGCGACTATATTGGCCTGCTACTTTGTAAAGAGGCTTGAGCTAACATACTGAACATATGAAGGGGTTTCATGCTCATGGGATGTTTGCTTGGAATTTTTCGCATGTAACATTTGGCAATCATGTTTTCAACGTCTTTGTTAAAGCTTGTAGATGGGTTTTCACTGCTCCTTGGTGTGCTGTTGTAGGATATCTGGGTGGAGTGAGGCAGATATTATTTTGTTGTTTTTGAGCAAAACTCCATCTTCAATGCCAATTTCATCTCTAAAAGTCCACTATGGAAGCAGGCTACTTGGACAATTTGAGCAATCCTACCATCACTGTTTTGGCCATCTCTTTCAAAATAGGGTCAGTCATGATCTCTTCTTTGATCCTTTGCAATTATGTCTGTGAAAGTTTGAGGTGTGCATTGAGTGCATGGATATCAAGGTCAATTTCTTTGCCTTGTTGTGGTGATACTCTGGATAAGCAGTCAGCTATCTGTTTTATTTTCCCTGGGATGTACTCAATGGTATAATCATACACTTGAATTTTAATGAGAATTCTAGTAAGTCTAGGAGGCACTTGTGCAAGATTCTTTTGTGCAATTGCCTCTAATGGCTTGTGATCAGTCTGGTTTGTTGCCTTGTGGCCCCAAATATAGTGGTGAAATTTTTCTAGTCCAAAGACAATAGCAAGCATCTCCCTTTATATGTTTGAATACTGGGTCTCTGAGCCTGTGAATGTTTTGCTTGTGAACCAGCAAACCATTTCATAAAAGAGCTGTGCCAAATGACAAGACCGAAGAAAATACCTTTGGGTGATTAAGGTTTTATTCAACTCAAAAATACATGAGGTGTAAACAAAGATGGTGATTTTAGAACTCTTCTTTGAAGGAGAATAATCCCTTAATAAGGGCAGATAACTATAATAATAATATTATTTTATCACAGGGGCTGCACCAAATGCAGCTGTAGATGCATCAACCTGTATGATGATTGGTGTTTTGAGGATGAAATACCTTAGCCGTGTGGATCTCCTCTTTGATGTTGTCAAATGCCTATTGTTACTGGGTTGAGCAGATGAATTCACTACCTTTTGACATCAGATTTTAAAGTGGCTAGGTCAGAGTCACAAGGTGAGGGAGAATTTGTTGAGGTTGTTGACCAATCCCAGGAAATTGGCTAACTGCTTTTTATCTGCTGGTGGCTGCATGTGTACAATGGCTTTTACTTTCTTCGGGTCTGGTTTTACAATGTCCTTTGATATAACATGACCAAAGAAAGGAATTTTGGATGCTCTTACTACAAGCTTTTCAGGATTGAACTTGCAGTTTATTTCTCTAGCTTGATGGAGTAGTTTTGTTGAGGGCAATGTCGTGGGCTGTCCCATCTTCTTAGAAGCCATAGATGATTGTGTCATCAGAAATGAAGAGGACATTTTTTTAGATTTCCAATGTTTTCAAGCATGGCATGCTGGAATTCATCTTAAGCACTTTTCACACCCATTCAAAACCTGTTAAACATATATCTGCCAAATGAGGTAATGAAAGTCATTAATTCCTCGGGTTTCTTCTTCAATTTCATCCGCCAATAGCATGACATCTACAATAGTGAATGATTTTGCTCCATGAAGTCTTGATATAATGTCCTCAAAAGTTGGAGTCATTAAGTGCTGATGTAAAACAGCTTTGTTCAAGTCTCTAGGATTCAGGCAGAGTCAGATCCATTAGCTTTTATGATGCAGACAAATGAGTTGACCCATGTGGCGGGTTTGGTCACAGGAGTTGTTATAGATCTATAAAGGAATCCAGCTTGTTCTTGAACTTTTCTCTCAGAGCCATGGGGACTTGCCGAGGTGAATGCACCACTGGAAGCACCGTGGAGTCTTCACTTATTTTGTATTGTCCTAGTAGGCAGCCATTGCCATCAAACATGTCTGAAAGGTGAAGGATATGTTCCCTTGCATTGAGGACTCCTCTTTGTCTTGCTCCTGAGGTAGTGGTGGGTTTTCTTTCTTTCTCTTTCTCAGACAGTTTTGGAGTTTAAATGATTTTTTCCTGGCTGGTGTGACTGTGGTTTTTCACTTGATGGTATTCTTGCTTTTATAGTGAAGTTCAGTGGCCCTAAACTCAGCTTCTAGGAAGTTTGGAGCAAGATTGATCCTTTGGATTTGACAACATTGAATGCGCTTGTGAATAGGATTCCATACCTTATTCCCAAGTGGCTGACACCTGCTTGTTTTAGTAGAGAACCCCCAAATGCAAACAGCTGTGTATGAGCGTCCTTGAGTGATACACCTTTTAAATGTTTAAATGCATACAGGGGGATTAAGTTGCTCATAGCACCTGTGTCAACATTAGCATTCACTACAATCTTTGATATCCTGTTGCAAATTCATATTTTAGCATAGGCTTCTGATGCCTCTAAGGAAACACTTGTCTCTTTTTTATGTACTGCAGATATGGTGTGGAAGTATGAATCTTTCCTGAAGGATTCCTTTTCACTATCATCCTGTGTGGTTGCGTGGATGTTTCTGCTTCTTGTTTTGCTTTCAGTGTAAGTTGAGGGCCTGTCTCATTTCTTACTGGATTCTTTCAAGTGGCACAGACCAGCAAATGCTCATTATTTTTTTTTTACATTTTGATCAAGTTCAGTCTTTTGCAGGACATTTGCCCTGATAGTGTTCTTTGCTGCAAAGCCTGCTTATTGAAGAAGTTTTTGTCACCCTTTGAGTCAATCGCATGGGCACTGATCTCCTTGTCCTGTGAAATACAGATTGATTCTACCTGTTTAATTGTTTTCTCCTCTGTTTCTGCAATGCATAGGGTGTCTGTTATTGTGAGGTCCTTTCCCTCTTTGAGTAGGAATTTTTGGGTCGATTTTAGATGAAGAGATTGATTAAGATTGCCCTTTCAACTGGGGAATCATACATTTCTTCATTATTTTCTGTAATCTTTTTAGAAAGGTGCGAACAGGTTCATTGGAGTCAAAGTGGCATTGTAATAACTGATGCCTTGACACATGAAAATTTGATTTTGGTTGTGAGTATTAAATTAAAAAATATCGCCTTCTGCTGGATATCTGGACACATTGGTATCCATGGCAATGACAGAGTGGATAAAACAGCAGAGGAATCAATACAACTGAACCGGATTGTATACAAAGTGCCATACACAAACATGAAACAAACCACAAACATTTTAAAAAAAGTACCAAGAGATTTGGAACTTCTTTTAAAACAACAAATTATATTCCATAAAACACACGCTGGGAAGGTGGTTTGGCTTTGTTTGGTTTATTTTGTTTAATGGCATATCAACTTCAATGGGTTATTTAATGCCGACAACATTTTTAGGATAGATTCGTATGAATAGAGTATGTATTCTTTGGTTCAGATTGGTTTGGTTTATTTTGTTTTACGGTATATCAACCTCAATAGGTTATTTAATGCTAACAAATTTTTTTTATTGCTGGTAATATTTTGTTTTGCCAAAAATCTGTTTCTGGTAATATATTTCCTTCAAAATTGTATTGCTGGTAATAATTTTTTTCAAAAAAGTATTGCTGGTAATAGTTAACTATTTGCCCATAGCTGGGACCCTAACAGGTGCTACCACCCCAAGTCAGAGTGGACCTGGGAACACCAGCAATTAAGAGGTGGTTCCATGCTTCTCAAAACCTCTTGATCAGAAGCCTTGTTGCTGGACGTAGCTTAATGTCTTACCCAGGACGTGGATGTAGTTTAATGTCTTACCCAGGCCAACTTGGGAAGGCGGGAACTGAGACCTCAAAGATCTCAGAAAGAACGGGTCATTATGTTGAGATTGTGCATTGGCCATACAAAAATCACCCACTCTTACATATTCAAACAAGGGAATCCACCAGAATGTATAGTGTGTCAAGCACAATTCACTGTGAAACACATTCTAGTTGAATGTACTGACTTTATTCTAACTAGACAATTTTTGTACAAAGAAAATAATATGAGAGAACTGTTCAAGAGTGTCAATATAAACAACATTCTAACTTTTCTGTAAGTAGTGAATCTATACCATAAAATATAAAACAACTTTATATATAATTACTTTTTTAAATTAAAACATTTAAATAAAAAAAAAACACTATCTACAAAAAAAAAAAAAAGCATAAAAATCATCACTTTGGATTTCAAATATACAGACTCAAACAATTTCCAATTTATGTATCTTCACTATTTATATGTGGTAAGCTATCCACCAAAAATTTGCCTATTGTATCTGTTACAATAAATCCTCCTGGATTATCCCTCTTTAACGGAACACTTACAACTCAAAGATAATTCATTACAGTACTGTTTCCTTGTAAAAATGAGTGTTTAGTTTGTTTATAGGCTTTTACTTGAACATTAGTTTTTAAATATCTTTCTTTTAGAACATTTAGGAGAGAATGTGTGGTATGTTGGACATGCTGCTTTCTTGTCTGAGTTTCCACAGTAACCACAATTATTAATGTAGTTTTTATTTATATTGGGAGTCCCTCGTGTTTGTTAGTTTATAATGGGTTTTCTTTTATTTATGTATTTATGGCCCTTATTTATGGATGCTATGTCCATCTTGTATGTTTCATTAGGCCTATTGTTTTTGTGATTGTTCAGCTACCTACGCTGTATATATTGCTTTTTCTAATTTTAGGTTGGGTTGATGTAATAAGTTTTCACAGCGGTTTGAGTCTGTGACTTCACAAACGATTATGTCTTTTATTAGAATGTCTGTCGGTTCCCCAAATTCACATTGTGATGCCTGTTTTTTTTAAATGTGTTACAAAGTTATCAAATTTTTGTCCTTCAGTTGTTTTGACTTAAAAAAAATTGTTTCTGATGAGAGTGAAATTTTTTTCTTAGTATGCAATATTCATCAAATTTATCCAGTACTATTTTTCAGTCTGTTTTTTTTCTTGTGTGTTATTAAAATTTGAATGTCGAGTAAACGTCTTGCCCCAACATATGCAGTAGTATTGCCCCCAGTATGTTGACAGATTTCCGCTTGATGGGTTTCATGTGCATTCTTGTGGGTATTAGCTTAGACCTTTTTACCCCCAGATGGTGGAGTAGTCAAACACTCATCAGTGAGATCTGGCAGCCTGTGTCAGCTACTGCAATCACCCTGTATGTGATCGGGGTGGGGGACTGTTCAAAATAAGTATCATCATCAGCATCAACCCAGGCAGTGACATTTATCGTGAGTTGGGGTTGGGAATTTTCTTGTTTCCAACTAGAATATCTGTTTGGTGTAAGGCCACCAGTCAACTCGCATAGTTGTAGACTGTCCCCACCTTCTGTTTGGGTTTTTGCGTTTGGTTGCTGGTGTCTTTTTATGGAGGTTAGTTGTGGCTCTGACAGACCTTGGCAAAGTGGTTTAGAGTGTCACCGCAGTCCCTGCATTTACTGCCAAATGCTTTACATTCCTTCCTTGTCTCGATGTTGGTATTCCTGCCTCTTTTGTATGCACTTGCTGCATGAGCATAATTTCCACCACTCAGATCTCTTTCCTGACTCCTTTGCCTCCACAAGCCTGAGGGTGGCTTCTAGGATGAGGTCCTCGTTTTAGTGGCTAAGAATATTCTGTTATGTTTCGGGGTCCTCCAGGCCATGTACGACAACATCTCTGACCATCTGTTCTGTGAAATTTATGCTGTGACTGCAAGGACAGGTAAACTTACAAGTGTCTACTCTGTTGTGTAATCTGGCAGGAAAGTTCCTCACTCCCCTCATCTCACTCATCCTGGTGCATATTCTGCAGGATGGCTCTGGATACCATGGTATTCTCCTCCCAAACTGCAAGGCACCATATTGCCAATAAGATGACCACTTCCATTTCTATGCCGATCTCACCATTACAGTGATGGAGGTCTCTTCGGGGTGGTTCCTCACAACATACCATTAATTAGATGCTGGTGTCACTGCCTGTGATCTCCGTTGCTTGCCTGTAATTGTTCTATCTCTTTGGAAAGTACTGTCAAGCTCACCACATCAGATGAAGGGGTGAGAGACCCTGGCTGTACTGTGTCTTTTAGCGTGGATATTAAGAAGGACTATTTTTTGGGGAGATATCCATTATGTCAGGTGTGATGTAGTTGCAATCAGCATAGAGTATGCGGTTTTTGGCATGGCTGGGTGTTATTACGCAGATGCATTGACGAGGGGAAAATGAGTCTGTAGTGATGGTTATGTACCTATTGTGAGTTTACCGTTGATCTTGGGATAGTGGCATCCTGTAGGATTTTTATTTTGTATGGGGGGGGGCTCGTTGGTGGGTCTCACATAAGACAGGTCATTTACCTTTTATTCATAAGCAATTATGTCGTCATTAGGGTCAAATTATGGCGATAACAATGAATAAAAGAGTTTGCCATGTTGTTTTGATGGATGTCTTCAAGTAGTCATTTCCTCTTAGAAAGTGACTATTGTCTGTAGGGACTTCAGTGGAGGAGTCATTATTGTTTAGAGAGAATTGAAACAGATTTCTCATTGTTTTTTTTAAAGTGCTGACACAATATCACTGTTAACCGTGACTTGCAACAAACGAATTAGGATCCGAGCACATGATTTTTTTTCTTTTACGTGTGGAGGGTTAACAAACTTGAAAAAATATCAGTGTAGACCATGAGTTGCAATACATTTTTTTTTTGTTTATATTCTCCTTGTTTTAATCTCTTTTTCTGCTACCATGTTCAGTAATCTGCATCACCGATTATGTTGGACTAAAGACAACACAATAAAATGGTTAATACAAATCCTTTATCTCCAGTTGCCATTACAGGAAGTGAATTGAAGAAAAGGAGCAGGGAGCAATTAGAAAGAGGCAAGGGAAGTAGAAGGGGTTGGTAGGAGGCAAAGGAAGTGGAAGGAGTCAGTAGGAGGCAAGGGAACGTTTATATGGGATAATAGAGCAGGGGTCAAAGTGTTAGCTTAGTAACAGATAGGTTTGCCTGCTATGCTTCTTCCAGTCTTTTGAACAGGAGTAGAGGTTTATCCCTTGTTCCCTGTTTAGGATTGGGTTTATAGTTCATTCGAAAGTCTTTTCATTCTCTTTCACTTCCAGGATCCCCTTGCATCTTAGTGACATTATCACCTTGCAGAAGTAGAGGTTTATCCCTTGTTTCCTGTTTAGGATTGGGTTTCCGGTTCTTTCTAAAATCTTTCTCTTTCACTCCCAGTAGCTCCTTGCGTCTTAGTAGCATTATCATCTTGCTTGGGGTGAATTGATTAAAAAACGTACAAGGAAGCTATGTTATAGAGGATATATTGTTTTTCATACAAAAATGAACAAACAAAATTAAATTGTTGCTGGACTTGATATTTCTTTCTCAACCTCAGGAATATTTCATAATCAATAAGACTTCCTTTTTTGTTTCAAAGAGTTTGCAATTAAAATAGGATTTGAAAATTAAACGCATGTAGTTGCTAAACAGAACAACGAATTAGAGTAACCGGTGTAAAAGAACAATTTGTTTCTTGCTCAAAAATAGTTTGGTTACAGACAATATGGCAGATTTCTTCGCAAATATAAATGCCCAGAAACTTATATTCATCTTTTATTAGCATTTCCTTTTAATTTAGCGTTAAATATGGATCATCGTGCACTTTGTAGAGATTGCAGAAATGCACACACTTTGTTTCTGTTTAGAAAAATCAAAAACCATATTCTTCAGTCAATTTTCTGATCTTATTTAAACACAGTTGTAATTTGCACTCTGTGAGGTACATATATTTTGATTGGTAACATATTAAAAGATCATCCACGTACAGTAAGTAATCAGTTCCAGGATTGATGCTTTTAATAATGTTATTAATTTTGATAAAGGTTACTGACAAAGTGCCTCCTTGGGGCACACTGTTTTTCCTGCTCTTTTAAGTCAGAGAGAGTGGTTCCCATATATAGTTTGAAGTTTTGATTTTCTAGGAAGTTTTGAATAAAGAGTGGCATTTTGCCTTTCAATCTGAGATCTCAAAGCTTTCTCATAATTCCATACTTCCATGTGGTGTCATCTTGCTAGACGTATTACAACTGAAAAGTGAGTTCAATCCTCACTGGGGGCCCCATACTTTCGGCCTTGTGCCACATCTATGCCGGGATTAGAAAATCACCATATGCCTTTTCTAAATCAAAGAGAATTTCAACTAAAATTGATCTTTTTTAATAAATGCCTCTCTTATGAAGGTCTCTAGTCTCAAGAAATGATCAGTTGTGCTTCTTTTATTCCTGAAACCTGATTGTAATTTTAATATCAAGTTTTTTGATTCAAGGTAACACCATAACCTTTCTAACACTTTACAAATACAACTTGTTAAAGCTATTGGTCTATGTTTTGATGAATCAGTTTTAGGTATATGGGAGTTTGTTTCATCATTGAAGTCTGAGTTTGGGTATGAATATGATTGTGGCTTGTTTCCAAAGATTCAGAACTTTTCTGCTGAATCATATCTTGCTATAGATATTGAGAGGATTTTTGAGGTATTTGCTTTAAGAATTCATAAGGAACATCATCAGGACCAACTGCTGTATGGTGTGTTTTGGTAAGTGATTGGTTGAGTTCAGCTCTTGTGAAGGGTTGGTTTTAGCTTTCTGTATTTTTAGAGTTGAAATTGAGTTTTTTCTTTTCCTCAGTTTTTCTAATTTTTTTAAATTTTTCAGTTTGATTTTTCAACGTGGAATTCGGTTAAAAATTGTCTGCTGAGATGTTAGCGATATCATGATCTCTGTTTTTTTGTTTTTTTTGTGAAATGTTTTATTGGATTGCTGTTATTCTTGCCAGCTATCTTTTTCATAATGTTCCATCATGGTTTCTGACTTAGCGTTTGAGTTTATTTTTGATGTATAAATTTTTTCCATGCGGTTCTTTTAGATTCTTTGATAATTCGCCGAGCATTGGTTCTGCTGTTTTTAAATAAGTTTAGGTTTCCTTTAGTGGGATTTAAATTAAATTTTCTAAGGGTAGCATGGTATGTCGAGACAGCTTTTAGGCATTCCTTGTTAAACCAGGGTTTGTAGTATTTATATGACTAGATGATTTTGGTTGCTACGTGACATCTGTCCTCCTATATGGCAGCGAATGTTGGATGGTATCCTCAAGGATGAAGAAGAGACTCGAGGTGGTGGAGATGTGGTTCTACAGAATGATGCTGAGGATATCATGGACTGAACATGTGAGCAATGATGAGGTTTTGGAGAGGATGCATACAAGGAGGAAGCTTATACTTAGCATAAGGAAGAGGCAGATGAAATTTATGGGACACGTGATGAGAAAGGAGGGCCTGGAGAATCTGATACTCATGGGACAAATAGAGGGAAAAAGAGACAGGGGAAAGCAGTGCATGGCATACGTGGTGGGCTTGAGTAGTTGGATGTCAGAGTGTGGTCTGGGGGAGTTGGAAGAAATACAAAACCTGTTGAGAGGCACAAGGGATAGGGGGAAGTGGAAGGGCATGATCGCCTATGTCCTGAAAGGACATGACACATAAAAGATGATGATTTTGGTATGTTCTCTTGAGCTATGGATATTAGAGTTTTGTTGAAGTATGTCAGGTGATCTTTTATTACTAATATTTGCTTTTGATATTAGTTTTGGTTTACACTGTTTTTGAAATTGCGTCCAGTTCGCCTTTTTCAGATTCCACTATATCATTTTTTTCACCAAGTCAAGGACCTGTATTTTCTAAGTTGATTGGAAAGTGGTCACTTCCATAAGTATCATCAATGCACTCTCCATGTGTAGTCCGTGTATACGGTTGGATTTCACAGAGTCAGATCTATTGCTGAATATGATCCTGTTGTCAGATGCAGCTATACATTTTGTCTTATTGTTGTAAAGACAAAGGTTTTCTATAATGTGACCTTTTTTTTTTGTTGTTGTTGTTTCTTTGCTACCCCATATTTCATTTTGGCAGTTGAAATCTCCCAATAAAATACAAAGGTTTTTGTTGAAACTTGACTAATGCATGGAATAATAATGCAACACAAAATGTACTTAGAACAAAATGTATTGAAACAAGAAAGTGTACACAATATTTACATATAGTCTTTTGTATATTCCTGGGAAGACCGTTCCTAGAGAATGTGTTGACTGAGTCGCAGTCGGGCAGAGTCTCTGGTTGGATCTCCTCAATTCCTACTCTCTTCCCGGTACCAACCATATTTATATGGTCGGTACTGCACTATGCAAATTAGGTGGATCCTACCACAACAGTTTTGAGAGCTGTTTAATTAAATGATCTCTTTCTGATTGGTTGATGTTGTGATTTGGTGGTATAAGAATGGAACAAATGATTATTGTTTTCTGTAGTGTTGCCAACATTGTAATTGCCTGCATTTTTGTGTCCAGTGGCTTTGTAGAATTTTGTTATTGATAATTATTGATGTTCCAAGTGATGATCTGTCAGTATTTCTGTTTATATAATTGTATGAGGTGTAATTTTTTTATGTTCATGTCATTGTTTTCCTTAAGAAATGTCTTTTGTAAGCATATAACTATCAAGTGTATTGTCATAAAGAAAATCAGTTCACTAAGATTTGTTTTTGCACATCTAATATTCCACTATATTATTTTATTAGACAGTTTTTCTTTTATTTTGGCTTGTGGCGTGATCTAGCGTTGACATCCATTTCTTCCAGTCTTTCAAATCTGTTTATTGTTTCAGTCAAATTGGAGTGTTCTTTTTTGACATTTCTTTTTTCTTTAGGGTAATTTCTTTTGTTGGTTTTGTTTTGGGGATATCCTCCACTGGTCTCAGAAGATCTCTGAGATTTGCTCTTTGTTGGGACATCTTTTGCAGAAGAACCTGATCTATTTGTCTGTTTTGTTTCATTGGTTTCAGGTTTTGGTTTATATTTTGTTTCTTCTCAAGTTTCATAATAAACATTTCTTAGGTATTTTTGGAAGTTTGGCCTCTCATCAACACTCAACTGCAACAGTCTCTCAACTAGCTCAAGGTATCTGGTTTCTTGTTTAGTTTCTACTTGGTTGGTCTCATTCATCTTTTTTGCTACCCTGGCATACGTTTGCGTTTTCATATAGGACTCAAGAATTTTTCTGGGAACAATACATTTTTCCTGCATTTTACCTGCAGTATTTCCTTTTCCCACCTGTACACATCCCATATTTTTGAAAATACAATATGGTCCCCATGGCAGTTTGCACATTTTTTCTGATTCTGGCAATTGTCTTCAACATGGGATGGGTATTTTTTCCACATCTGCACTTGTTGTCCTTTGCATATGTCTTTGTGTTGCCCAAATTCCTGTCATTTGAAACACTGTAAGGGAGCTGGTATGTAGAGTTCTAATTTTTTGATAGTGAAACCTATCTTGATTTCTTTGGGAATTGTGGGTGAATTAAATGCCAGTGTGTATGTGTTTTTTTTTTTAAGATGGTTTCACTATTCCTTCTAATACTGATTCTCTTGTGTTCAGTAATGCTCTGCTTATATAATGCCACTTTGATCTCCTCTACTATTGCCAATCTCAGATCCCGACTTCTTATTACACTTTTAAAAGTGTTTAATCATTCATATGGATAAGTTTTACATTTGTAATTGTGAAACTTTTCCATTTTTAGTAGGTTTCTTGTCTGTTTTTGCTCGTTCACTTCCACTAAACAGTTTTTGATTTTGTTAACTGATTTTGGGTTTGACCTGCTAGTTATTACCCTCAAGATTGCACTGAAAATATACAAGTGAATTTTTAAAAAATATTTTTTTAAATATTTTTTTAAATTTTTTTATTAAAAGTTTTTCACTATTCAATGTAGATGTTTTTGTCATATGTGAAAGAAAGTAATGTGTTTTATCTCACTAACTCCAAAAATTCACTAAAAAGAACATACATTATGAAAAAAAGCGTAAAACAATAAAAACAAACTTCTTTTGTCAAAACATGTTATTATTTGAAAGTTCAAAAGATTGTTCATGTAATCATTATTCTTTATTCAATTTAGAACCATGGAAACTTTGTTTAGAATCATGTTTTCTGGTGTCGATGCAGGACCATAAATTAGTACAGGAAATTCTTGCAAATATCAGATAATTGTCAGATTTTATTGAAACTTTAGAAATTATTTTTGAAATGATTTTTTTTTAGAAAAACTATTTTTTACATCTGTTACTGCACTCATTCAATTTATGAAATTTTGAGAAATTCTTTTTTGGATCACTTAATTTTTATATCAGCTATAATGACAAGTCATCAGAGAATTTCAGTCATATAATTATTTTGGTCAAACAAAAGACTCTCTCCTGTGAATGGCAAAATAAAAAAAATGTGATAAAATTAAGATATAATTTAATTTAAAAAGATTTGAACTGGTATTCATATTGGTGAATGGTAATAATGGCACACTAAAAATGTCACAAGTGAAAAAAAGGAAAATTTAAAAAAAAATTAGATTTCATTCAAACCCAACTTTTTTTTGTCAATTGTGTATCAGGTCATCCCATGAGTTCTGTCCAAATTTTGAATAAAGAAAACAAGTGACCAAATGTTACATTTAATTACAGATTCAATCAACAATGTATTTTCCCTGATTATCTATGACTTCCTTCCATCTATTAACAAGCTTACTGATTCCATTACTGTAAAATTCTTTTGGCTTTGATTCAAAGAACTCACAAATGTCAGTTTAAACCTCTTCCTGTGTTACAAAAGCTGTTTCTTCCAAATGATTCTGTAAGCTACCAAACAAATGGTAGTCTGAAGGAGCAAGATCGGGAGAATAAGGTGGATGAGGAATTTTCTCCCAACCAAGTTCTTCGATCTTTTGTGACATGATTCTTGCTGTGTGGGGTCACGCATTGTCTTGATGAAACATCACCTCTTTTCGATTCACTAGAGCAGGTCTTTTTTTCCTCAAAGCTTGGTTCAAACGCTGTAATTGCTGACAGTATATTTGAACATTAATTGTTGCATTAGGTGGTAAGAATTCAAAGTGGATTATTCCTTGGCAATCCCACCAGATTGAAAGAAGAACCTTTTGCCCATGAAGTTCCCTTCTCCGCTGTGGCCCTTCCCCTTTACCAAGCCACTGTCTATGATGCTTAACATTTTGATAAAAAATCCATTTTTCGTCACAAGTCTATCCAAAAAGGTGAAACAAGTTGGCGAGAATGGAGAGAAGAGCAGATGTCAATTTGGGATTTGAGGTTGTTTTCAGACAATTCATGAGGCGCCCATTTTCCAAGTTTAGGAACTTTTCCAAGTTGTTGAAGATGATGATGAACAGTTGTATGGTTTGAACTGAGAACCACTGCCAATTCCTCAACTGATAAAGCAGGATTTTCTTCAAAGGCTACTTCAAGAAGCTTTTCATCAAACTCAAGTGGACATCAGGTTCGCTCTTCATCTTCAAGGGTGAAATCTCCACCTCTGAATTTTGCAAACCATCTTCTGCAAGTTCTTTCATTCACACATTCCTCTCCATAAACTGAGTGAATGTTTCTAGCCGCTTCGGCTGCTGAGTTTCCTTTCTTGAACTCATGAAACATTATGTGCCTCAAATGATTCTTAAGTAATTCCATGTTAGCAGGATTTTAATCAAGCAAAATTTAATTTTATTGTTCTCTGAAATAAAATTTGATCAGTTTAAATGCACCTAAAAATAAAAATAATCTTCAGCTCCATTAGACATTATAAAATAGTCTTTAAATTTCGTTCATTTTAACAAAAAGTTAAAATTCGGACAGAACTTATGGGATGACCTGATATATATATATATATATATATATATATATATATATATGGGATGACCTGATATATATATATATATATATATATATATATATATATATATATATATATATATGGGATGACCTGATAGATATATATATATGGGATGACCTGATAGATATATATATATATATATATGGGATGACCTGATATATATATATATATATATATATATATATATATATATATATATATATATATGGGATGACCTGATAGATATATATATATATATATGGGATGACCTGATATATATATATATATATATATATATATATATATATATATATATATATATATGGGATGACCTGATATATTTCAATAAACTTATTTTTTCACTTGAGCCATTTTTCTTCTTTTTTCACTTTTGTGGCATTTTTACCTGAATTCATTTATATTATGAATAAAAATGATCATGGACACTACTGAATGAATAATGAATTTTTACAAAAACTTGTTATTTTTTTCAAATTTTAAGTACCATAATTCTTCATGTATAATACCCCTTTATCCCTAATACACACCCCTAAAATTGTGCTGAAAGTGTGGAAAAATCTTTCTACTCATGCATAATACGCACCCCTTTGTTGGTAATCAAACCCTATAAATTGTACCTCTCCAATTTCATTATGTCCAGTGATTCCTACTCTTCTTAAAAACTATGGTTTTAAACATAGAATAATATTATTCTAATTTAGTTTTATGATAATTCTTATTTTATTTTACATTTGTAAGTATTTTTAGGTATATATGATTGTACTTATGGGGTCATAATCGCCGAATGTTAGTGTCAAATTGTCATATGTTTGTGGTGAGTAGCCATTTCACAACTAAAATCAACCTATGAAATGGAATCTGTCTATATTTCTGAGATGAGGTATTATGTACATTATTTACATTGTCCTCATCTTTGTCGCCATATTTATTACAACATTTCGGCCGTTGTACACCCCGGCCTTCTTCCGGTGGTTGGAATGTCGAACTGAACCCTTTATTTCGCTCACTGGTATAGACTGTTCTAGTTCCACGTGCCATGGATGTCAGTTATCACCTATTAATTTCCGTCTGAAAGTTCTCCACTGCCTTAACCGGGTATTGAACTCTCACTCTTTGGGTCATGTCACTGGATCTAACCAACGCCTTTATCCACTGTGCCATGTGTCCTTGAGGAAATGGAAATTTTTTAAAGATTTTTTTTGTAGGTGTAGTAATTTTGCTTATTATTTTTTAGAAAAAAAAATGCATATTATACGTGGGGAATTGAGGTAAAATAGTTCATACTTTTAAATCTTTTCACGTTCTGTGTTACTTTGTAATATAGAAATTCTTTTATAGGACATAATGAAAAATAAATAAGAGATGAATATAAAATATAAATAATGCAATAAATTGAATTTGTTTATTGTTCTTTCTCTTTTAGGGAGCATATAAAAAGTTTATATGAATTTTATATTTATATGTCTCAAGCTGAAACTTCCTATTATACTTTGCTAAGATTGACAATTTTGATATAATATTTCCTGAGTTTTCCAAATCTTATTTTACAAACAGTTCTTGTGAAATGTAGCTTATTATGTTTAGAAAACCTGTACATGTATTTAATTGTCCTCATAAAGTCCTGCCTTAAACTTATTATTTCAATTAAACTTTTTAATTTCAAATAAAATAAAAATAATTAAAATCACCATCAACTTTGCCTTAGAAATAAAAGAAAACATTTTTAACACAACATTGTCACAATAAGAGTTTCCACCACCCAGGGTGATATACTTCATGTGTGGATTTTATTAATTTACCTTGGTGTTAGTACAAATTGTTTATTCCACTATTTCAGCTTCTACTGATAATACATTCAAAGGGACATAACTTTCTATCTTTCAATAACTCCTGTTACACAGGAGTAAAGACAATTTGGGTACCCCCATCTTTGAAATGTTTTATTTATTTTGGTATTCCTTGCCCAATTAATGACATTAACAAAATTAATTACTGCCTTGCACAGATCAAAAATAAATTCGGAATATAGCATCTCTGATATTGTTTAAAGGCATATAGTTATATCAATCTTGCAATCAAGATGGAATTTCATGTTTCCGAGATTTGTATCTGGAAAAATAATTTTTATCTCCAAGAAATTGTTAATGCAATATTTACTTACAAAAGAATTATTCTTACAATTCCAAATTATATTTTGGCTTTAAATAATCCACAAAATGTTGATAAACCATAAAAACATAAATCAATCAGTACCAATGATTCTTGTGAAATTTAGCTTATTTTATTCAGAGAACCTGTCCACATATGAACTCATCCTTATAAAATCCTGGTTTAATTCATGTGATCTTTTTCTCACTTCAATTTCAAGTAAAATAAACCTGATTAAAGCCAAATTACTAACAATACATATATACACAAACGAAAGAAAAAATTTCTAACACAAAGGAGTTTTCTGCAGTAAGACTTCCTATGAGTAAAGACACTTTGAGCGCCCCACCCCACTCCACTTTGGGAACATTAAGATTATTCATTTTGTGACTCCTTACCAATTAATGACATTAACAGAATTAATTACTGCCTTACACAGGTCAAATATAAAGTCAGAATATAGCATCTCTCAACTTATTTCTGTTATCTAATATTGTTCAAAAGGATTATATATATATATATATATATATATATATATATATATATATATAATAATTTTAGAATGTATTTTTATTAATCCAACAGATTTTGTAGTGGAACTATTTCTTATAAAATCCTGGTTTAATTCATGTGATCTTTTTCTCACTTCAATTTCAAGTAAAATAAACCCAATTATAGCCAAATTACCAACTTTGCTTTATACACAAATAAAAGAAAAAGTTTCTAACATAATGGAGTTTTCTGCAGTAAAACTTCCCAGGGGCAAAGATACTTTCGGCAATGTTTTTTGCTTGTTAGTCATTTTTTTTTAACATCAGTATCACCCCATGCAAGGCAGTAAAACTACTAAGATACAAGAGGTTACAGGATGTGGAAGAATTAGGAAAACAGAAACATTAATAATGAGCAGGAAGTGGAAGGAGTAATCAGGAAGACAGGAGATAGCGATTGACATTGCATTTAAAGTTTTGCAGATTAAAGTTGGCTGGAAGGCATGTAATCAGAAGGGAAAATAGTCTAGCATGTCACAGTGAACCCACTTTCCTAGCAGCAGACCTAGCAATTGATTTTCTTAATATATTTTACCTTTGCTGTTACACTCTAAACATGGTTTAGAAGCTATACTATTTTGGACACAAAAATAACTTTCCATTACTGTGATGATTACCATCAGTGGTCTAATGGATGCAACAGAAAATATGTCTTTGCTGAAATTAATTAACCATTAATTTTTTAAATATATAATATAATTATAATATATATTGCACATATAGTGCTTGAGTTAATAAAACAGTGCTCAATATAATACAACAGAGCTATTGAGCATATATTAATAAATACACATATTATCCCTCCCCAATAGCACGATTCTGAGTTTCATGCACGACGCAATCTTTCTTTTGGCCATGCTATCAATGAGAGATAATATGTGTGTATGTGTATGTGTGTATATATATATATATATATATATATATATATTCTTTAAGGCAAAAACGACAGACATTTTGTATCGATTAATTTTAATGCTCAACTTTT
Source organism: Acanthosepion lycidas (assembly GCA_963932145.1). Taxonomy (NCBI): domain Eukaryota; kingdom Metazoa; phylum Mollusca; class Cephalopoda; order Sepiida; family Sepiidae; genus Acanthosepion; species Acanthosepion lycidas. The sequence goes on along the minus strand of OZ010575.1, from coordinate 110,678,839 downwards.
CAAAATTACAAATAATTTTTCTCAGACAAGGAGGAAATTCCATCAAAAATTGACCAAAGTCCATTTTGGTAGGAAAATACAAGAAATATCCCACAATATGAAGTGGGTACTGAGGTCAACACCAAATGGTGACAGTATGTTTCCTGCTTGAAAGTAATCTTCATCCTTGATAATAGCTAATAGATTAACGGAAAATGTTTGAATCCGGAGAACATTTGAACAGTTTTTACACACTTTAGGTTCCAAAAATCAAAAAAATGAAGGGATCTATTAATATTTCGTTTAAACTAAAAATTTATGTCATAATGAAATAATAATATAAAAAATAATAAAAAATACTTATATGAATGTAAGAAACATTTAATAAAAAATCTAATAGCAATGCCTTGTCAATTGTCTTCAATGAAATTTGCGTCTGCATATATATATATATATATATATATATATATATATATATATTATAAATTGATTTAAAATATGTTGTTTTTTTTGCTACAGAGTTCTAACCAAGTTTCAAAAATTGAAGCTGAAAGCTTCGAATTTAATTTTGTAATTTAATTACAAAATTAAATTCGAAGCTTTCAGCTTCCATTTTTGAAATGTGGTTAGAACTGTGTAGCAAAAGAAAATATTTTAAATCAATTAATTTATTAGGTTGGTGCAAAAATAATTTCGTTTTCTCACATAGTAACATATGTTAGAAAACGAAATTATTTTTGCACCAACCTAATATAATATTAATGCTCTGTAAATTTACAATGAGCGCTATTTTGTAAAAATAAAAATATCTATAAGAACAGCAGATTATATATCTTGCTGTTCTTTCTTTATATATAAATTTTTAGTTCAAATGAAATTAAATTAATAAATAGATCCTTCCTTTCTTTTTTCGATTTTTGGGATCTCTCTCTAGAGTGTGTAAAAATTTAAAAAACTATTCATTTTCAATTAATCTATTAATGCTTGAATGTAATCTTCAAGATTACATTCAAGCATAAAGCAAACTGTCGCCTTTGAGGGTGATGAGAACGTTAATGGTTATATCGTGAATCGTGAAAAAGTACCCTCAAAGTGATTATATGAAATATCTTTTCCAATTTATGCAGATGGGCAGAGTGCATTATTTTCGTGAATTATCTCCCTTGAATTACGCTCTCCTGATCGTATACCTTCTTTAAAGAAAAATTTGTCACATAAATTTATATAGTTCGTTTGAAATATTTAATAGATCCTTTCTTTTTTTTCGATCAGATGCAGTTGCTTTAAGAAAGTATAATCTGATGAAAGAAAACAGAAAGATGTAAGTTCACATTGTTTTTATTTATTCTTTGTTTTTACACATAATTAACATTAAAATACAAATAATTCGTAGGAAGAAACAAACAAACCTTTTTGTTTCACGAAAATTATTGAAAAATTAACCATAAAAATTTATTGTTCTTAATTTAACTTTGCTAAATTAATTAATTTTTATACTTCCTTAATGGATTTTTAAATAACTAATATTTACAATACAAAGGATATCAGATACGATTTTTGACTGTACGGAAGATGAAAATGACAACAACGTTTGATTCTTCATTTAAAAAACAATGCTTTAAAAAACATCTGAGTTTGCCCTTAAAAACTTCAATAATTATAAAGATGAAACTTATTATTTTACTGAATAATGTAAGGTTTTATATTTAATTTTTTTTATATATATTCCTTCTTGGAGATGAAAATATTGACCTCATTTGAAAACAACGACAGTTGATTCGTTTTAATAATTTTTTTAGTTATGGTTTTTGTTAAAAATGTTTCGAACGTATGTCGTGTTGAAAGAAATATACGAATTTTATTATATGTAAAAGAATTAATTGATTAAAAAATACATTTCTTTCTCTTTTTGAAATTATATTTTTATTATCTATCTGGAAATTTCTTAATGGTATTTTCCTAACGAAGTGTAAGCGTGATGAAAAAGACGCCAAACTTGACAAAAACAAAATTTTATCGTCTAAATGTTTGTTATTAATTATGAAGAGGAAAGACCAAAGTTTTTTAATTATTTTTTAAAATTTTTTCCTTCTTTTTAGAACATTCTAAATTTTGATTTAAAAAAAATACCTTGTTTCTCTTTGTATCACCGGAAAACATATACAATTTTTAGCACGTTTTTTTTTTTTTTTTTTTTTTTTTTTTTAAATATTTTTTTTATGACAGACATTAATTTGGAAAATCATGCAAAAATAAAAAATAATTGTCGGATGTTAATGAAACTTTCAGAAACTATTCACAGATTATGGAAATTTATTATAAATTTTTTTTTTTTTTTTTTTATTAAAGTCGTGGTAGAAATATTTTTTTTTATATTTATTACCCCCCACCCATAGCCAATTTTATGAAAACTCTAGAAATTCGATCGAATACAGTTTAGTGATTGCAGTAGTTAAAAGAACAAGGCTTTGATGTATTTCTTTTTTTTTAATTGGACCTCCTCTCTCTGAAAATCAGCTCTGAATTGTAACATACAAAACTCAATAAAACAAAGATATTATTTAATTTCAAATGCTTTTATTTGCTTTTATGAATATGGACAATATTTTCTGAAAGCAAAAAATTTTTTCAATGAAAAATGAACTTTTAATACAATTATTTGTTATTTCTTTAATATAATAGATTTTTACATTTAAGTTGTTAAAATATTATAAAATTAGTTAAAAGCCACATCCAGTTTCATAAATGTCCTTATGAGATAGATCTTTTTTTTTTACCACATTGTAAATTGTATCGTTTTGACTAATCAAAGATCCACAGTAATTAAGAAATATAATTTTGTGTTTATAATCGGGCTGTAATTATAAAGTATGGAAGACCAACCAGAATACAATTAAGTTGTGTTATTTGAGTTAAGCATTGTTCTCCATAGTTAAGGCCTTTACTTTTGTGAAACACGTGTGGAGAAGTTAATTTGATTTTTCAATTTCAACTGAGAAGGGTACCTACAAGTATCAGTATCATCTATTGATATTTATATGAACTTTTTTTTATATTAATCTCAGTTATCACGTTTTTCCATAAATGAAATATCAAAATTAATAATAAAATGAATGGAAATACAAATAACAGTAAAATGTAATAAATGTACATAAAATTAGAGTATTTTATGTACACTTCTGATAAAGAAAGGTACCTATAAATAGATACCTTATGAAATTTAATCTCACTCTCAACAGTCTTATTTTAATTTCTTTACAATATATTTTCCATAAAGTATCATAAATGTAAAGGTGAAAGCTAAGTATAAAAAATAATTAGAGCGCTGAAAGTTTTCCTTAAAAATAATGCGGTAAATAATTTATTCACTTAAATTTAAATAATTTCACTTCTCTCTCCGAACAAATTATCCTCACATAATCCGTCAGTATGTCATTCATCACCTGTCAAGTGGCGCGAAATGTTATGACCTGTTTTGTTTAATTTTCAAACTACACCTTTTCGGTGCAGAAACTAAATAATGCTGGTTTCAAAATATTTTAAATAAACATAATTTCTGATTTTCTTAAAATAAGTTTTGAAAAATTTATAATTGTTCTTTAAAAGAATTTCAAACTGAGATTTTCAATTTTTTTTATAAAATGGAAAAAAATGATTGACATGATTATCTGTCAATTTTGTTGACTCAAATAAAACAAGACTTTTAACAAAAATTTCAGACATGCTAGGAATGATTGAAAAATGTAAAAAAAATACCCCCAAAATACTTTGATCTTACCTCTTAATAATATCATAAACATTTAGACGATAAAATTTTGTTTTTGTCAAGTTTGCCATCTTTTTAATCATGCTATGCTCTTTTTTAGCGATCTCATGCAGGTATCTATGTTTATTGAAGGTATTGACAGCTGAAATTTTAACTTTTCCTACAGTGAACATACCTGTAAAAATTACTTGAATATAATGTGAGCCTTTTTTATATAATTTTTAACTAACCATTATTCTTAAAAATTTAGGAAAATAATTCCCTGTAATCTGATGTTTTATTGAAGTTTAGGTACTTTGGCTTTAAATGTACTGTAGTTATTTCTCTTATTTTCTGATAATGTTGTGTATTAATTGTACGTTTATACACATACAAAAAAAAATTTAAAACATTTTTTCAAAATATTGGGTGTCACTGAATGATTAGTTTTTACTTAATAACAATATCATATAACTGGTACAAATTAATACAGAAATTTAAAAGATTTAAAACTATGAAAATGAAAACAATTCTTGTAAAAAAAAAAAAAAAAAAAAAAAAATATATATATATATATATACTTCATTATTCATCATAAAAAAATTTTCTCACGACAGTACTGTTCATAACATCTTATTCATAAAAGTAATTATGGATAGCGCCTTGGATTGAGGAATCAGGGATCTGAGTTTGAATTCCAGTCAAATCCATTACATTCACTTACATGCTAATATCTTGGGAAAGGTATGGATCCTATTCTTCCACCAGTTACGGGTAAATAGCAGGATAGATCAGGTTCTCTAGCCTTGGATGGCAACTGGTCTACCACAGAAAGAAATGGTGACCTACTGCGGGAAAAAATCTGCCTCATCAGTCATGTATCTTTCGATACATGATCACCTAAGCATGTATCATGCATGGCACATAACTGACTGAATTAAAAACTTTTCTAATTAAATAATGTCTTAGTTCTTTTGTATTTTTTATTTTATTATCCAGAGCAGATTTTTGGTAACTGGGGATCCTGTTATACAAAAAAAAAAAAAAAAAGAAACATTGATGATTTAAATTCTCCAAGGCATTCTGTGTATAACTAATATAAATAATAAGCCATACAAAAATGAAATTTTTGAAATTTCATAAAATTAAACAAGTGTTTGGTAATACATGTAAAAAAAAAAAAAGTTTTACCAAGATTTTCCCCAAAAAAGTATTTCCAAAATAATTTAATTCATTTGTGAATACGTCCTTAAAATTTCATTAAAACCTGACAGTTATCTGATTTTTATCAACAATTTCTAAATCAATGTGTTTTTCACTGCAAAAAACACATTAAAATTTCCAGTACTAAGTTTTGAAAACTGTTGCAAGAAAAAAATATTTTCTAAAAAGGATAAAATATAATTTAATAAACAAAACATCCTTTGGTCTTTCCTCTTAATAATAAAGATTTTGACAATAAAATTTGGAGCATTTTTCCATCCTGGTATGCTCATATTTTTTTTTTTTTTTTTAGCAAATCTTTGGAGGTACCTATGTAAGAAATGAAAAAAAAAAACTATATAAACTGTTTTAGTTAATTAAAATGTGATGCAATCTTAATCTGTATATATGGATCCTTTAATTATTTCATAATTAAAATCTCTAATTATCAAATGTACAAATAATGTAAACGAAGATTGTTAGGAAAAATATATACAAAAATATATAGATGTGATACTTTCTTGTCAGCAGGTTTAAGAAAAGTCGTGGCTCTCCACAAATTTGTATTTTATATTATCTGTCAGTTTCTATGACTTCTTGGGAAAGATAGCAGAGTGGTTTCCAGTTGCATTCTCCATAGTTTTGAATTTATTTTTTCTGTCCATGCTATTAACATTATACATGTCAACATAAACATTAGTAACTTGTAATATAGAAATTTTATCATATAATAATATGCTAATTCTTGTAGTCCTACCAAGGATTGAACTCACCATCCTTAGCTAACAAATTTCTAAAGATAGACTTCCACACCTCAGTTTAATGGAAGTGTTCTAAGCAATGACAGGAGCAGGCTTATCACCTTGTCTGCCAAAGTGAAATCTTTAGACATTATTAAAGTTTATTGGAATTTCTCTTCAGGGTGAATTTTTCTATTGTTTAGTGAAAGTCTGTCACTCAGTTTATTGATCAAGATCCTGTTTTATCAATAATAATTTTTGTGTGAGTGGAAAGAAGAGATTTTATGTACATTATTTGTTGTCCAATTTATTGTCACCAGACGTTTTGTTTTTGAATATTTATTTATACTTTCAAAAAATTTTTCATCATCAGACCTGTTTGAAGTTGAAGACACACTACAAATCAGTATGATTTCTCATCTTCAGCAATGCTGCTCATTTTCAAACATGGTCATATTCTCAGGCCTGTCTGTATCTTCAATACCCTCAGAGCTAACCTGTAACTATGCTGAACGAACTTTAGTTACAATTCAAGTAGGTGCCGTACCATAACCGCGTATGGTTTTTGATATAATGGAATATGCATACACCTGAGTTCCTCCTCATTGGCCGCTGTCCGTCATAAATATAGACGGACATGTAGGTACAACAGAGTGTAAGTCTGTGATGACGCCCATTGGACTACGCCATTGGCTATTCTATTGGTGTACACTTATTACCTGCGACTATGACGAGTACCAGTCGTTTACTGCTACCTTGTACTTCTTGGTTATAATAGCCAAACCACTTAGCTACTTTGATCAAATATATCCCTTTCTGGGACATATCAGTTTTAAATCCAGTATTGTCTTTCTCCTATGCTGGCTACCATTCACAGAAAGCCTGCCCTGTTATTTAATCTATAGTTGAGAAGGAGAAGAAATGGATTCATACCTTTTTTCCAAGGATATTTGTGTAAAGTGAATGTAATGATCTTGACAGGTATTTAGACTTCGTTTGCTGATTTCTTGTTCTGTGCTTCTATTACATTACCTTTACTTGCTAAATATTTTTTACCTGTCAAGATAACATCATGGAATATTTGTATACAAACACCTTAATTTTAACAATCTACCAAAAATTAGTCAATTCTCAGACTTTAATAAGATTTTCAGTACCTATGAATAAATGTGTTGTTTTCTGAAAAGTGAATTTTGTAAAAAAAAATAAATAAATAAATAAAATAAGTATATCAATTAAATATTTTAGGCCCCAAAATATATTTTTGTACTCAAAACATCTTGAGATGTAGAAAATGACAGAAATGAGTAAATAAAAACTCCAATAAAACTAAATTTTGTTTGGAGAGTTTTTAGTTTTCAGTTAAGATCGTACTATATTCACTGAAAAATTGCTTTTAAAAAGATTTGTTTTCATTTATTTAATTAATGAAATTTTTTTGTATTTTAAATTTATTTATTATGTGATATGGATACTTCTCAAATGTTTATTAAACAATAATGATTACTTTATTATGAAAAATTGGACAAAATTCATTAGATTACATATTTTCAAAAGAAAATTGATTTTTTTTTTTATGTATTGATGTTTTCCAATTTGTGTGTATGAAAGCATTGTTAAGAAATAATTTAATTACTTTCTTAAGTGGTCAAAGTTTGTGCACACAAAGGATATATTTCATTAAAGATGCTTAAATTACTGCAGTATTTTTATGAAATTGTTTAAAAACTGCTTGCCAATACCTTCAGAAAAGTTTAATGAATTTTGATACATGTATCTTTACAAAAAAGGGGGAATTGGTGAAAGATTTGATACAAAAATCAATTATTTATATTAGAATGAAATAAAGTTATTTCTTTTTTAAATTTGAATCTGTTATCATTCACACTTGGAACCAGAAAACATACAGAGAATATATAATTGGAAAAATTTTCATTATTAATTTCTTTAAGATTTATAGATGCTCTTGTAGTGTGCAGTCTACCACAATGTTTCTAATACAATGTGCATTCTTTCTTTCAAAAATCATTTAAAGAGTTATTAGATTGGTGCAAAATTAATGTCGTTTTTGACGATTTTTTTGATTATCGTTCACCCATTTATCCAACTTTTTTGACTTCCCTATTTGCTTTAAATGGCGAACGACTGTTGAGTGGTCGACCTCAAGTTCAACAGCAACTTCCCGTGTGGTTTTGCGAGGATCGGCTTCAATTAAGGCTTTCAAATGTTCATTATCAACCGCAGTTGGCCGGCCGCGACCGTCTTCATCTTCAAGGCTCTCGTCACCATTCCGAAATTTCTTGAACCACCGTTGTGCCACATGTTCGTTAGTGGTTCCTGGGCCAAATGCATCATCGATATCACGAGCTGTCTCGGCAGCTTTTCGGCCTAGTTTGAACTGGAACAAGCAAATCGTGCGGATTTGAATTTGTCCATGCTGTCGAAAAGCCTGCAAAAAAAAAAATAAATGAAGAGTTTGAGAACGGTAACGAATAACACGATTCGATAGAGCGAAAAACGCGCTTCAAAATGATATATAACATGGCTATATATATCAATGAATTAATTCAGAAATCATATATAAAAGTAACATATGTGAGAAAACGACATTATTTTTGCACCACCTAATAAAATTTAGTATAAAGTAAAACTTATACATTTATACTTATTCCTATTAAAAAAATTATCTTTCCTATTCATATCTGTATAAAAAGAACAGTTTGCAGTTCAAATTGATCATGATGTTTGGCATCTTTTTATAGGCACTTAAAAACTGGGCAAAATTCGTCTTTTTCGTTATGCTTTCTTTTTTGCTTCCATAACAGAACTGCATTCATGACATAGTTTCATTTCTTGTGCAAAATTGAGGAGGTTGCAGTCTTTCAGAAATGCGTTTGCACATTCTTCAGTATAACATTTCACTAAAATTCTTTGGAAGGCATCTTATTATTTATGGGGTCTTATATTCCACATCAATATAAATTGATTACTTTTCTTTGGTTCCAGTGATTCACAAGAAGACATGATTCAAATGCTTAGTTATAGACCTCAGATTCTGACGTTAAAACCACATCCTACCAATTTTATGTCTTAAAATTTATAATGAAATATGATGAATATCCATTGAAATTCAAACTGTGTTAATATAGATTTCTAATTGAGAATATTGCCTCAACATCTGATGTTTAGCAATACCTCTTCTTTTTCAGAGATTTTAAATCTGGCGGGAAACAAATGAACTCCTCTGGTCCCTGCATATAAATACTTTAGAGACAAACTCTGATTATCAGTTCAATGATGAATATGAAAATATGTATCAAACATGAATAATATCTGTGTATTTTGAATTTGTGTTTTTCAAAAAGAAAAATTGAAACATCCCAGCCAAAAACGAACATTTCAAATGTGATTTATGTTTTTTTGTTCTTTTTTAGTAAAAGAATATTAGCAAAAAATCTACAAAAAAAAGAAGCGATATTATTGTACAGAATGTCTGTATATCTATTCATTTGTGCCCTCCTAGAAAGATAGACATGCAAACACACACTGGTAAGAAAGCATTTTTGTGTGAAGTGTGCGGTTCTGAATTTTCACAGAAATCACATTTAAATCATCACATGCAAACAAACGCTACTGAGAAACCATATTCGTGTGAAGTGTGTGGTTCGGCATTTTCATGGAGATCATATTTAAAAAGACACATGCGAACACACACTGGTGAGAAGCCATATTCATGTGAAGTTTGTAGTGCATCATTTTCAGAGACATCAGCTTTAAAAAATCACATACGAACACACACAGGAGAAAAACCATATAAATGTAAAGTTTGTGGTTCAGCATTTTCAGTACCATCGACTTTAAAAAATCACATGAAAACACACACATGTGAGAAACCATACTCATGTGATGTTTGTGGTTCAGCATTTTCACGAAGATCACATTTGAAAACTCACTTACGGATACACACTGGTGAGAGGCCATATTCCTGTGATGTATGTGGTTCTGAATTTTCACAGGAATCGCATTTAAATTGTCACATGCAAACACACACAGGTGTGAAACCATTTTCATGTGAAGTGTGTGATTCGGCATTTTCACTGAAATCAAATTTAGAAAGACACATGCGAAAACACACTGGCGAGAAACCATATGCATGTGAGGTATGTGGTTCAGCATTTTCAGGGAGTTCCTCTTTAAAAAACCATATGCGAATACACACTGGCGAGAAACCATATTCATGTGAAGTGTGTCATTCAGCATTTTCACGTACTTCACATTTAAAAACCCATTTGCGGATACACACTGGTGAGAAGCCATATTCATGTGAATTGTGTGGCTTTGAATTTACACAGAAAGCACATTTAAATCGTCATATACTAACACACAGCTGAGATCTTATGTGTAGTGTTCAGCATTTTCATGGAAATCATATATAAAAATAAAATCCCAACAGTTGCTAGTAAGAAACCATAAACATCTGAACTGTCATTCAGCATTTTGCTTAAAAATCCCACAGAATAAAAGCCATGCCAATGTGGAGGTTGTGGTTTAACATTTTCAATACTTTCCACCCTAAAAAGACATGCAAACACACAGTTATAATCATATACATCTAAAGTGTGTAATTTGAAAAGATGCACACAAACACCCAGGAAAGAAATCCTATTCAAATGAAATGTCTGGGTCAGCATTTTCAGAAATTCTTATATAAAAATTCACATGCAAATATATCAGACACATTACTATTCTCTTGTTTGCCATTTCCAGAGAACTTGAATTTGAAAACATACATGTGACTATACAAGGAAGGAAAGATACAGTAGTGGATAGTTTTTGGTTTCCCACTTTCATGGCAGTCAAATTTAACGATACAGACACTGTAGAGAAAAAATTCCTGCGAATACTATTTGTTATCATTTTTATCAAATTAAAATGGAAAGACTGATTTACAAACACAGGCTGGAGAACAGTTACATTCTTTTGAGGTGTGTCATTCATCCTTTTTACACATATTTTTCTTAAAGATTCCCAGGTGAAGACACAATGGAGATGAATCATAATTGTGCTGTATGGATGTGTCTGTTTATGTAGGTTAAATTTGAAACACTGGAAGCAACCTGTATTTGTGGGATGTGTATAGATCAGCACTTTCATGGACTTCAATTTTAAATAAAAAAAAATATCAAAACACATCAGAGAGAACTATGACAATTATGTGAAGTAGTATTTTCAACTTTCTCCATTTTACAAAGAAGCAAACATGGTTTGAAGAGAAGCCATAATCTTGTGACATATTATTTAATGTTTGCTCAGTAGTTAAAAATGTATTCCAAAAACACACAGTATAGATAACATTTTTAATTGAAGTTTGTTATTCTGCATTTTCAAAGGATTCTTGTGTAAAACGTCACACAAATACACCAAAGAAAACCTTTATCACAGTCAAAGTTTCAGTCAATGTTTTTACGTGGTTCAACTTGAAGTGTGCTTTAAATATAAATCATAAACACTTCATGTTTGTTCTTTACCATTTTCATAGAACTGTTCTTTAAAACGAACATGTGACCATTCAGAAAGAATAAGATATATTATTGTGGCATGTGAGGTTAAATGCTTGCAAGGAAGTAAAATTTAAAAATACATTCAGGCATGCTCGGCTGTGAACTTTCTGGATTGTGCTTTTCATCAAATCAAAATTTTAAAAAAATACTCTTACAAGAGTATTTTTTTATTTCAGACCAGAAAGCATCCACATTCTTGAGGTATATAGAGTATCATCACGGCAGATATTTTACATAAAATTCCGAGATGAAGATGCATGTTGCAGTAAAACATCTTGGGGAATTATGTAACATGGTTATTTTCGACTCGGTCCATTTTAAAAAAACACAAGCTAACATACTTTGAAAAGAAGTCATAATCTCATGACATAGGAGTCTGTATTTCTCTCTTATTAAAAATCCAAGAAACCGTATAGAAAATGAATTCATAAATATTTACACATTGATTAAATACTACTTCAGAATTAACAAACGTGCCACAGAGAAACCGTCTGAAAATCATGTGATGTGTTACAGAGTGCGGCAGAAATACATCCCATGCTTTAAAGGTTGACAAAAAGACCAAGATAATTGCTGTTAAAAAATTTATTTTACTACTGTTTAAACAAAGGGCTACCGGTTTTATTCATTTGGTTTTTAAAAATAACATCATCCAAATAGTAGCCTCTAATCACTATACACTATTGTAGACGATTTTTAACATTTAGCACTGTGCGTCATTTATAAATATTACTTCACCTTTTACTGTATATGGAAACCTCTCAAATTATAGTGTTTTATATATTAGTTCTATATATTTGAAATTGCAGTAACCTGGCTCTCAATTTCAGTCAAGATTGTTTTATGTTATGACTACACAACTAAGAAATTCAAATTCAACTTGCATTGGCAGGATTAACATTTTACTTGGTGAAAATAGTCACCTGCAGGTTAAAGCTTTCCATCACTTAGAAGTTTCAGGTTTTCCAGGTGACTTTCTTTTAAGCTCTGAACATATGGCCTTGAAATTTTCAACACATAGCAGTCTAGATTTTCTATCCAGGATAGCATCGTTCTGATGTAACAAGAAATGAGCATGTAAAGCTCTCTATGTTGCCATTACAGATTCACCAGTCTTAAAAAAGCATTTCAGCAACAAATGCACAGTGTACTTTTATCCAAACCATGATAGTAACTGATGGGATAACATTTAGCTAGATGAAGACACCATTAGCACTTGTCTATGTTCACTAACACCATAGAGGTGACAGTTTAAAATGTGGGAGGTATTTCTGCCACACACTGTATTTTCAACTCGCTTCGTTTTAAAAAGATGCAAACATACTTTGAAGAGAACCCATAATCTTGTGACATATTCCGTGTTCTCCCAGTGGTCATTAAAAATGTGTTAACAAAATACAGTATGAAAAACATATTCAACTGAAGCTTGTTACTCCACATTTTCAAGAGATTCTCATGTAAAATGTTGCACATAAACAGACTGTGGAAGAAAACTATGATTATTCACAGTGTTTTGTTGAATGTTTTCACATTGTTCTACTTCAGCAAAGACATGGTCAACATTATGAATAATCTTTTGAAATGTATGGATTTTATTCAATATTTGCAGAGGAAATATAAATTGTATTGCTTCATTTGGACACTTGTGATGAAAACGTTTGCAGGAGTTTCCTTATTGTAAGATACTCCTAACCTAGTCTCTATTGCTCAAAAACTTAAGTTAATATAATTTTTGATCTCGTTTTGCTTAAGCAAAAAAAAAAAAAAAATGTGAAGTCTTGTTTTTTATTGGTTTTATCTATTTGGATTACAATTGTATTAGTTTTCTGCATTCAACACTTGAGATAAACCTTAAGAACTTCTGATGAAAAGAAATGTTGTATATTTGAAACATTTGAATGGTGTTGATTATATAGTTAATTTCTCCCATCTTTTTCCATTTCAATGGTCATTTCAGTTTCAGTGTGCCTTAATTTTAATTATAAAAGACACCATTTTTGGATGTGTATTTCTCTGTTCCCCCTGTAAAATGAAGTGAAAGATGCATCTGCATACAGACACTGCAGTGAAATCAGATTTATGTGAACACAATCGGTTTTCATTTGTATCGAGTTGAAATTCAAAGACTCATTTGTAAATACAGACTGGAAAACAGGTTTTTGGTTGATTATTTTTACAAATGTTTTGTTTACATGTCTCCATGTGAAGACCCACTGGAGGTAATTATTATATTTTCTTAATTGTAAGCTACTTGTAATCTGAAAAGTTAAATTATGGGATATAATTTTGATCTTGTTTTGCAAAGAAAACAAAATGAAGTCTTGTGTTTTTATCAACATTATCCATTTGGATCACAATTTTATTAGTTTTCTGCATTGACCACTGAAATAACATTTAAGAGTTTCTGCTGGATGGAATGTTGCATCTGATTTGAAACATTGGAATGATTAAGCCACAGTTACTTGCTCCAAAATCAATATTGGTATTTTCTCTGTCTGAAAGGCCTGTTCATTGTGTCTCAAATAGAAAAGATGCCATTTTGGGATATATATAGGTTTTCTACAGGTTAACTCTGAGAAATGTTTTGTATATATGTAGAAATATAGTTTTAAGGTGTGCTATGTTTATGGGAAAAAGTGCTCAATATCAGAGATAGAGCATATGTAAGTATAAAAGTGAACATTGAAGTCAACATTCAGAGGTGACAGGCTGTTTCATGTTAGGCACAATCATCAGGTTGACAATTGCATCTAGCATGAAACAGCCTGTCGCATTTGAGTGTTGACTTCAATGTTCACTTATGATTTGGCTGAATAATCTAAACAATGTCTCAAAATAAATAGACATAATATGTCTAAATTATTCAACAAAAGGCACTTGGATGAAGATATGGTGTGTGTGTGTGTATATATATATATATATATATATATATATATATATATATATATATATATACATACACACACCATATCTTTATTTTTATATTATATATATATAATATAAAAATTCTTAAATTGCCATATTAGTAAAAAATGCACTCACTTAAATTTTCAAAAAAAAAAAAAACAAACTTCTAATTAGAGAATCAATATTATTAATGAATTAACAACTCCTCTAAGGAACTGTGTTCTTGATCAAACCAAATTCATTAATTACAAGGGACATATCACTACATGCATATAAAAAAAAAACAAACTTGCATTACATCTCTTTCATCAAAGCTCAATTTCGACTCGTTTAACCATTACCAAGCTGCAGACCAAAATTGTTGCTGTAGAATTCTCACCCTTTGCTGCTCAAGGTGCATTCTCTCTCCGAGACAGTTGCTATAAACACTTGTCAACTGCTATTTCCGGTATTTTAAGTTGGAAATTGCCCACTACTGCTTTGGAACAAGGTTAAACTTCAGTTTTCCAACACCATTTTGAATTCTTCTAGACTCTACATGAAATGTAACATCAATTAAACTTATGTTAATTTTTTTGTAAACAAAAATGGCCACATCAATATCCAACAGAGCCTTTATTCAGGAGTTTTTCTTTGATTAGGACTCTGATGATGATTTTGAAGGCTTTACTTGAGTCGATATTGATGGTGATGTGGTCAAAGATGATAACCACACTAGTGACACGGAGGAAAGCAATGATGACCACTAGCAGCTGCCATCATCCATGCCTGACTAATTTTATGGAAGCTACTGGCGACCTTCAATATACCTGATAGCCTTTTGGATGGTAAATTATTTTGTCTATTTATAAACGACGAAATAATAATTTTATTCATCAATGAGACAAATAAATATGAGTCAGGTGAAAGAAAGAGCAAGCGAATGCTAGTGTCTTCTTGTATGTAAAGATGAGAAAACGCATCACTTTTTTGGGCGAAATGAAAGCCTATTTAGCGATTTTTTTTTTTTTTTTTTTTTTTTTTTTTTTTTTGCTTCTTATTGACACCCCCCGAACTCTACACGGAGTAAACAAAAGTTAAGGTATGTTGAATCATTTATGTATTTGTTAATTATTTCACATTTCAATTTTTTTGGCGAAATGTCAAAACATGCATGCAAAATGTAATGAATTACATCAAAATATTATTCATTCTTTTATTAGTGTACAAAAATTAAAATCTATACGCACAATACAAAGAAAGTTATAACAATTTTAAAACAGTTGGTGTTCATGTTTTTGCACCCCCCCCCCAAAAAAAAAAAATTCAATGGCAGGAGGAACAATTCTACAAAGAAATTAGTGTGGTAAAGTTACTTACCAAACTCTATCTGCAAGATAATCATAGGATATACAATTAATAGCCTCATCCACATGTAAAAAGGCTATAAATAATGCAAGCATTAATAATGAAAAAGAAAAGTTCAATACTTAATAACTTCAACTATGTATGTGGTCACAATGTGCTGACCATGTTTGAAAAATAATATAAAACCTTCCTATCACTCTAGATGTATATATAAAATATACACATTCAATTAGAAATAAAAAAAAACATCCTTGATAATGACTTGATAAAAGCACTCGGTTTTATAGAACATTTGGATAGTTTTTACATACTTCATGTCCAGAAAAGAAAACGCTTATACAAACACAAGAAAAATCAAATAAAAAGCATAATCACTTTTCAGTCGTCTTTAATGCAAATTTTTATTTTTCACACATGTATTGAGCACTTTTTGATACTACTGCCCAAATACACAAAATATATATATATATATATATATATATATATATATATATAAAACTGAAAAGGTTAATGGTCAGAGTTGGATGAGATCAGGAAAAAGTAGTATTAAAAAGTGCTCAATACATGTGTGAAAAATAAAAATTTAACATGTAGAACTTTTAAATTGAAAAAATTAGGAGATCAGTTGATTCTGCTACCTTGGTTTCAACCTTTTGGTATTGCCAGGTGATTTGTATCATTTGATTTCCCAATTCTTTATTATTTTTTTTTTTTTAATTATTAATGAATACCATATTATTTTAAAAAAATGGTGTTGAATGTAGGTTCTACATTCAACATTGTCACGTGATAAGACACAAGAAGTGTTGAAACAAAATGGCTATTTTTGTAGTGATGTTATAACATGTTTGTTATAATTTTTGAATAAATAACATTTGCTCTACTCTGAATTGAGCACTCTTTTAAGAATAGTATTTTTGGTTATTGGAATTTATTCCGTCTACACCAATCCTATACTTGTGTGTGTGTGTGTGTATATATATATATATATATATATATATATATATATATATATATATATATAGATCGATCTTCATCCTGTAGAATTTTAACCAAATGAATTTGTCTAATGAAAGAAAAAATACTTTGTCAACATTTTATGAATCACTGGGAAAC
Source organism: Acanthosepion lycidas (assembly GCA_963932145.1). NCBI lineage: Eukaryota > Metazoa > Mollusca > Cephalopoda > Sepiida > Sepiidae > Acanthosepion > Acanthosepion lycidas. The sequence continues at coordinate 110,662,241 of OZ010575.1, read as the reverse complement.
AGTCACAGCAGCGGAATTAGATTTATATGAACTCTGTTCATTATCATTTATATCAAAAGAAAATTTAAAGAATCAATCGCAAAATCACATTGGAAAACTTGTAAGGTTTATGGTTGATCATTTTTGGAAATGTCTTGTTTACAAATCTCCATGTGGACACACTGGAGGCAAACACTTTATTAATTGCAAGCTTCTCATCTGCTTGGTCTGAAAATTTAAATTAACCAATATAATTTTGATCTTGTTTTGCTTAAGCAAAAAAATGAATAAAAATAAAGTTTTGTGTTTTTTATCAGCTTTATTCATTTGGGTTACAATCGTTTTCTGCATTGACTGCTGAAATAAATTTCAAGAATTTGTGCTGGAAATTTTGGGATATGCATTTCTCCATTCCTTTTGTCAACTGAAGTAAATGTTACAGGTGCATGTGCAGACAGACGCATTATGTTGGTTATCATTTGTATCAAATTGAAATTCAAAACATCATTTGAAAATGCAGACAGTGGAATAACAGTTTTTAGAGGTTTATGGTTCCTCATTTTCACAAATGTTTTACTCACAAATCTCCAATTAAATTTCCAATTAAATACACATTGGTGATAGATATTGTTTCCTCCTAATTTGCTTGGTCTGAAAATTTAAGTTAAGTGATATAATTTTGATCTTGTTTTAAATAAAAAAAATAAATGATGTCTTTTTATGAAAATGAATGATGTCTTTTTATCTAGTTTTACCAGCAGGATTATAATCATAGTAGTTTTCTGCATTGTCCACTGAAATAAGCTTTAAACAATTTTGGTAGAATGTTGCATCTCATTTGAAACATTTTTTTTTAAATGATGTTGAACTACATTTATTTGCTTCAATAATCAGTATTGATGCATTTTCCATTTTCAGTTTCATTAGGCCTCAATTGTTGAAACAGGTTTCCGTATGATCACCAAAGTTAAGCAAAGTCAGTACCTAGATTGGTGAATGCCTGGGAATTTGAGAATACCAAGTGCTCTAAATGTGAATGTGCAGGTGATGTAGTGGATAATGGGTTGAAATTGTTTATCTGCCAAGTTCCAATTCCCGTTGGGTTCGGTATGTTCACTTACACACAAATACCTCTTCTCTCCCCAGGTTAATTAATAAGACTTGTATCACTAAATGATTATTATTAAAAAAAAAAAAAAATTCTTACAATCTAAAAATATTTTCTGGCTTTAAATAACCTGGAAAGGGTTGATAAGCCATAAAAAACAAATTGATCAATTGTTGGGTTGTCAAATCCCTAAAATAAATGAAAAATGTAAACTGTGGTGAGGGAGAGTCCCAACCAGGAAACTGCCAACCCTGTGGACAGATTCCCAACTATAGAGGTCTGTAAACTCCTTTAGGGGACCGGTTCCCAAATAGGGATCCATGGACCCACAAAACTGAATTAAATCTGATTGGTATTTTTGAGTGATAGAAATTTATGTTATAGATTATCATTATAAAAAAATCTCATAAAGTCAGTGCAAAATAAGAATTAAATGGTGTGTCAAAAGGACATTGAACCCCCCCCCCATGACACCCCTTTATTTTAACTACCTTCACTCTTTGGCAATGTTTATTGTTTTAAAAAGCAATGATTAGTGTTATAATAAAACCTAAACATATGAAAGTGTACTTATACATTTTCTTTGTTCTTGAAAATTGACAATATTTTTATTGTCAATTCTCAAGAACAAAGAAAATGTATAAGTACAGTTTCATATGTTTAGATTTTAATACAATAATAAACAATATTCATTATTACAATAATAAACAATATTTATTTATTTATGTGGTTGTTTATTGGAATGGTTGGCAAAACATTGGATAATTTTCAGTTGATTCAAACTTTATAAAATGGTAAATAATAAGGATTTCCTTATAGTTCACATATTTTAATAATCTAGTAAATTTATGAATAAAGAATTGTTTTTATATTATTTCTTTATAAATATTACAGTGTGTTAGTTTTAAGAATGTTGTGAATATAAAATTATTCTTGTAAATAAACAATCTAATAAATAAATAGTGTTTAATATTTACACACAAATACTCTTTTGAAAGATATGAATCCACCTCTTCTCTCCCCAGATATGGGTTAATTAATAAGATTTGTATCACTAAACCATTATTATCTCAAAAAAAAAATAAGGTTAGAGAGAATTTGAGGAAAAAAAAATAAACACTATTAAGGAGAGAGGACAATAAATGGACAAGAATTAAGGCTAGCAGCTACTATGAATTTACTAAAACTTTTGAAAAATTAAAATGTTTTTTTGAATCATTTCACCTCCAGGCGCTGCAATAAAGCCACTAAGATGCAAGGAGTTACTGAGTGTTAAAGAATATGAGGAAAAAAAACACTATTAATGAGAGAGAACAATAAATGAACAAAAATTAAGAAGACATGATAACGATTGACATTGCATTTGAATTTTTGAAGGTCGAAGTTAACTGGGAAGGGAGAAGCCAAAAGACAAGCAAGAAATTTAAGAAGAAACTGTTAGCAAAGAGTTTTTGGTAACATCTTGCCATTTCAACTGTAAAATGATCTGATCTAACTGCCAATCTATTAGGTTGGTGCAAAAATAATGTCGCTTTTGACGATTTTTTTGATTATCGTTCACCCATTTATCCAACTTTTTTGACTTCCCTATTTGCTTTAAATGGCGAACGACTGTTGAGTGGTCGACCTCGAGTTCAACAGCAACTTCTCGTGTGGTTTTGTGAGGATTGGCTTCAATTAAGGCTTTCAAATGTTCATTATCAACCGCAGTTGGTCGGCCGCGACCGTCTTCATCTTCGAGTCTCTCGTCACCATTGCAAAATTTCTTGAACCACCGTTGTGCCACACGTTCGTTAGTGGTTTCTTGGGCCAAACGCATCATTGATATCACGAGCTGTCTCGGCAGCTTTTCGGCCTAGTTTGAACTGGAACAAGAAAATCGTGCGGATTTGAATTTTGTCCATGCTGTCGAAAAGCCTGCAAAAAAAATGAATGAAGAAATTGAGAACGGTAACGAATAACACGATTCGATAGAGCGAAAAACGCGCTTCAAAATGATATATAACATGGCTATATATATCAATGAATTAATTCAGAAATCATATATAAAAGTAACATATGTGAGAAAACGACATTATTTTTGCACCAACCTAATAGAATCAGTTATGTGCCATATGTGATACATGCTTTAGGCGATCATGTATCTTTTGATATATGACTAGAGAGGCAGATTTTTCCCTTAGTAGGTTGCCATTTCTTTCTGCAGTAGACCAGTTGCCATACAAGGCTATAGAACCCGGTCTGTCTTGCTATTTACCCATAGCTGGAGGGAGAAGAAAAGGATTCATACATTTCCCAAGTGTATTAGCATGTCAGTGAATGTAATAGATTTGACTGAAATTTGAACTCAGCTCTCCAATTTCTCAATCTTAGCCGCTATCCATTACTCCACCATGCCTACTGTGCTTATTCACAAAGTTTAAGTACCAAACAGGAAAGCATATCAGTATAATTACTATGAAAGTATTTATAGAAAAGGCACAGGGAGGCTACTTCACAGTGATGGGGGAAAGTGACTGAATCTGAGATTCCTGGTCTGGATCAATAACATTGCATATTCTTTGGATTTTATCAAGAATCTCTAAATATATAGCAGAAGCACCGGACCAGATGTGGCAGCAGTATTCAAAGCAAAGACAAATGGTAGACTTATGTGTAAGATAGATTATACTGAGAAAGATTGTCTAACACAACACAGTGAACCAACTTTCCTAGCAATTGATTCAATATGCTCTTTCCACTTTGTGTATTTGTATTTTTTAAAAGGATCTCCTACAAGTAAAGCATTTTTGCATTGTAACATTGAATAATTATATATCTATTGATTTTTTTTTTTTTTTTACATAGTAAACAGCAAAACCATTTAAGAAGAATTTGTTGATAAATAAAAGCACTTTTATAAAATATTAGGTTGGTGCAAAAATAATGTAGTTTTCTCACATATGTTACTATGTGAAAAAACGACATTATTTTTGCACCAACCTAATATTTTGAAACGTTGGTTCACATTCAATCAAGATAACGAGCCTAGTCAGTGGAATGACTGAGGAATACCAATTTATTCAAAATAAATGTCATAATCATAATCTTATTATCATCTTTTCTATTTGGGTATAAATAAATTTTAAGAAATGTCTATTTTTTGCATTGTGACTTGCTTCTTTTTTCTGTAGGCTGTACATTTAATATATATTGAATATGTAACTGTAACAGTGTTAGAAACCGATGATACAGGTCTATTATTTCTCAGGAGGATAGTTTTTTAGCGTTTCACCCCAAGCAAGGTGGGAAGCCACTAGGATGCAAGGGGTTACAGAAAATTTGGAGCAAGATCAGATAGGAGTGATAGAAGAAAGGATGAGGAGAAGGGTAGTGGATAGATCAAGGCAACTGGAGATGTCGATTGACATTACATTTGAATAGCTGGAGATTATAGCTCTCGGAAACTGGAATAGGGAAGGGAGTTCCACAGGCGAGATGTGCGAGACATGAAGCTATTGGAGTAGAAGAGACGGCTACATTTAGGAGTTTCAACAGTGAAAGGGTGAGAGCGGGATGCCAGACTCGTAGGGCGCTTGAACTCATGAAGTCTGGGAACCAGCGAATGCAGCTCCTCGGTGCAATTGCCATGAAAGTATTTGTAAAACAGACATAGAGAGGTGACGGCGTGTCTGTGAGAAAGTGTCTGTAGACGAGATGCCAGAGCAGGGCCAATTATATTGCATATCTACCTCTGGAGCCTATCAAGAACCCTGAGGCATACCAGACCATATATGGCAGCAATACTCCATGCAAGGGTGAATTGTTGATTTGTAGATCTGGAGGATCGATTCCAGGGAGAAAAATTTCCTGGCGCGGCACAGGGAGCCAATTTTCCTTGCAACTGATTCAATGTATTTGTTCTATATCGGGTCAGCCATCAACGTGAGACCGAGCAGCCGCAGAGAGTTGCTCTCGAGAAGTTGAGTGTCAAACATTCTAATGGAGGGCAGGGAAGGATCTCTGTGGTGGTTAATAGAGAGCAGTTTTGTTTTTGAAGCATTAAAGTTGACCAGCCAATTATGAATTTCTATTGCAAACAGAACAGACGCCTAAGATCCTGAAATATGCAACAAACAGACCATTTGTTTATTTTACGCTTTTTACAGACACAAATTAACAAGATCTGGGATTATTTTGTAAATAAAAACTTTATTTCAGACTATGTTTGCCTACCTTTTCTATGTTTAGTATATTATCGACTTAGTTTGTCTACCTTTCAGAATGTACTTTGAAAAGCAGAAGAACCGGACCAGATGTGGCAATTGTATCACTAAACCATTATTATATCAAAAAAAAAAAAGTTAGAGAGAATTTGAAGAAAAAAAACAGTAGACAAACAACGCATTGTTTTTTGTCCCCACCAAAAAATGATGCACACACACAGCCTGCATAAAGTCATTGTCAGCATGAGTCTTGATTGATATGTAAATTTTCTGAATGAGATAAGGCTCGTTATCGTTATATAGTCTGGCTTGAGCGTCTATGGAGATTTATTTATTTTTTTATTTTATTTTTTATTATATCTCTTTATTGACTTTTTATGTATAGTCATAAAGGTTTTTTTTATGTATAGTCATAAAGGGTTTTTGGTAAAACTAGCCATGCAGTATATCAAATATCTGACCCTCTGTATAAATCTTGGTTTGAAATATACCTAATATCCTCTGTAACCCTTGCCAAGCAATTTACTTTGCCCCCTATTTTAAATAAAGTTTAATTAAATCTTATAAATTCCAATTCTGATGAAAACAAAAATTGATGTTAAACATTTTGTAAAAAATTTTGAAAGCTTTACTTGATTTGTTATTTAAATTTAATCGTAATTGATTTTTTTTTTTTTTTTAATTGTCGATACATATTTGAACTTATTATTTAATTTATAATTGTTTCTTTTAAAAAGATGGTTGATTGATATTTACATTTATTTTAATTTACTTTACTAGGGAGTTCCATATTGTCTTTTGTTCTGTTTCAGGATGAAGATTGACAGTATAAGTTTGCGAAACAATATATTCCTCGACTAAGTGTGACATTTATCTTTGCACCAAAGGACATAAATGAAGTATTTGTGGATGTTTTCCTTTAATTTAATTAAACTATATTATTGAAAAAATAATTTATGTCAGTTATGTGCCATGCATGATACACGCTTAGGCGATCATGTATCTTTTGATACATGACTGATAAGGCAAATTTTTTTCCCCCGCAGTAGGTTGCTATTTCTTTTTGCAGTAGACTAGTTGCTATCCAAGGCTACCAGATCTGTCCTGCTATTTACCCATAGCTGCAGGGGAGAAGAAGAGGATTCATACCTTTCCCAAGGGTATTAGCACATAAGTGAATGTAATGGATTCAACTGGAATTTGAACTTGGCTCTTCGATTCCTCAGTTTTTAAAATCAAGACATTCTTCTACAAATGTTATTTCTATAGTTAAACAGTGCTTTATAGCAGGAACATATTTCATTTTTAAAGAAATTCCTTTTTCAAGACGAGATTGAAAATGACAGCAAACATTAGTTTTTTTTTGTTTTTGTTTTTTCTTTCAATTTAATGTTTTGAAGATGAACTTACCTCATTAGGTTTAGGAGAGTGAATTGAAATTTTATTATCAATTCCTGCAGACTTTAGAAAATTTACCTGTATAGTATAAAACAATGTAGTGAACACATAAACGGGTGTCCTCAAAGAAACAAACCCACATCGTGTGCACTGTTTTCCAGAGAAAAAGTGTAAAAGTCAGACAAAAAGAATATGACAAGAAATGCTTACCTAAATAAACAACGTTCTGCGTGTTGGCCTGTCCCCGCCAAAAAATGATGCACACACAGCCTGCATAAAGTCATTGTCAGCATGAGTCTTGATTGATATGTAAATTTTCTGAATGAGATTCATGCTGTATTATGCAGATTAGATTCCTATAAAACGGGGAGTTTGTCTATGAGTTAAGTTGCATGGAGGACAAATTCTTGACATGTGACTACTGGATTGAATTTTATCCCCCACAAAATTCTGCTACAAATGAATATTTTCATTAAATATACATCAAAAATGGAAATGTAAGCTCTCGTTATAAATATTTTATTATAATGAAATCTATCTTTCACATCCCCTCCTCTCCTCCACCTGGTGCCTGAGAACTCCTTGTCAAAAGTATTTTCACATGAGTAATTAAAATCGCAAAGTAATTGCATAAATAATTTGTTTCTGAATTTAGTCATGATGGCAAATAAACTACTTACATTCATAATTTAATCTAAAGATTAGTGTGATAAAATCTCTGGAACTTCCATGAGTGCAGCTAGTATTGAATAAATGACCTAATTTTGTGTAAGAGGAGGTCAAATGGTGCACATTTTGAAAAAAAAAAATGGATAAAAGTTATCTCACATCTTGTTAAAGTTGTAATTGTCTTCTGTTTTCATTTTACATAATCTTTGATTGTGTCAATCCTAAGGATGCCAACATTATCGAGGCAGAATATGGAGCGAAACGACATTATCTTCTGTATAATAATCACTATGTAATTGTTCTGCCCTGACTTTAGCACAAATTTTGGATTTTGGGAGTCATTCATCTTTTTTGACAAGAGCTGGTGCAGCTTTTGTGGCTGACTGAGGTCATATGTCATTCACTATACTTGTCCAATTTGGCTATGTGTTGCTCTTTAATATCAAATTGTCTAAATGTTGCAAAAAGAATAAAATTCTTTTAAAAAACCCAGGAAAAGATCTCTAAATAGGTGTCCCGAACTGCAAAAATATGTCGAAATGATGAAATTTCTTTCAATTTCAACTGCTGATATCGTGTTTACTTTCAAGGCAATTTTGATAAAATTAGCATGTAGGCAAAATCTAACCATTTCTCTTTTAAAAATTACAATTATTTCTTGCATACAATAATTTGGTTTTTATTCCATGTATGTTTAAATTATGTCACTATTTCAATGACAATCACTTTTCCTGCATTTTCAAAATGGACAATTTCATGGTGGTGTTGCACTCCAATTTGTGTCTTCCTACGCATCAAAATAGTCGTCATCTAAAAAGAACAAAAGGTGCCCATTAATTTGGTGGGCTTAAGATAAAGTTTTTTTCAGAAAATATTTTTCATTTGAAAATTTTAGTGGATGAAGTACCAGAGAAATTAAACTCTTAAAAAATTAAAATTGTACCATCTTATAGTGTAGTGTCTTGTCTTTAATAATAAGTTGGTTTTGTATCGCTTGAGGTACATGTAGATGAAAAAGATGGTATACTGCATTCATTTTGTGGAAAACTGTTGATGCATTGAAATTTGTTGCCGACCAAATAACTGAATCCCTATATTAAATCAGACTTATTTCATTGATAGACATTAGTTTAAATCTTTTTCTTAGATTTTTTTTTAATGATGCATTTTAAAACTATAAGTACTTATTCATTGTATTTTGTCCAAATTGTCATGCTCAAATCACTTTCACCTTTGCTGTTTTTCTGCATTTTCTTAAAAAACATTAAACAGAATTATTATTGTTATAAAATAAAAAGCAAATATATAAATTTCACACTCTCACATTTGTCTGTAAAAACAAAATAAAATTTTAAAGAAAGTGTTCAGTTTTCTTTTTAATGATCATTCCATTATCATTTACATTTGTGGCTGGCAATATTTTCCCTATTTCTCAAGATTTGGGGATTAAATTGAAAATTCATTTATATTTTCATTTAATAAAATAAAAGCGCATTCATTTTATAAGATAAAAAAATGTACAAGATATGTTTTAGGTATACGAGAGCAAAGTGCAGAATATAAACAACTCTAAATGTTGCACAGCACTCATAAATCATTAGTTTTTCACTGAGGTAAACTCTACTATGTATGAAAACATATTGTGCAGAAATCTTTAATGTTTTCTTTTAATCTTATAATAAATAATAAACTCTACTATGTATTGAGCCCGTTTTTAAAATTAAATGCTACAGACTGGAATTATACTTGATTTGTTCTTATCCCATACCTATATATATATATATATATATATATATACACACACATAAATTCCCAAGAGGATAGAATCCAGGGAGAACTTAATGTCCAGGACAGAGTAAGGATATAATATAAAAGGCTCAAACACTAATATCCCATGGTTATAATTTATTAGGTTGGTGCAAAAATACGTCAAAAAACGACATTATTACGTCATTATTTTTGCACCAACCTAATATTACATTGGAATCGTAATCATGATCCAATTCATCAGACCTACAAATTATGTGTGTATATATATATATATATATATATATAGGATAAGAACAAAAAAAAGAATTTTTGAATTTGTAGGTCTGATCAATTGGATTGTGATTACGATTCCAATGTAATAAATTATAACCATGGAATATTAGTGTTTGAGCCTTTTTATATTATATATATATTTAAAAAATAAAATTAATTTATGAAAGCTATTGTGTGGCGATTTTTAATGTTTATATATATATGTTTATATATATATATAAGTGTGTGTGTGTTCTTATTGAGTTTATGTATCCTGTCAAACTCATTGTGGAGTGAGTGATGTCAGTTCTCCCTCACAGGAAAACCTCATGCCAAAACTTACCTATGAAAATATGCAATTGAAATTCTAATTGGAATCAGCTGCTTAAGAACAAACAAAGCACATACATCTCATTAAATGACATTTTGTGTTGGAATTAACTTTAAATTTGTTTTTCTAAAAGTAATAATTTTATATTCATACAAATAGATACGCATGCAATTCCAATATGTGTGGATCATATAAAGAGATATGCATATAAATTGTCAATGCTAAATAAACGAACCGAGTGAACAGAGTTTGTCTCCTATTTATTACATGTGCGTATAATGGGGGTCGCGATGCAAAATGCGGTTCTTGTTGTGAGTCACAGTAAAAAAAGTTTGAGAACTCTACTTTAGATCATGGACACAATAATTTGCCAGTTTGTGAGCTGTCAGTTCTGGTGAAACCACCACTATTGGTTACAGATGTGAGAATTGATAGAAAAAGTCTCTCGTATAATAAAGCAGACAACTAAAAAAAAAAAGAGGACACATTTGCCTTAATCTTTTGGTGTGATTATGAAAGAAGCCTTCATTGGTTTTGACTATTCAGTGTTTCTTCATTATTGTTGAACTCTTTATATTTTTATTGAACTCGCAACCCTTGTGTCACCAAATTCACAATGTATTTACCCATTAGGCCAGTGTCTTGTGGGACAATTTACTGGAGTAAACTTAGAGCTTTAAACCTAATTTTGGCAACTCAAGTCATTTCAAAACATATTTAATATTACAAAAACATTTCAGTCCAAAACAACATACCATTCAGTTATTCATACTTCTATTGTTTATCACAGCAATTTTTATCTTTATTTTATCCTGTGTGTGAAAGAGTTAATCAGATAACATTATTCTGAAGGAGGTTAAATTGAAAAAAAAATAAAAATAAAAAAATAATTTAGCTTTTAAGGAGATTTAAAAAAAATTAATCTTTATTTGAACTATTGTCCTCATTTTTGTTGTTTTTACTACAATATTTCATTTGTTGTGCCCGCTGACCTTCCTCAGGGGTATATCGATTTATTTAACCTATGGGGTAGACTGTTCTCATTCCACTGCTCATGTCTGGAGATATCATCTAGTTTTCATTTTATTTCGTACTGTTCAGTACTGCTCACCCATTTCCACTGAGTGCAAGTACACCCTGCTGGACCCCTATGTCAACAATTTCACACTTTACTCATGAGGCCATTGTCTTATAGTAAACTTAAAGCTTTAAACCTAACTTTGCTGCTGATTAGGTTGCCACTGCTGCTGCAATTGGAGATTTGCTATCATTTATTTTTCTTTATTAGTGGCTGTAATGTAAATAATAACTCTTCATCCCAGAAATTCAGACAAAAAAAAAAAAACGACTCTACTTATTTTTTTTTATATATTTTGTAAGACCCAACATCTTTTAGCATCCCACTACCACTTTTTTATCAATGTTGAATTTTATTCAGCTTCATGCAGATTTTCAGGAAATATCAACTTCTAATTGGTCAATACACACAAGTGAGTGTTGCAATCCACCAATGTACAAATATTTTTCCAGCATGTGACCAAGTCAAGTTTTCCCGCCAATTTTCTTTGATCCTGTCACATGGTTACATTAATTATAAATAGCAGACACGAGCTTGCTTTCTCTCTCTCTCATTTCTTCATAAGATGTAACCTTGAAGGATTCTCATCTCAACCATGTGCGTTCAGACGTTAAAAGCATACTTTTGTCTTTGAAATACTTTTCTAAAGCTACAGTTTATTCAGCATTTTTCAGCTTTATAATTCATTCAACTTTTGTGAGCTCGGATAAAAATATTAAATCAGTCAAAGGGATATAACACCAAAACCTCTATGCATGTACACACAAAAATAAATATAAATGTTGATGTTATAAAACCGTTTTTATTCCTTCTTGTGTTTCATACTTTATGTTAAATATAAATCGTGTGGTCATGTTAATAACAGACGTCTACAAATAGTCAATTCTTATTAACATACTTCAACAGTCTGTTAGTAAAACAAAATTACATGAACGTGAATCAGTACTGGCCAAAGTATATCATATTGGTGAACATGGAAAGATTGAAATGAATGTATAAAGTTTTAACTTTTTTAAAGCTTTGTTGAACTTGAGTGAAGTGAGAAGGATCAAAAATCCTATTATTTTTTTTAAAGTAAAGAAATTGACCCCTGCATGGAGGTAGAACCTATAAACTAACTAGTGTACTGCACAATGACCATCACATTTTATTAAATTTTATTACACATTGTGTCAATGTGAGAGGTCATCTTGGAAAATTATTTCCTCAAGGACACATGGCATAGTGGATAAAGGTGGTGAGATCCAGTGACAGGACCCAAAGAGTGTGAGTTCAATACCCGGTTAAGGCAGTGGAGAACTTTCAGAGGGAAATTAACAGGAGATAACTGATAACTGACATCCATTAAACATGGCACGTGGAACTAAAACAATCTAACCCAGTGAGCGAAATAAAGGGTTTAGTTTGATATTCCACCCACCTGAAGAAGGCCGGAGCGTACAACGGCCGAAACGTTGTAATAAATATGGTGACAAAGATGAGGACAATAGTCCGAATAATGTAAAATATTTTACTAGACCTACTAATTTTCTTCTCTGAACCATATTACCAAAATAACTACAACTGATGACTTAAAATTATGCAACTGAAATGAAAATTCTGTTGTCTGATATAGTTTATTCATGAAAATACTCATGCTGAACATTTTTTGTTTTAAATCAGAATCACCTTGGGAGTCAGGCTACTGCAATTTCAAATATATAGAACTAATATATAAAACACTATATTTTGAGGTGATTCCATATAAAGTAAAAGGGGAAGTAATATTTATAAATCTTGCAGTAATGCCTCTAAAACGCAAGGCACTAAAGAGTATGGAAGAATTAGGAACAGAAACATTAATGATGAACAGAAAGAGAAGAGAGTAATCAGGTGGACAGTAGATAGCAATTGACATTGCATTTAGATTTTTACAAATTAAAGTCGGCTGGAAAGCATGGAGCCAGAAGGGAGTTCCACAAGCAAGAAGTGCAAGAGAAGAAACTTAACATACTTTGACATATTTCACCATTGAACTGCCATAATCAGTAAAAGAATTTTATTTTACAATATAAATAAATAAAAACTTCTTCTTAAGCAGTAACAATTAATTTAAGCAAGTTTATTAAATGCAACCAACATTTTCAAGTAGGTTGTTGCACATCCAGATCAAAATTGGGAATAAACACTCAAACAGTTCAAATACTTTTGACTGTCTAAATTTTATTAGTGTCACAATTGTTTTATTGGCTACATTCTGATTAACGAAGCTGAAATATTTTTTTCTCTGCAAACATTATTTTAGAATAGATTTTTTATTAATCTGACAGATTTTATCACTTAAAATATTATTTTTAGTGATTACTTATATATGAGTAGGCACTCTGTTTATTAATGGTGAACTCTCCTGTCGTATTTGACATATGAGGGTCAAGCAGCTCAGTTACTAGGACCCAACAGCCCAGACACCAGCACATATGATTTGATTATAGTGATGACGGCTTTGTGCAGAACCAACCACACTTTTTGAAGGGCCGAATAGAGAGACCTGGTGCCACAAGGTCCCCAAACAACCCTCTGCAGGTCTTGAATTCAGAGTTGTCCTTCCATCCAAGGCTATAGAACCTAGTCTGTCCTGTTATTTACCCACAGTTGGAGGGAGAAGAAGATTAATACCTTTCCCAAGGGTATTTAGCACATAAGTGAATGTAACAGATTCGACTGGAATTCAAATTTGGCCCTCTAATTCCTCAATCTGAGCCGCTATCCACTACTCCACCATGCCTCCTTTATTTATTAGACAGTATAATTATTTAAATTTGTGCTCTCAGGCAGGAACTGAACCTGTGTCTCGCAGGGCAGAGTGAGCTACCATTTACCCCATCATGCCTTACCCACCAAAATTTTTCTTTAATAAGTTTTCTCTTTCTTCATTCAAGTTTTTATATGAAAATAAATATACTGCTTGCTAAATAAATGGAGCACCTACTCAAATATGAGCATACACTAAAAATAATGTTTAAAGTGATAAAAATCTGTCGGATTAATAAAAAAAAACTATTTTAATTTGGATATGTAACTGTGCAGATATAAAACACTTTGAGTGATTTATGACAGGTGAAATTTCTTTCTTGAAAGCACGAAATTTGGCCTCACCTAAATGACTGCTCTTCATGGCCAAGTCAGTAAGATGTTCTAGGCTAAACAGTAGTTCCCTCCGCTCCGTGGGACACGGATTCAATTCCTGCTGGAAATTTTTTTTTTAAAGAGTGCCTACTCAAATACAAGTATCCCCTAAAAATGTTTTATTTCATAACGAACCAACCATGGCACTGAGGAACACATAAAATTAACCTTAAAAAACTGTAGGAAAAAAAATTACGCAAACAACCATCCTGATATAAACAAGAACATCATTAATTTATTCTATCATAACCAGATGCATTCTAACTACAAACAAGATGAAAAAAAACCCATAAGAATATAATTTGTCAGTATATATCATTTAATGAGTCCAATAAATACCTTAGATTTAATATTTAATAGAAAAAGTTTAATACATCTCTATCTATAAGGCAGGATGTGTGTGTGTGTGTGTAACAAATCTACAGCCACAATTTTCAATGGATTTGCACCAAAATTTACATGCACATGCTGCAAGTTAGCGGAAAGGCCAAGACTGACTTTGCATCTCCCAACTCCCATCGATAGTAGAAATAATCGATTTTTTTCATGCTTCTATGGCGATTTTCATGTAGTTTGCAGCCATTTTCTACTGGCCAGAGTGAGAGCCTATAGCTGGCTGCCATGAATAGGCAGGAAGATTCTATTGGCCAGCATGAGAGCCAACAGCTGACTGACACGAATGTTAACTAGCATGCAAAAAAAAATCAGTAGCTGCATTCGTCACAAGTGGGAAAAATTTAAATCTGCATGGCACTTTACTCCAATTGGCCCATTCGCTTACTTAAACTCAAAGTTGATTCTGATTCCGCAGTACTGGGTTGGGTGTGAAAAAGTATTTGTTGTTAACATTCTTTTTTCATTTGGTCTTCCAGTTACGAGTCCTTTTTTAAAGCTGATCGTTTTGTGTTCATTTTGTTTAGTTCTTTTTTCGTAACAGATTTAATGTTTAATATAAAGCTTAGAAAAAATTTGCAGTATTAGATAGGCAAGAAGTAAGGCATGTACCAACACCAGCACAGCAAAGGGCACTCCTTTAAAGGCAAGGAAGGGCAAAAATATTTTAAGTCAAGTGATAGCGATTGCTGTATGAGTCATATGATTTTTGAATCAAGCACGGGCAATGCCGGGCCATGCTGCTAGTCTAACCTAATACTAATAATGCAGGACCACAAAAGTCACTCCTCGGTAAGAATAATGTTTAAGAATTCTCATGCCCTTTCAGAAATTGCATCTTCAATACAAGTAATCAAATACTTATGTTGGTCACATAGGGACCACACTCTTTTGTAGATTAAAAATGCAACTTAAGAAAAACAAATATTTGTAGATAATACTATACATCCACACTATATAAGGAAAGACTCAAAATATGTTGTCTATATTAGAACATATTTAAAAATCAGAATCAACCCCAAGCAAAGCAATAATGCCACTAAAACACAAGGTTACAATGTGTGGAAGAATTAGGAACAGAAACATTAATGATGAGCAGAAAGAGAAGAGAGAGTAATCAAGTGAACAATAGATAGCAATTGACATTAAAATGAATTAATTATATTTCACTAGAGGAGATAACATTTCAAAACATGTATAAATATTTAACAAGCATGTACAATAATTATAATATATAGAAAATAATTAATATATTCATTTACTATTTCATGGGATTGTCAAAGTTGGGGAAACTTTTCATGATGTTACTTATATGAAACATGTATATTGAATTTGAAAATGTAAACTTAAAAAATACCAGAGTGTAGCCAACAAAATTGTTTTTGCTGAAACACACACTTTATATAAATAGAGCTTTTCCTCTGTGTTTTTCTGCATGCATCTTTTTACATTTGGTCACTGTGAAAATGCAAAAAATAACATACACTTCAATAAAAATGATAGTTCCACAAAAGAGTGTGTTTGCATGTGTTTTCTTGAAGTTAAAAGAAATGAACAAGCTTAGGTATTTGCTCCATGTTGTGGAGCTGTACTCAAGGATTTAAATACAATCTCCAGGAAACTATAGAACCACACTCTGTAGATAAATATGGTTTCAAACTAGTGTATGTGTCTTTTTAATTCAAGATTTTCTGTAAATGCTTAACCACACCCTTCACATGTATACAATTATTCTCCAGTATGTGTCTGCATGTGAACTATTAAAATTGATCTTTTTCTAAATGCTGAACCACAGAGTTTACATGAATATGGTTTTTCACCAGTGTTCCCATGTGTCCTTTTATAGCTGAAGATGCTGAAAATGCTGACCCACACACTAAACATGTATATGGTTTTTCTCCAGTGTGTTTTCGCATGTGAGTTTTTACACTGAATTTACAGGAAGATGTAGATCCACACACCTCACATGAATATGGTTTCTCATCAGTGTGAGTTCAGATGTGATAATTTAATTGTGATCTCTGCAAAAATGTGTGCTTTTCACCAGTGTGAGTTCGCATGTGAGCAATGAAATATAATCTCAATGTAAATGCTGAACCACACTCTTCACATGGCTATGGTTTCTCATCAGTGTGTGTTCACATGTGCCTTTTTAAATTGGATCTCCATGAAAATGCTGAAGCACACATTTCACAAGTGTATGGTTTTTTACCTGTGTGAGTTCACATGTGAGTTTTTATATCTAAATTACGTAAAAATGCTGAACCACACACTTCACATGAATATGCTTTTTCACCAGTTTCAGTTTGCATATGTCTTTTTAAATTTGATCGGCATGAAAATGTTCAGCCACACTCTTGACATGAATATAGTTTCTCATCAGTGTGCGTTTGCATATGATGATTTAAATGCGATATTTGCAAAAATGCAGCACCACACACTTCACATGAATATGGTTTTGAATGTGTCGATTTAAATTTGATTTCTGTGAAAATGCAGAACCACACACTTCACATGGATATTGTTTCTTTTCAATGTGTGTTTTTGCAAATCTGATCTCTGTGAAACTGTTGAACCACACACTTTACATGAAAATACTTTCTTTGTAGTGTATGCTTCTATGTCGGTCTTTTCTTGAGAAATCATTTCAATGGATATATTTGCACAATACAAAATCTGTAGAATTTTTAAAAAAATATATTTTATGATAAATACACTAAAATGCAGAAAATTACATTGTAAAAAGAATCATGTTTTTTTTTTCCTCATGGATGTCTTCAACTCATCTTTTCCTAAGTCACTAATTCAAAACTTATGGATACATATTTTCATATTTGCCACCAAAGTAATAATTGCACTTTTGTTGTGCAGTATTTATATCCAGTCATCTGAAGCTTCATTTATTTCTGAAAGAAGTGTAGTTAAACAGAATATGTTAATGTCATCATCAAATATATGGGAATATTTTTTATTATTCTCATTAAAAATATTTGAAAGATAAATAATAAAAGATGAAATTGATTATTCTGAACCAACAGTAAAACAAAAGAAAAAAATAAAATGACAAAGTAAACAAAACAAAGTTACGACTCAAAATGCTTTTCCTACAAATTTGAAAATATGTTCCTGTATGTTACATATTTTACAATAAATAAGAAAAGGATAAAAGAATAAAATTATCATTAAATGTTATTAAAAATGTTCCAATGATAAATGATAGGGAAAGAAATTTACAATATTGAACCAATTTGGAAAAAAATGTGGTAGAGTGGAAAAGCTTCCTTAACTATAAAACAAAATCAACAGGAAGACTCTCTTGTGAAAGTAACCCTCTTGAAAAGGAATTTTCAAACATTGAGGAAATTATCTTACTATCAACAGTTAATATTGTAGAATATGCTAAAGCTAAAAAGAAGGAATTACATAGCTGGGCTGAAAACAAAGTGCATTCTGTTGTTTTTATTATTCTCATTAATTTTTGGTGTCAGTACTTAGCACATCAAACTCCAGCTTTCACACACAGTATGCTCTTGATTTTTCTGAAGAAGTGAAAAATCAACATGCCCTACTGTTTTACATATAGCCAGAAAATTACCCCCTTCTGTTCCATCATATCCTCAAAATGGTAATTCTTGACAGGAAAAAATTTCAAGGCAGTAAATTAATCTTTTCAATAAACCACAAATTTTCTTGACTCATTTGTTATGCAACTGAATTTCCAACAATCGATTGCTGTCTTATTGCTTTTTTTTCTGACAAAGGTTTTCAGAGCAATTTAACATCTCTTAATAACAATAGTCAAATTTTTTTTCACATAATATTTTTAAAATAATTTTAAATATTTCTTATATATATTTTTTTTTTTTTTTTAGCTATTGGAATCCAAATTGGATTTCAAGCTAAATTTAAAATTCTAAAAAAATATGAAATACTTTAAATAAAAATTCAGATACTAAACTATTCTTTTACAAATATCAAATACACAAACAATTTAACCCCAATTCAACTCACCCCACAATTTTCAGACAACCAAGAAATTAACCTGTTTTCAACAGTCAATGTAGAATAAGCTAAAATTAAAAAAACAAAACAAAACAAAACGGAATTACATAGCTGGGATGAAAACAAAGTGTATTGCCAAAATACAATTACAAGAAAATGGATTTGCACCAAGAAAGAGACAAAAGATGGAATTAAAATAAAGGCCAGTCTGTTTGCAAAAGGATTCCAAGATGAAGACACAGGATATGTTAGAAGTGACTCACCTATTTGCTCAAAGAAGAGCCTACAAATTATTCTGACCATCATTGTAGCTTTGAGGTGGACATGTCATTCTATGGATATTAAGACAGCATTTTTACAAGTGAAGCAATTTGAAAGGACAGTCTTTCTACAAACTCCTCCAGAAGCTGAATGAAACTGGCAGCATAAAGTGATATAAGATCTCAAGTGGGGTACATTGTCTTTCTTGTCGGTAACAATAGTAATGTTGATTACAGTCATTGCTCTTATTTTCTGATTTTGTGTACAGTCGATCATACTTTCAAAAATGGGCATGTTACATAATATTTTATATACATAAAAAATATATTTTAAATTATTTTTAAAATCTTGGTGTATGATGAGTTGCATTACTCTTTTCAATTTGTGATTAGTAAATATAGTTTTCACTTAATAACTATGCAATCAAAGTAAGGCAAACATTTAAAAGATTTGAAACTTTATAAATTATAAATTAAAAAATAATTAAAATTTAAAAAATGAAAATGATTCATTATTCATCACACTTTTTTTCTGAAGACGATAGTGTCTTTAGATTTTATTTATAAAAGAAATTAAAACCTTTTCTAATTAAATAATGTTCTATTTTTTATTTATGGTTTGGGGCAGTTTAAAAAAAAAAAAAAAAAAAAAATTGATGATTTACATTCTCCAAGGAGTCCTGCTTTTTGATTTATGTTATAAGTGATGTGACATCATCTTTAAAAGATAGAAAGGTGGAGAATATATTACTGGTAAATAAAACAGATAGAAAAGCTGAGAAATTCTCCTCCGGACTGTTAATACCTAACTTAGACAATCTTGCAAGAATGAAACTGGTAGCAGATAGTGATGCAGGATTTGCTGGACTTAACAATGGATGATCTCAAGCAGAATACATTGTCTTTATTGTGGGTGACAATGATAGTTATGTTGCTATTGCTTTTTTCCTCAACTTGACCAGTCTCTATTCTTTTGGGGGATCAAGAGCATTTTTTCGACAATACTACCAAACAACCAATATGAAAGAACTCTTTCATGACATTAATCCATATAATATCCTACAATTTCTTAATGAAATCAAATTGTATTCCAAAATATAATTTCAACAAAACTACAACATAAAACACAAATAATACAATAATTTTATGGTAAAATGACCAACAAAACATTTTATCTGTGGTTGAAGGCGTTATATTTAGATTTCGGCATTAAATAACCCATAGAGGTTGATATGCTGCTAAACAAAATCAACAAGACAACCAACACCAAAGAACTTTCATGACATTAATCCATATAATATCTTACAATTTCTTATAGAATCAAACTGTATTCCAAAATATGACTTCAAAAAAATATACAACATAAAACACACATATCATCACTTCTAGTATGCACAAAAGCTGAGTATCATCTACCATGTATTCAATTGTGAAAGCAGAATAACAAAACTACAACATAAAACACACATATCACT
Organism: Acanthosepion lycidas; assembly: GCA_963932145.1. NCBI lineage: Eukaryota > Metazoa > Mollusca > Cephalopoda > Sepiida > Sepiidae > Acanthosepion > Acanthosepion lycidas. The sequence continues at coordinate 110,642,156 of OZ010575.1, read as the reverse complement.
GCCTCTAGTAATTATGTCCATACAAACATGTATATACACAAAAGCTGAGTATCATCTACCATGTATTAAATTGTGAAAACAGAACAACATATATTTGTATTACTACAAATCGCCTAAGAAAATTAGATTTCAACAATAAATGACCCATAAGGAGTTTGTTGTAACCTAGGGAAGGTTACTGAATAGAATAATCACACAAAGGTTGGTAATGAATGATAATACTTAAGACACAAACAATATATATAAGATTCGCCAATGGCACGTACAAGTAGTAGTTAACTGCTAGAAATGAGTCAAGTGAATTCCACAATGAATCTCCAACTGCAGGATATTTACCAACCACCCCACGCAGTCAGATGTGGCACAAGGTCGAATTTAATGTGGGGGTATCTGAGCCTGTAGGCTCAGTCAAAAATTCCACATAGACCCTGTATCAAATGAGGCAGGTAACTGTTTCCTGAGACAAGACTCTGCCCTTTGACATAGCCTTGTCCGGGGATCCTGGAGACAGAGTTTGACCAGCACATCTGGAGACGAATCTCCAACTGCAGACTGGCTGACGGTATATACCAACTGCCCCACATAGATATGGCACATGGTCAAATTTAATGGCTGAGTCCATAGGCTCAGCCAAAAATTCCCCATAGACCCTATATAAAATGGGGTCAAGTAGGTGTTTCCCGAGACAAGACTCTGCCCTTCGACATAGCTTCATCTGAGGATGCTCTCTGCCTGGAGGCAGGGATCTTAACCAGCCCAGCTGAAGATGAATCTCCAACTGCAGACCAACACATACAGTATTCACTACTGTATTTATAAGAATAGAGGCATACCCATTATTGTCTGTAGGTATGCTAAAACAGAGTTATTTAATGTTAGTGTATTGTAGGTGTGTGTGTGTTCATATATAAACAGTTTAGGAAGAAGCAACAAAAACTTGGGTTTCTATTATGTTTATTCTTTTTTTATTAACTCTAGGGAAACAAAGTTCTCAATGTCTCTTGGATATGTCTGTTTTCTTTTTCTAGTCCAGAAGTAAGTTAGGGTAAGTAATGATAAGAATGGTTACAATAGTTGAGTTCAAGTCAGCTTTGTGCTGAGTTGGAATGACTAAAGAGAAGGTTGTACATCAGTGGGGGTACTGCAAAACCTGTCCAAATGCTATGCATTAGAAGGTAGAAAAGAGAGTAGGTCTGTCCTTTTCAGAAGTGGGATCATGAAATTGTGCAGATGATCAAAACCCTTTCCAGTTCTTTTATTGCTACACATCATGATGATCCTGAGTATGACAATAAGCTACATCCACGTCCTGGGTAAGAGGATAAACTATGTCCAACAGCAAGGTCTCTGATCAGGAGGTTTTGCAGAGTGTGGAACCAACTCTTAATTGCTGGTGTTCCGAGGTCCACCCTGACCCAAGGTGGTAGCACCTGTTAGGGTCCCAACTATAGGCAAATAGTTAATCCCCAAACTGGGGTCAAAACACTATGAAAGTGTAAAAATGGTTTTTAATACCAGAAATACTTTTAAAAAAAAAATTACCAGCAATACATTATTTTCAGCAATATATTTTAGACAAAAATTTTTTTACCAGCAATAGTTTGTTTTTTTTTTTTTAAAAAATATCAGAAAAATAGATTTTTTGAAGGAAAAATATTACTAGCAATACATGTTTTAAAAAAATATTACCACCAGTAAAAATCTTGTCGGCATTAAATAACCCATTGAGGTTGATATGCTGTAAAACAAACCAAACCAAACCAATCAAAATGTCCTGCATTTATATATTTATTTATATTTATATATGTAAGTAGTGATCATGTTTTTTGTATGAGTACAGAAAGTATAAAATATTATTTTTAGGTGAAATCCTCATAAAAAATCCGTGTGAGCATTACATGACTAGCATCATTATCTGTATGTACACAAAATTTATTAAATTTAATATAAAACTACTTTCAGATTATGTGTTATTTGTATAAAACTACCTTCAGGGTATGTGTACAAGCTGTGTTATGAAATGTAAAGGGAAATTGTAGTTATGCATGGGTTCCACTCCTAAGCTGCCCCATTTTATAGAAGCTATATACAAATTAAATAGCCTGTATTCCAAAACCCAAGAAATATGAAAACACAAAGCACTTCCAGTCCCAAGAATTTTAGATAAAAGATTCTCAACCTGTACTGCTAAAAACCAAGCAAGTAGCATTTCGTTATCACTAAGCTGATCCTGCATTTACTTCATGCACACTCAATTGCTTTAAATGTCTAATGGGACATGTTCACCCAAGACCTCAAATGCAATTTATATATATGATAGTTGGTTCCTTGTACTGCTCCAGAAAGGTGCCCATGCTCAACCATGCTTCATCTTTTGTAGAGTCTTTATTATCAAGGCTAGAAATTGAGGATTTGGATGCAGTTTCACAATCTCAGCCTCAGTCACTTCCCAACTGCCATAATAAAATCCAAAAAAGAATCTGCAATGTTATTGGTCCTGACCTGGCATCTCGGCTTCAGTCACTTTCCCCACTGCCATAATGTAGCTTCTCTGTACTTTTTCTATAAATATTTTCATGGTAAATGTTCTAATGAGCTTTCCACTTTGATACCGAAAATTTATATATATTGGCCTTGGATGGACCAGGATATTGAAAAAGTAGTGAAAACGTACAGAGGTTATGCTCTTACAGCAATATTCCCACCAATGAAATTTCAATCTTGGCCCCAAACGAATAGGCCATTGTCCCGACTACACATATTTTGTGGGACCATTATATGGTTCATATTATCTAGTAATTGTAGACAGCTACACAAAATGGCCTGAGATATTCAAATGTAGAATACCTACTTTGACATTTACGGTAAGTTTTCTTCTGAGCTTTCCACTCGTTTTCATGTTCCTGAAATGATTGTCAGTGATAACGCAACACAATTCACTGGGAGTGATTTCAAAAATGTTTTCAAATCCCTGGTGATTGAACATATCACTACCTCTCCATACCATCCAAGATCCAACGAGGCAGGCTGAAAGTTTTGTTGATATATTCAAGACAGCTCTTAAAAAGTCCAACAGCAATGAAGATGGTAGAGAGTAGAATACAAATTTAGTAGAGTATAATGCAGTATAAGGCATGGCGCCAACAGAGCTGATGTTTGCCCGAAAAATAAAATCGGTGTTCGATAACCTACTGCTAGGACGAAAAAAAAAAGTTCAAATAACACCAGAACCCCAACTAAATATTTCAGTCCTGGGGATAAAATTTTTTTCAGGATGTTTGAAAGATGAAGAGAGTTTTGGGAAAGCGGTATTATTACTAAAAGAGTTGGAAGAGTATTGTACGTGGTACGTAGTGCAAAATGGGAACACAAAAGACACACAAATCAATTCAGACCTAGATTCAATGAGAATGTAACTACGCAAATGGAAGTATCAATGGATGTACTTTGATATTTTCTACCGAAATTGTAGTCCCAAGATGGACTAGTAATTTAAGCGCAGTGATAGATTGGTGGCAAGATCGCAGCATTTTACAGCTAAAATGGCTAAATGTAACTATAACTTCTTTGTTGACGGTTTTTTTTTTCTTATATATCTCACTTTTGGAACTCTCTTCCAGCTTCTTGCTTTCCAGTAAACTTTGATCTTCAAAAATTTAAATGCTATCTCAATCGTTATCTTCTATCTTCTTCCTGTTCTTTTATTGTTCACTTTCCTGAATAATGCTTTTTATTTTTCTTATTCTTTCACACCCAGTAAACCCCTGCATCTTAGTGACTTTGTTGACTTGCTTGGGATGAAATGATTAAAAAAAAAATCCACAGTTTCCAGCCATGACATAATTCAAAATAAGTCAAGCCCGACAAGGCCATATTTTCCACCCTACAGCTATTTTCCCTACAGATAAAGTGTAACAAGCTTATCGCTATTTCCATGGTTCAGATGAGCTATCTTCCTTGGTGCCGCCAGTTCAGACTTTTACAGATAAGATCTGCCATGCGACATTCAGAGGATTAAATCAGCTTCATTTTCTTTGTATTCCATTTGTAAGAAAGAAGTTCCACTAGAACATCTTTTTCCAAAAAACTGCTACTTTGTGGAACAGACTCCTGTAGGGATGCTTCTCCAAATGCTAAAATCTTAACGTCTTCAAGTCTAGCATCAGTTATTATCTACCTTCCCTATACTCTTAAGCTTCATTTTCTCCTCTTACATCCATACCACACACCACATTCAGTAACCCTCTACTGGCTCTTGAGACTTGTATGAGGCGGAAAAATGAGTACTGCTGACATATCTGGGCTGCAGCTGCCTAGTCATCACTTTCAAGTCTTGATAGAGTCCAAACACATCTACCTGGCCTTGAGGGTAATGAATTGTTTTCCATCTTACAACCGCTTTTCCAAAGACAAAATGTTACAAGCATCCTGCAATGTTATCACTATTTCCATGTAAGATGTTCAGACGAGCTATATCCCTTAGTTCCCTCAACTCTAACAACCCAGCTAAGAAATGCCACACAGCATACACTGAAGCAAACCACTCTAATTCCTTTTGTATTCTATTAATAAGGAGTAAGTTCCACATGGATAACTTCTTCCCAAGTACTGTTACTTTGTGTAACAGAATCCCAGGAGGATGCTTTCCTGATCACTACAATAACCTTTTCAAGTCTCACATTAAAATGATGCACACACACAGCCTGCATAAAGTCATTGTCAGCATGAGTCTTGATTGATATGTAAATTTTCTGAATGAGATAAGGCTCGTTATCGTTATATAGTCTGGCTTGAGCGTCTATGGAGATTTATTTATTTTTTTATTTTATTTTTTATTATATCTCTTTATTGACTTTTTATGTATAGTCATAAAGGTTTTTTTTATGTATAGTCATAAAGGGTTTTTGGTAAAACTAGCCATGCAGTATATCAAATATCTGACCCTCTGTATAAATCTTGGTTTGAAATATACCTAATATCCTCTGTAACCCTTGCCAAGCAATTTACTTTGCCCCCTATTTTAAATAAAGTTTAATTAAATCTTATAAATTCCAATTCTGATGAAAACAAAAATTGATGTTAAACATTTTGTAAAAAATTTTGAAAGCTTTACTTGATTTGTTATTTAAATTTAATCGTAATTGATTTTTTTTTTTTTTTAATTGTCGATACATATTTGAACTTATTATTTAATTTATAATTGTTTCTTTTAAAAAGATGGTTGATTGATATTTACATTTATTTTAATTTACTTTACTAGGGAGTTCCATATTGTCTTTTGTTCTGTTTCAGGATGAAGATTGACAGTATAAGTTTGCGAAACAATATATTCCTCGACTAAGTGTGACATTTATCTTTGCACCAAAGGACATAAATGAAGTATTTGTGGATGTTTTCCTTTAATTTAATTAAACTATATTATTGAAAAAATAATTTATGTCAGTCAGTTATGTGCCATGCATGATACACGCTTAGGCGATCATGTATCTTTTGATACATGACTGATAAGGCAAATTTTTTTCCCCCGCAGTAGGTTGCTATTTCTTTTTGCAGTAGACTAGTTGCTATCCAAGGCTACCAGATCTGTCCTGCTATTTACCCATAGCTGCAGGGGAGAAGAAGAGGATTCATACCTTTCCCAAGGGTATTAGCACATAAGTGAATGTAATGGATTCAACTGGAATTTGAACTTGGCTCTTCGATTCCTCAGTTTTTAAAATCAAGACATTCTTCTACAAATGTTATTTCTATAGTTAAACAGTGCTTTATAGCAGGAACATATTTCATTTTTAAAGAAATTCCTTTTTCAAGACGAGATTGAAAATGACAGCAAACATTAGTTTTTTTTTGTTTTTTCTTTCAATTTAATGTTTTGAAGATGAACTTACCTCATTAGGTTTAGGAGAGTGAATTGAAATTTTATTATCAATTCCTGCAGACTTTAGAAAATTTACCTGTATAGTATAAAACAATGTAGTGAACACATAAACGGGTGTCCTCAAAGAAACAAACCCACATCGTGTGCACTGTTTTCCAGAGAAAAAGTGTAAAAGTCAGACAAAAAGAATATGACAAGAAATGCTTACCTAAATAAACAACGTTCTGCGTGTTGGCCTGTCCCCGCCAAAAAATGATGCACACACAGCCTGCATAAAGTCATTGTCAGCATGAGTCTTGATTGATATGTAAATTTTCTGAATGAGATTCATGCTGTATTATGCAGATTAGGTTCCTATAAAACGGGGAGTTTGTCTATGAGTTAAGTTGCATGGAGGACAAATTCTTGACATGTGACTACTGGATTGAATTTTATCCCCCACAAAATTCTGCTACAAATGAATATTTTCATTAAATATACATCAAAAATGGAAATGTAAGCTCTCGTTATAAATATTTTATTATAATGAAATCTATCTTTCACATCCCCTCCTCTCCTCCACCTGGTGCCTGAGAACTCCTTGTCAAAAGTATTTTCACATGAGTAATTAAAATCGCAAAGTAATTGCATAAATAATTTGTTTCTGAATTTAGTCATGATGGCAAATAAACTACTTACATTCATAATTTAATCTAAAGATTAGTGTGATAAAATCTCTGGAACTTCCATGAGTGCAGCTAGTATTGAATAAATGACCTAATTTTGTGTAAGAGGAGGTCAAATGGTGCACATTTTGAAAAAAAAAATGGATAAAAGTTATCTCACATCTTGTTAAAGTTGTAATTGTCTTCTGTTTTCATTTTACATAATCTTTGATTGTGTCAATCCTAAGGATGCCAACATTATCGAGGCAGAATATGGAGCGAAACGACATTATCTTCTGTATAATAATCACTATGTAATTGTTCTGCCCTGACTTTAGCACAAATTTTGGATTTTGGGAGTCATTCATCTTTTTTGACAAGAGCTGGTGCAGCTTTTGTGGCTGACTGAGGTCATATGTCATTCACTATACTTGTCCAATTTGGCTGTTTGTTGCTCTTTAATATCAAATTGTCTAAATGTTGCAAAAAGAATAAAATTCTTTTAAAAAAACCATGAAAAGATCTCTAAATAGGTGTCCCGAACTGCAAAAATATGTCGAAATGATGAAATTTCTTTCAATTTCAACTGCTGATATCTTGTTTACTTTCAAGGCAATTTTGATAAAATTAGCATGTAGGCAAAATCTAACCATTTCTCTTTTAAAAATTACAATTATTTCTTGCATACAATAATTTGGTTTTTATTCCATGTATGTTTAAATTATGTCACTATTTCAATGACAATCACTTTTCCTGCATTTTCAAAATGGACAATTTCATGGTGGTGTTGCACTCCAATTTGTGTCTTCCTACGCATCAAAATAGTCGTCATCTAAAAAGAACAAAAGGTGCCCATTAATTTGGTGGGCTTAAGATAAAGTTTTTTTCAGAAAATATTTTTCATTTGAAAATTTTAGTGGATGAAGTACCAGAGAAATTAAACTCTTAAAAAATTAAAATTGTACCATCTTATAGTGTAGTGTCTTGTCTTTAATAATAAGTTGGTTTTGTATCGCTTGAGGTACATGTAGATGAAAAAGATGGTATACTGCATTCATTTTGTGGAAAACTGTTGATGCATTGAAATTTGTTGCCGACCAAATAACTGAATCCCTATATTAAATCAGACTTATTTCATTGATAGACATTAGTTTAAATCTTTTTCTTAGATTTTTTTTTAATGATGCATTTTAAAACTATAAGTACTTATTCATTGTATTTTGTCCAAATTGTCATGCTCAAATCACTTTCACCTTTGCTGTTTTTCTGCATTTTCTTAAAAAACATTAAACAGAATTATTATTGTTATAAAATAAAAAGCAAATATATAAATTTCACACTCTCACATTTGTCTGTAAAAACAAAATAAAATTTTAAAGAAAGTGTTCAGTTTTCTTTTTAATGATCATTTACATTTGTGGCTGGCAATATTTTCCCTATTTCTCAAGATTTGGGGATTAAATTGAAAATTCATTTATATTTTCATTTAATAAAATGAAAGCGCATTCATTTTATAAGATAAAAAAATGTACAAGATATGTTTTAGGTACACGAGAGCAAAGTGCAGAATATAAACAACTCTAAATGTTGCACAGCACTCATAAATCATCACTAGTTTTTCACTGAGGTAAACTCTACTATGTATGAAAACATATTGTGCAGAAATCTTTAATGTTTTCTTTTAATCTTATAATAAATAATAAACTCTACTATGTATTGAGCCTGTTTTTAAAATTAAATGCTACAGACAGGAATTATACTTGATTTGTTCTTATCCCATACCTATATATATATATATATATATATATACACACACACATAAATTCCCAAGAGGATAGAATCCAGGGAGAACTTAATGTCCAGGACAGAGTAAGGATATAATATAAAAGGCTCAAACACTAATATCCCATGGTTATAATTTATTAGGTTGGTGCAAAAATACGTCAAAAAACGACATTATTACGTCATTATTTTTGCACCAACCTAATATTACATTGGAATCGTAATCATGATCCAATTCATCAGACCTACAAATTATGTGTGTATATATATATATATATAGGATAAGAACAAAAAAAAGAATTTTTGAATTTGTAGGTCTGATCAATTGGATTGTGATTACGATTCCAATGTAATAAATTATAACCATGGAATATTAGTGTTTGAGCCTTTTTATATTATATATATATATATATTTAAAAAATAAAATTAATTTATGAAAGCTATTGTGTGGCGATTTTTAATGTTTATATATATATGTTTATATATATATATAAGTGTGTGTGTGTTCTTATTGAGTTTATGTATCTTGTCAAACTCATTGTGGAGTGAGTGATGTCAGTTCTCCCTCACAGGAAAACCTCATGCCAAAACTTACCTATGAAAATATGCAATTGAAATTCTAATTGGAATCAGCTGCTTAAGAACAAACAAAGCACATACATCTCATTAAATGACATTTTGTGTTGGAATTAACTTTAAATTTGTTTTTCTAAAAGTAATAATTTTATATTCATACAAATAGATACGCATGCAATTCCAATATGTGTGGATCATATAAAGAGATATGCATATAAATTGTCAATGCTAAATAAACGAACCGAGTGAACAGAGTTTGTCTCCTATTTATTACATGTGCGTATAATGGGGGTCGCGATGCAAAATGCGGTTCTTGTTGTGAGTCACAGTAAAAAAAGTTTGAGAACTCTACTTTAGATCATGGACACAATAATTTGCCAGTTTGTGAGCTGTCAGTTCTGGTGAAACCACCACTATTGGTTACAGATGTGAGAATTGATAGAAAAAGTCTCTCGTATAATAAAGCAGACAACTAAAAAAAAAAAGAGGACACATTTGCCTTAATCTTTTGGTGTGATTATGAAAGAAGCCTTCATTGGTTTTGACTATTCAGTGTTTCTTCATTATTGTTGAACTCTTTATATTTTTATTGAACTCGCAACCCTTGTGTCACCAAATTCACAATGTATTTACCCATTAGGCCAGTGTCTTGTGGGACAATTTACTGGAGTAAACTTAGAGCTTTAAACCTAATTTTGGCAACTCAAGTCATTTCAAAACATATTTAATATTACAAAAACATTTCAGTCCAAAACAACATACCATTCAGTTATTCATACTTCTATTGTTTATCACAGCAATTTTTATCTTTATTTTATCCTGTGTGTGAAAGAGTTAATCAGATAACATTATTCTGAAGGAGGTTAAATTGAAAAAAAAATAAAAATAAAAAAATAATTTAGCTTTTAAGGAGATTTAAAAAAAATTAATCTTTATTTGAACTATTGTCCTCATTTTTGTTGTTTTTACTACAATATTTCATTTGTTGTGCCCGCTGACCTTCCTCAGGGGTATATCGATTTATTTAACCTATGGGGTAGACTGTTCTCATTCCACTGCTCATGTCTGGAGATATCATCTAGTTTTCATTTTATTTCGTACTGTTCAGTACTGCTCACCCATTTCCACTGAGTGCAAGTACACCCTGCTGGACCCCTATGTCAACAATTTCACACTTTACTCATGAGGCCATTGTCTTATAGTAAACTTAAAGCTTTAAACCTAACTTTGCTGCTGATTAGGTTGCCACTGCTGCTGCAATTGGAGATTTGCTATCATTTATTTTTCTTTATTAGTGGCTGTAATGTAAATAATAACTCTTCATCCCAGAAATTCAGACAAAAAAAAAAAACCGACTCTACTTATTTTTTTTTATATATTTTGTAAGACCCAACATCTTTTAGCATCCCACTACCACTTTTTTATCAATGTTGAATTTTATTCAGCTTCATGCAGATTTTCAGGAAATATCAACTTCTAATTGGTCAATACACACAAGTGAGTGTTGCAATCCACCAATGTACAAATATTTTTCCAGCATGTGACCAAGTCAAGTTTTCCCGCCAATTTTCTTTGATCCTGTCACATGGTTACATTAATTATAAATAGCAGACACGAGCTTGCTTTCTCTCTCTCTCATTTCTTCATAAGATGTAACCTTGAAGGATTCTCATCTCAACCATGTGCGTTCAGACGTTAAAAGCATACTTTTGTCTTTGAAATACTTTTCTAAAGCTACAGTTTATTCAGCATTTTTCAGCTTTATAATTCATTCAACTTTTGTGAGCTCGGATAAAAATATTAAATCAGTCAAAGGGATATAACACCAAAACCTCTATGCATGTACACACAAAAATAAATATAAATGTTGATGTTATAAAACCGTTTTTATTCCTTCTTGTGTTTCATACTTTATGTTAAATATAAATCGTGTGGTCATGTTAATAACAGACGTCTACAAATAGTCAATTCTTATTAACATACTTCAACAGTCTGTTAGTAAAACAAAATTACATGAACGTGAATCAGTACTGGCCAAAGTATATCATATTGGTGAACATGGAAAGATTGAAATGAATGTATAAAGTTTTAACTTTTTTAAAGCTTTGTTGAACTTGAGTGAAGTGAGAAGGATCAAAAATCCTATTATTTTTTTTAAAGTAAAGAAATTGACCCCTGCATGGAGGTAGAACCTATAAACTAACTAGTGTACTGCACAATGACCATCACATTTTATTAAATTTTATTACACATTGTGTCAATGTGAGAGGTCATCTTGGAAAATTATTTCCTCAAGGACACATGGCATAGTGGATAAAGGTGGTGAGATCCAGTGACAGGACCCAAAGAGTGTGAGTTCAATACCCGGTTAAGGCAGTGGAGAACTTTCAGAGGGAAATTAACAGGAGATAACTGATAACTGACATCCATTAAACATGGCACGTGGAACTAGAACAATCTACCCCAGTGAGCGAAATAAAGGGTTTAGTTTGATATTCCACCCACCTGAAGAAGGCCGGAGCGTACAACGGCCGAAACGTTGTAATAAATATGGTGACAAAGATGAGGACAATAGTCCGAATAATATAAAATATTTTACTAGACCTACTAATTTTCTTTGAACCATATTACCAAAATAACTACAACTGATGACTTAAAATTATGCAACTGAAATGAAAATTCTGTTGTCTGATATAGTTTATTCATGAAAATACTCATGCTGAACATTTTTTGTTTTAAATCAGAATCACCTTGGGAGTCAGGCTACTGCAATTTCAAATATATAGAACTAATATATAAAACACTATATTTTGAGGTGATTCCATATAAAGTAAAAGGGGAAGTAATATTTATAAATCTTGCAGTAATGCCTCTAAAACGCAAGGCACTAAAGAGTATGGAAGAATTAGGAACAGAAACATTAATGATGAACAGAAAGAGAAGAGAGTAATCAGGTGGACAGTAGATAGCAATTGACATTGCATTTAGATTTTTACAAATTAAAGTCAGCTGGAAAGCATGGAGCCAGAAGGGAGTTCCACAAGCAAGAAGTGCAAGAGAAGAAACTTAACATACTTTGACATATTTCACCATTGAACTGCCATAATCAGTAAAAGAATTTTATTTTACAATATAAATAAATAAAAACTCATTCTTAAGCAGTAACAATTAATTTAAGCAAGTTTATTAAATGCAACCAACATTTTCAAGTAGGTTGTTGCACATCCAGATCAAAATTGGGAATAAACACTCAAACAGTTCAAATACTTTTGACTGTCTAAATTTTATTAGTGTCACAATTGTTTTGTTGGCTACATTCTGATTAACGAAGCTGAAATATTTTTTTCTCTGCAAACATTATTTTAGAATAGATTTTTTATTAATCTGACAGATTTTATCACTTTAAATATTATTTTTAGTGATTACTTATATATGAGTAGGCACTCTGTTTATTAATGGTGAACTCTCCTGTCGTATTTGACATATGAGGGTCAAGCAGCTCAGTTACTAGGAACCAACAGCCCAGACACCAGCACATATGATTTGATTATAGTGATGACGGCTTTGTGCAGAACCAACCACACTTTTTGAAGGGCCGAATAGAGAGACCTGGTGCCACAAGGTCCCCAAACAACCCTCTGCAGGTCTTGAATTCAGAGTTGTCCTTCCATCCAAGGCTATAGAACCTAGTCTGTCCTGTTATTTACCCACAGTTGGAGGGAGAAGAAGATTAATACCTTTCCCAAGGGTATTTAGCACATAAGTGAATGTAACAGATTCGACTGGAATTCAAATTTGGCCCTCTAATTCCTCAATCTGAGCCACTATCCACTACTCCACCATGCCTCCTTTATTTATTAGACAGTATAATTATTTAAATTTGTGCTCTCAGGCAGGAACTGAACCTGTGTCTCGCAGGGCAGAGTGAGCTACCATTTACCCCATCATGCCTTACCCACCAAAATTTTTCTTTAATAAGTTTTCTCTTTCTTCATTCAAGTTTTTATATGAAAATAAATATACTGCTTGCTAAATAAATGGAGCACCTACTCAGATATGAGCATACACTAAAAATAATGTTTAAAGTGATAAAAATCTGTTGGATTAATAAAAAAAAACTATTTTAATTTGGATATGTAACTGTGCAGATATAAAACACTTTGAGTGATTTATGACAGGTGAAATTTCTTTCTTGAAAGCACGAAATTTGGCCTCACCTAAATGACTGCTTTTCATGGCCAAGTCAGTAAGATGTTCTAGGCTAAACAGTAGTTCCCTCCGCTCCGTGGGACACGGATTCAATTCCTGCTGGAAATTTTTTTTTTAAAGAGTGCCTACTCAAATACAAGTATCCCCTAAAAATGTTTTATTTCATAACGAACCAACCATGGCACTGAGGAACACATAAAATTAACCTTAAAAAACTGTAGGAAAAAAAATTACGCAAACAACCATCCTGATATAAACAAGAACATCATTAATTTATTCTATCATAACCAGATGCATTCTAACTACAAACAAGATGAAAAAAAAACCATAAGAATATAATTTGTCAGTATATATCATTTAATGAGTCCAATAAATACCTTAGATTTAATATTTAATAGAAAAAGTTTAATACATCTCTATCTATAAGGCAGGATGTGTGTGTGTGTGTGTGTAACAAATCTACAGCCACAATTTTCAATGGATTTGCACCAAAATTTACATGCACATGCTGCAAGTTAGCGGAAAGGCCAAGACTGACTTTGCATCTCCCAACTCCCATCGATAGTAGAAATAATCGATTTTTTTCATGCTTCATGTAGTTTGCAGCCATTTTCTACTGGCCAGAGTGAGAGCCTATAGCTGGCTGCCATGAATAGGCAGGAAGATTCTATTGGCCAGCATGAGAGCCAACAGCTGACTGACACGAATGTTAACTAGCATGCAAAAAAAAATCAGTAGCTGCATTCGTCACAAGTGCGAAAAATTTAAATCTGCATGGCACTTTACTCCAATTGGCCCATTCGCTTGCTTAAACTCAAAGTTGATTCTGATTCCGCAGTACTGGGTTGGGTGTGAAAAAGTATTTGTTGTTAACATTCTTTTTTCATTTGGTCTTCCAGTTACGAGTCCTTTTTTAAAGCTGATCGTTTTGTGTTCATTTTGTTTAGTTCTTTTTTCGTAACAGATTTAATGTTTAATATAAAGCTTAGAAAAAATTTGCAGTATTAGATAGGCAAGAAGTAAGGCATGTAGCAACACCAGCACAGCAAAGGGCACTCCTTTAAAGGCAAGGAAGGGCAAAAATATTTTAAGTCAAGTGATAGCGATTGCTGTATGAGTCATATGATTTTTGAATCAAGCACGGGCAATGCCGGGCCATGCTGCTAGTCTAACCTAATACTAATAATGCAGGACCACAAAAGTCACTCCTCGGTAAGAATAATGTTTAAGAATTCTCATGCCCTTTCAGAAATTGCATCTTCAATACAAGTAATCAAATACTTATGTTGGTCACATAGGGACCACACTCTTTTGTAGATTAAAAATGCAACTTAAGAAAAACAAATATTTGTAGATAATACTATACATCCACACTATATAAGGAAAGACTCAAAATATGTTGTCTATATTAGAACATATTTAAAAATCAGAATCAACCCCAAGCAAAGCAATAATGCCACTAAAACACAAGGTTACAATGTGTGGAAGAATTAGGAACAGAAACATTAATGATGAGCAGAAAGAGAAGAGAGAGTAATCAAGTGAACAATAGATAGCAATTGACATTAAACTGCATTAATTATATTTCACTAGAGGAGATAACATTTCAAAACATGTATAAATATTTAACAAGGATGTACAATAATTATAATATATAGAAAATAATTAATATATTCATTTACTATTTCATGGGATTGTCAAAGTTGGGGAAACTTTTCATGATGTTACTTATATGAAACATGTATATTGAATTTGAAAATGTAAACTTAAAAAATACCAGAGTGTAGCCAACAAAATTGTTTTTGCTGAAACACACACTTTATATAAATAGAGCTTTTCCTCTGTGTTTTTCTGCATGCATCTTTTTACATTTGGTCACTGTGAAAATGCAAAAAATAACATACACTTCAGTAAAAATGATAGTTCCACAAAAGAGTGTGTTTGCATGTGTTTTCTTGAAGTTAAAAGAAATGAACAAGCTTAGGTATTTGCTCCATGTTGTGGAGCTGTACTCAAGGATTTAAATACAATCTCCAGGAAACTATAGAACCACACTCTGTAGATAAATATGGTTTCAAACTAGTGTATGTGTCTTTTTAATTCAAGATTTTCTGTAAATGCTTAACCACACCCTTCACATGTATACAATTATTCTCCAGTATGTGTCTGCATGTGAACTATTAAAATTGATCTTTTTCTAAATGCTGAACCACAGAGTTTACATGAATATAGTTTTTCACCAGTGTTCCCATGTGTCCTTTTATAGCTGAAGATGCTGAAAATGCTGACCCACACACTAAACATGTATATGGTTTTTCTCCAGTGAGTTTTTACACTGAATTTACAGGAAGATGTAGATCCACACACCTCACATGAATATGGTTTCTCATCAGTGTGAGTTCAGATGTGATAATTTAATTGTGATCTCTGCAAAAATGTGTGCTTTTCACCAGTGTGAGTTCGCATGTGAGCAATGAAATATAATCTCAATGTAAATGCTGAACCACACTCTTCACATGACTATGGTTTCTCACCAGTTTGTTCACATGTGCCTTTTTAAATTGGATCTCCATGAAAATGCTGAAGCACACATTTCAGAAGTGTATGGTTTTTCACCTGTGTGAGTTCACATGTGAGTTTTTATATCTAAATTACGTAAAAATGCTGAACCACACACTTCACATGAATATGCTTTTTCACCAGTTTGAGTTTGCATATGTCTTCTTAAATTTGATCGGCATGAAAATGTTCAGCCACACTCTTGACATGAATATGGTTTCTCATCAGTGTGCGTTTGCATATGATGATTTAAATGTGATATTTGCAAAAATGCAGCACCACACACTTCACATGAATATGGTTTTGAATGTGACGATTTAAATTTGATTTCTGTGAAAATGCGGAACCACACACTTCACATGGATATTGTTTCTTTTCAGTGTGTGTTTTTGCAAATCTGATCTCTGTGAAACTGTTGAACCACACACTTTACATGAAAATACTTTCTTTGTAGTGTATGCTTCTATGTCGGTCTTTTCTTGAGAAATCATTTCAATGGATATATTTGCACAATACAAAATCTGTAGAATTTTTAAAAAATATATTTTATGATAAATACACTAAAATGCAGAAAATTACATTGTAAAAAGAATCATGTTTTTTTTTTCCTCATGGATGTCTTCAACTCATCTTTTCCTAAGTCACTAATTCAAAACTTATGGATACATATTTTCATATTCGCCACCAAAGTAATAATTGCACTTTTGTTGTGCAGTATTTATATCCAGTCATCTGAAGCTTCATTTATTTCTGAAAGAAGTGTAGTTAAACAGAATATGTTAATGTCATCATCAAATATATGGGAATATTTTTTATTATTCTCATTAAAAATATTTGAAAGATAAATAATAAAAGATGAAATTGATTATTCTGAACCAACAATAAAACAAAAGAAAAAAATAAAATAACAAAGTAAACAAAACAGTTACGACTCAAAATGCTTTTCCTACAAATTTGAAAATATGTTCCTGTATGTTACATATTTTACAATAAATAAGAAAAGGATAAAAGAATAAAATTATCATTAAATGTAATTAAAAATGTTCCAATGATAAATGATAGGGAAAGAAATTTACAATATTGAACCAATTTGGAAAAAAATGTGGTAGAGTGGAAAAGCTTCCTTAACTATAAAACAAAATCAACAGGAAGACTCTCTTGTGAAAGTAACCCTCTTGAAAAGGAATTTTCAAACATTGAGGAAATTATCTTACTATCAACAGTTAATATTGTAGAATATGCTAAAGCTAAAAAGAAGGAATTACATAGCTGGGCTGAAAACAAAGTGCATTCTGTTGTTTTTATTATTCTCATTAATTTTTGGTGTCAGTACTTAGCACATCAAACTCCAGCTTTCACACACAGTATGCTCTTGATTTTTCTGAAGAAGTGAAAAATCAACATGCCCTACTGTTTTACATATAGCCAGAAAATTACCCCCTTCTGTTCCATCATATCCTCAAAATGGTAATTCTTGACAGGAAAAAATTTCAAGGCAGTAAATTAATCTTTTCAATAAACCACAAATTTTCTTGACTCATTTGTTATGCAACTGAATTTCCAACAATCGATTGTTGTCTGATTGCTTTTTTTTCTGACAAAGGTTTTCAGAGCAATTTAACATCTCTTAATAACAATAGTCAAATTTTTTTTCACATAATATTTTTAAAATAATTTTAAATATTTCTTATATATTTTTTTTTTTTTTTAGCTATTGGAATCCAAATTGGATTTCAAGCTAAATTTAAAATTCTAAAAAAATATGAAATACTTTAAATAAAAATTCAGATACTAAACTATTCTTTTACAAATATCAAATACACAAACAATTTAACCCCAATTCAACTCACCCCACAATTTTCAGACAACCAAGAAATTAACCTGTTTTCAACAGTCAATGTAGAATAAGCTAAAATTAAAAAAACAAAACAAAACAAAACGGAATTACATAGCTGGGATGAAAACAAAGTGTATTGCCAAAATACAATTACAAGAAAATGGATTTGCACCAAGAAAGAGACAAAAGATGGAATTAAAATAAAGGCCAGTCTGTTTGCAAAAGGATTCCAAGATGAAGACACAGGATATGTTAGAAGTGACTCACCTATTTGCTCAAAGAAGAGCCTACAAATTATTCTGACCATCATTGTAGCTTTGAGGTGGACATGTCATTCTATGGATATTAAGACAGAATTTTTACAAGTGAAGCAATTTGAAAGGACAGTCTTTCTACAAACTCCTCCAGAAGCTGAATGAAACTGGCAGCATAAAGTGATATAAGATCTCTAGTGGGGTACATTGTCTTTCTTGTCGGTAACAATAGTAATGTTGATTACAGTCATTGCTCTTATTTTCTGATTTTGTGTACAGTCGATCATACTTTCAAAAATGGGCATGTTACATAATATTTTATATACATAAAAAATATATTTTAAATTATTTTTAAAATCTTGGTGTATGATGAGTTGCATTACTCTTTTCAATTTGTGATTAGTAAATATAGTTTTCACTTAATAACTATGCAATCAAAGTAAGGCAAACATTTAAAAGATTTGAAACTTTATAAATTATAAATTAAAAAATAATTAAAATTTAAAAAATGAAAATGATTCATTATTCATCACACTTTTTTTCTGAAGACGATAGTGTCTTTAGATTTTATTTATAAAAGAAATTAAAACCTTTTCTAATTAAATAATGTTCTATTTTTTATTTATGGTTTGGGGCAGTTTAAAAAAAAAAAAAAAAAAAAAAAATTGATGATTTACATTCTCCAAGGAGTCCTGCTTTTTGGTTTATGTTATAAGTGATGTGACATCATCTTTAAAAGATAGAAAGGTGGAGAATATATTACTGGTAAATAAAACAGATAGAAAAGCTGAGAAATTCTCCTCCGGACTGTTAATACCTAACTTAGACAATCTTGCAAGAATGAAACTGGTAGCAGATAGTGATGCAGGATCTCAAGCAGAATACATTGTCTTTATTGTGGGTGACAATGATAGTTATGTTCCTATTTATGTTGCTATTGCTTTTTTCCTCAACTTGACCAGTCTCTATTCTTTTGGGGGATCAAGAGCATTTTTTCGCCAATACTACCAAACAACCAATATGAAAGAACTCTTTCATGACATTAATCCATATAATATCCTACAATTTCTTAATGAAATCAAATTGTATTCCAAAATATAATTTCAACAAAACTACAACATAAAACACAAATAATAGAATAATTTTATGGTAAAATGACCAACAAAACATTTTATCTGTGGTTGAAGGCGTTATATTTAGATTTCGGCATTAAATAACCCATAGAGGTTGATATGCTGCTAAACAAAATCAACAAGACAACCAACACCAAAGAACTTTCATAACATTAATCCATATAATATCTTACAATTTCTTATAGAATCAAACTGTATTCCAAAATATGACTTCAAAAAAATATACAACATAAAACACACATATCATCACTTCTAGTATGCACAAAAGCTGAGTATCATCTACCATGTATTCAATTGTGAAAGCAGAATAACAAAACTACAACATAAAACACGCATATCACTGCCTCTAGTAATTATGTCCATACAAACATGTATATACACAAAAGCTGAGTATCATCTACCATGTATTAAATTGTGAAAACAGAACAACATATATTTGTATTACTACAAATCGCCTAAGAAAATTAGATTTCAACAATAAATGACCCATAAGGAGTTTGTTGTAACCTAGGGAAGGTTACTGAATAGAATAATCACACAAAGGTTGGTAATGAATGATAATACTTAAGACACAAACAATATATATAAGATTCGCCAATGGCACGTACAAGTAGTAGTTAACTGCTAGAAATGAGTCAAGTGAATTCCACAATGAATCTCCAACTGCAGGATATTTACCAACCACCCCACGCAGTCAGATGTGGCACAAGGTCGAATTTAATGTGGGGGTATCTGAGCCTGTAGGCTCAGTCAAAAATTCCACATAGACCCTGTATCAAATGAGGCAGGTAACTGTTTCCTGAGACAAGACTCTGCCCTTTGACATAGCCTTGTCCGGGGATCCTGGAGACAGAGTTTGACCAGCACATCTGGAGACGAATCTCCAACTGCAGACTGGCTGACGGTATATACCAACTGCCCCACATAGATATGGCACATGGTCAAATTTAATGGCTGAGTCCATAGGCTCAGCCAAAAATTCCCCATAGACCCTATATAAAATGGGGTCAAGTAGGTGTTTCCCGAGACAAGACTCTGCCCTTCGACATAGCTTCATCTGAGGATGCTCTCTGCCTGGAGGCAGGGATCTTAACCAGCCCAGCTGAAGATGAATCTCCAACTGCAGACCAACACATACAGTATTCACTACTGTATTTATAAGAATAGAGGCATACCCATTATTGTCTGTAGGTATGCTAAAACAGAGTTATTTAATGTTAGTGTATTGTAGGTGTGTGTGTGTTCATATATAAACAGTTTAGGAAGAAGCAACAAAAACTTGGGTTTCTATTATGTTTATTCTTTTTTTATTAACTCTAGGGAAACAAAGTTCTCAATGTCTCTTGGATATGTCTGTTTTCTTTTTCTAGTCCAGAAGTAAGTTAGGGTAAGTAATGATAAGAATGGTTACAATAGTTGAGTTCAAGTCAGCTTTGTGCTGAGTTGCAATGACTAAAGAGAAGGTTGTACATCAGTGGGGGTACTGCAAAACCTGTCCAAATGCTATGCATTAGAAGGTAGAAAAGAGAGTAGGTCTGTCCTTTTCAGAAGTGGGGTCATGAAATTGTGCAGATGATCAAAACCCTTTCCAGTTCTTTTATTGCTACACATCATGATGATCCTGAGTATGACAATAAGCTACATCCACGTCCTGGGTAAGAGGATAAACTATGTCCAACAGCAAGGTCTCTGATCAGGAGGTTTTGCAGAGTGTGGAACCAACTCTTAATTGCTGGTGTTCCGAGGTCCACCCTGACCCAAGGTGGTAGCACCTGTTAGGGTCCCAACTATAGGCAAATAGTTAATCCCCAAACTGGGGTCAAAACACTATGAAAGTGTAAAAATGGTTTTTAATACCAGAAATACTTTTAAAAAAAAAATTACCAGCAATACATTATTTTCAGCAATATATTTTAGACAAAAATTTTTTTACCAGTAATAGTTTGTTTTTTTTTTTTAAAATATCAGAAAAATAGATTTTTTGAAGGAAAAATATTACTAGCAATACATGTTTTAAAAAAATATTACCACCAGTAAAAATCTTGTCGGCATTAAATAACCCATTGAGGTTGATATGCTGTAAAACAAACCAAACCAAACCAATCAAAATGTCCTGCATTTATATATTTATTTATATTTATATATGTAAGTAGTGATCATGTTTTTTGTATGAGTACAGAAAGTATAAAATATTATTTTTAGGTGAAATCCTCATAAAAAATCCGTGTGAGCATTACATGACTAGCATCATTATCTGTATGTACACAAAATTTATTAAATTTAATATAAAACTACTTTCAGATTATGTGTTATTTGTATAAAACTACCTTCAGGGTATGTGTACAAGCTGTGTTATGAAATGTAAAGGGAAATTGTAGTTATGCATGGGTTCCACTCCTAAGCTGCCCCATTTTATAGAAGCTATATACAAATTAAATAGCCTGTATTGCAAAACCCAAGAAATATGAAAACCCAAAGCACTTCCAGTCCCAAGAATTTTAGATAAAAGATTCTCAACCTGTACTGCTAAAAACCAAGCAAGTAGCATTTCGTTATCACTAAGCTGATCCTGCATTTACTCCATGCACACTCAATTGCTTTAAATGTCTAATGGGACATGTTCACCCAAGACCTCAAATGCAATTTATATATATGATAGTTGGTTCCTTGTACTGCTCCAGAAAGGTGCCCATGCTCAACCATGCTTCATCTTTTGTAGAGTCTTTATTATCAAGGCTAGAAATTGAGGATTTGGATGCAGTTTCACAATCTCAGCCTCAGTCACTTCCCAACTGCCATAATAAAATCCAAAAAAGAATCTGCAATGTTATTGGTCCTGACCTGGCATCTCGGCTTCAGTCACTTTCCCCACTGCCATAATGTAGCTTCTCTGTACTTTTTCTATAAATATTTTCATGGTAAATGTTCTAATGAGCTTTCCACTTTGATACCGAAAATTTATATATATTGGCCTTGGATGGACCAGGATATTGAAAAAGTAGTGAAAACGTACAGAGGTTATGCTCTTCCAGTAATATCCCCACCAATGAAATTTCAATCTTGGCCCCAAATGAATAGGCCATTGTCCCGACTACACATATTTTGTGGGACCATTATATGGTTCATATTATCTAGTAATTGTAGACAGCTACACAAAATGGCCTGAGATATTCAAATGTAGAATACCTACTTTGACATTTACGGTAAGTTTTCTTCTGAGCTTTCCACTCGTTTTCATGTTCCTGAAATGATTGTCAGTGATAACGCAACACAATTCACTGGGAGTGATTTCAAAAATGTTTTCAAATCCCTGGTGATTGAACATATCACTACGTCTCCATACCATCCAAGATCCAACGAGGCAGGCTGAAAGTTTTGTTGATATATTCAAGACAGCTCTTAAAAAGTCCAACAGCAATGAAGATGGTAGAGAGTAGAATACAAATTTAGTAGAGTATAATGCAGTATAAGGCATGGCGCCAACAGAGCTGATGTTTGCCCGAAAAATAAAATCGGTGTTCGATAACCTACTGCTAGGACGAAAAAAAAAAGTTCAAATAACACCAGAACCCCAACTAAATATTTCAGTCCTGGGGATAAAATTTTTTTCAGGATGTTTGAAAGATGAAGAGAGTTTTGGGAAAGCGGTATTATTACTAAAAGAGTTGGAAGAGTATTGTACGTGGTACGTAGTGCAAAATGGGAACACAAAAGACACACAAATCAATTCAGACCTAGATTCAATGAGAATGTAACTACACAAATGGAAGTATCAATGGATGTACTTTGATATTTTCTACCGAAATTGTAGTCCCAAGATGGACTAGTAATTTAAGCGCAGTGATAGATTGGTGGCAAGATCGCAGCATTTTACAGCTAAAATGGCTAAATGTAACTATAACTTCTTTGTTGACGGTTTTTTTTTTCTTATATATCTCACTTTTGGAACTCTCTTCCAGCTTCTTGCTTTCCAGTAAACTTTGATCTTCAAAAATTTAAATGCTATCTCAATCGTTATCTTCTATCTTCTTCCTGTTCTTTTATTGTTCACTTTCCTGAATAATGCTTTTTATTTTTCTTATTCTTTCACACCCAGTAAACCCCTGCATCTTAGTGACTTTGTTGACTTGCTTGGGGTGAAATGATTAAAAAAAAAATCCACAGTTTCCAGCCATGACATAATTCAAAATAAGTCAAGCCCGACAAGGCCATATTTTCCACCCTACAGCTATTTTCCCTACAGATAAAGTGTAACAAGCTTATCGCTATTTCCATGGTTCAGATGAGCTATCTTCCTTGGTGCCGCCAGTTCAGACTTTTACAGATAAGATCTGCCATGCGACATTCAGAGGATTAAATCAGCTTCATTTTCTTTGTATTCCATTTGTAAGAAAGAAGTTCCACTAGAACATCTTTTTCCAAAAAACTGCTACTTTGTGGAACAGACTCCTGTAGGGATGCTTCTCCAAATGCTAAAATCTTAACGTCTTCAAGTCTAGCATCAGTTATTATCTACCTTCCCTATACTCTTAAGCTTCATTTTCTCCTCTTACATCCATACCACACACCACATTCAGTAACCCTCTACTGGCTCTTGAGACTTGTATGAGGCGGAAAAATGAGTACTGCTGACATATCTGGGCTGCAGCTGCCTAGTCATCACTTTCAAGTCTTGATAGAGTCCAAACACATCTACCTGGCCTTGAGGGTAATGAATTGTTTTCCATCTTACAACCGCTTTTCCAAAGACAAAATGTTACAAGCATCCTGCAATGTTATCACTATTTCCATGTAAGATGTTCAGACGAGCTAT
Organism: Acanthosepion lycidas; assembly: GCA_963932145.1. Taxonomy (NCBI): domain Eukaryota; kingdom Metazoa; phylum Mollusca; class Cephalopoda; order Sepiida; family Sepiidae; genus Acanthosepion; species Acanthosepion lycidas. Next base: position 110,618,471 of record OZ010575.1, on the reverse strand, counting down.
ATCCCTTAGTTCCCTCAACTCTAACAACCCAGCTAAGAAATGCCACACAGCATACACTGAAGCAAACCACTCTAATTCCTTTTGTATTCTATTAATAAGGAGTAAGTTCCACATGGATAACTTCTTCCCAAGTACTGTTACTTTGTGTAACAGAATCCCAGGAGGATGCTTTCCTGATCACTACAATAACCTTTTCAAGTCTCACATTAACTGTTATCCTTCACATATATCCTCATAAACTGTGCCCCTTGCTCTTACCACTTGCACAAACACCACCTTCAGTTATGTAGCAGAAACGAAATGCAGAATAAGCTGCTTACCACCACTAATAACAGTACCCACCCCTGTTGGTCAAAGAGACAATGTCTCTAGTGTACTGTCTCTGTACAAAGAAAGAAAATTGCTGCCGAGCCAGAACAGATTTGGTATGAACCTTGGAATGTCTGGGTATCAAGAAATAATATATCCACCTGCTCCACAACAACATGATTGGAAAGGTGTTACTTATGTAAAAAAAAAAAATGGTGAACATTGATAAAAAAAATAGATTATAGTCTGAGCTGACAAATTATAGTATAGAAAATTATAGAGTGATAATAAAAAACAGGAAATTGTTTCTTAATATTATTATTTTCCATTTTTATAATTCATGTGTTTATTTATGGTATAAACATGAAACAATTGCAAATTTTAAGAATTTCCTTTGACCGTCTTTGATGCTTTTCTCGTGTTTCATGAATTACCTCCCTTGAATTTCACTCTTAACGTCATTTTCTCAATGCGAAGTGGTTTTTGGTTTTTAATCCAGTAAATTTTGTATTTAATCTAAAATTGTATTGTTCCTTCTTTGTTCACAGATGTTGTTTTGCGCGAAGGTAAACAAAGACAGAAACAAGTAAGTATAAAACTTGTTTTATTCTTGCTTACGAACTTACAAAAAAAAAAAAAATGTCGTATGTTTCCTTTTAAAAACTGACGATTTATATTCCCGTCCCCAGTATTTACCCTCTCTTAACTGTCTAAAAGTTTTTGTTTTGAAAATTGCCTATGATTTTTTTTTTAAGATTATCCATTAATACTTTCTAATGAATACATCATTTTTAAAATAATTTTGTTTGCTAAATAAATGAATATTGATCAACCCTTTAATGTTATTTTTTTAATAAAAATATAGTTTTTTTTTGGACATTTTTTTTTTTTATTATTTATTTTAAAATCAGCACAGTAATACATTTTATTTATTTATTTATTTTTTTTTTTAGTTAAAAAAATTAACTTTGTTGTACACGTTGTAAATTAAAATACATTCCACTTCTTTAAAAAATAATAAATTCCTTCTTAAATGAAATGCTGTACCGCCACAAATTCGGTAAAAGGTTAATGAATTTTTGAAAAAAAAAAAGGCTTTCCTGAAGGATTAAATTTACTATATCCCGTAAGCAAAATACTTTGGTGTATTTCAGACAGAAATTATATTGATTGGAATAGAGTCCATTTTTTTTTTTTTTTTTTTTTTTTTTCTCAGTGAAACACGTCAGCCATGTTTTAGACATTTGTAAACAAAACTTATTTTCCGTTTTAAAAATCTTGCAAAAATAGAATATATATTTTTGAGACGTTATTTGAGGAAAATTAGCAAATTTAACGTTAAGTCAATCTGATTTGAAACAAATATTAATATTTGTTTCAAATCAGATTGACTTAACGTTAAATTTGCTAATATAGCATAAAATGTTGTGTACAAACATTTATTAAATTACGGGATCTTTTTTTTTTTTTCTGATGTGTTAAGTTAATAATCGATTTATTGACCGCTGAACCCGATCATAATTATGATGTAATAACATTTTTCATTAGGGTTTTGTTTTTTTTTGTTTTTTCTCGTAAGAGAGGACAACCCTTAAAACCCGTGATCTTTTAATGATAACATTTTGTACATCCATAGTTTGAAATTATGTGCATATATCACACATATAAAAACAAATCGAAGTTCTTTTAAAAATAGTCAGGTCATCAGATTGTAATAAGCCTTAAAATATATGAGTAGTAAATATAGTTTTACTTGATTATAACTTTACTTGATTATAACTTATAAGATTACCTAAAAATTACCTCATCGAAATTGAACTTTAAAAGATGCACTTTATAAATTATTCAATTTTAAATTGCAAAAAATTATAAAAAATGAAAACAAATCTTGTAAAAATTCATTTTTCATCGAATTTTTTTTCTTCAGACAATATTGTCTTTAATATATATTATTCATAAAAATTAAAAGCTTCTCTAATTACATAATGTCTTAGTTTTACATTTTTTATTTTTTGATTCAGAACAGATTTTGTGGAGACCGGGTTCAATTCTTCAAAAAATTCTTTTAACAAACATAGTCACGACAAAATATCTCAATGAATTTCTGATGCTTTCATAAAATTAAGTATGAAGAAAAAACACATCCATAAAAAAAATTTTATCAAGATTTTCTAATAAAAAAAAATTTTTAAATAATTTAATTCATCTGTGAATAAATCCTGAAAATTTCATTAAACTCATAATTATTTGATTTTTGCAAGAATTTCCAAATCAATGTGTCAGCGCAAAAAAGAGGCAAAAATTTGCTATGCTAAAAGTTAGTGCAATCATTGGCACAAGAAAAACAAGTTTTTTAATCAAAATTTTGAATGTTGCTTTCATTTTGATAAATGAATTGTTTTATATTTTCTTAATGACTTTTTAAATAACTTATATTTTGAAAGGCTCTCAAATAAGATTTGGTTGTACAGAAGATGAAAATGATAAAAAAATCTTTGATTCCTAGTTTAAAACAATGTGTTAAGAAATGAGTTCTCTCTGAAAAACTTGCATTGTTTAAAAAAATAATGAAAGTATTTTTTTTATTTGACTAAGTTATTTCTGAATTCATATTTAGATTTAAAAAATTTTTTTTCACCAATCTAAAATATTGGTCTCCTTTGCAAAAGGCTAAACTACATCATTAAAATATTGAAATGTTTGGCAATTTTTTAGTTGTATTTCTATTGAGATAGATTAAAATGTATCAAATATAAAAAGAAAAAAATTTCACAATGATTTACAGAAATTAATTACATTTGTGGGGGTGCTTTTGGAAGAGGCACGATTCACTCCCTTCCCACCCCAGTTATAGATTGAAGAGCAGAGTAGACTATAGCTCTATAGCCAGGTCATTTCATGTCAATTCAACCAGTCAATGTGACCCCCAAAAAATAAATTTTCTTCACTTTGATATATGTTATGGATCTTAGCAGAAAATTCTGAAAATTTTAAATGAAAATTCCTAACTGTACTCAAGATATCACAAGTTGAAATTTTGCTGAATCAACATTTTCTGTCAACTGACATTTCCATCTCTGAACTCAACAATCTCACAAAACCCCTTATATCTTATCCAATGGCTAGAAATTAATGTAATTTGTTACCCTTATAGATTTTAAGTCAAGGAATTCAAATATCCATTTAGAATTTTACAGGATGTAGCCTAAAAGTAGATACTAGCTGTTTTCTGGTGAGAACATGAAAATCTTTAGGTGGTCACCCACACAGTAAAATTGAGAAATATCATCTTCAGCCCCTAAAAATAGTAAAAGGTGGCACAACATTTCAAAAACTAGAGCATTTGGAATAAATCCTGATAAGTTTCATTAACTGTCTCTCAAAGCTACCAATTTTAAACCTTTTAATAGTTTTTTCTCAAAAGTTCTGATTTATAACAATTTTACAATTATGATTTTCTAATATTGACTCATTTTGCTAAAGGTAATGAAGTCCATCGGTAACAAAACATTGGGAAAATATATGTGGTATTTGGAGAATTCATTCCAGTTTTAACAACTCTCTCTTTTTATTTCAATTTTTATGGGTGTTTGAATATGCATTGCAAATATAAAAAAAGAAATTAAAAAATGCAAATTTATCCCAACTGTACACCAAAAACAAAATTCCCCATATTGCATCAGCATTTCTCTGATCATCAAGATTTTAAAAGCTTAGAGAGAAAAAGAAATTGACAATGATCTAAATTTAGAGTGCAAGATAAATCATTTGAAATAAAACATACTTGAAATAGATATATATTTATCGATAGTCTCTAATTGCAAGATTATAGACTTTATAACATCAAATTATAAAATTAGCAAAATAAATTTTGAATTTAGTTTGTAGAGAAAATTGTGAATCATTCATTCTCCTAGTCCACTTCTTTATGATATCATATTCATCATTTTGAAGGATGTACACAGGTCCTGAAGTTGTAGCTGGAGTTGAAAGATTACGCAGTATCTTATCATTAGGAGCCCGACATAATGTCATTTTCAGCCCCTAAAAGTAAGAAAAGATGGCACATTTGAAAACTAGAGTATTTAGAGAATAAATCCCAATAAGTTTTATTAACTGTCTCTCAAAGCTACCAATTCTAGACTTCTTAATAGTTTTTTTCTCGAAAGTTCTGATTCATAATTTTATAATTATGATTTTCTAATATTGACTCCTATTGCTAAAGATGATGAAGTCCATAGATAACAAAACATTGAGAAAACATATAGTATTTGGAGAATTCATTGCAAAGTTTTAACAACTCTCCCTTTTTATTTCAATTTTTATGGGTGTTGAATATGCATTGCAAAGATAAAAAAAAATGCAAATTTAGCCCAACTTTTCCTCCCAAAAGCAAAATTTCCCATAGTGCATCAACATTTCCCTGATTATCAAGATTTTTAAAGCTTAGAGAGAAAGAAAGAGAAACAAAATTTAAATTTATAATTACTATTAATTTTTTTAGGAGAATGCAAGATAAATCATTTCAGATAAAAAAATAAGAAGTACTTGCAATAGCTATATATTTATCAGTATTCCCTAATTGCAACATTATAGACTTTATACCATCACTGTAACATCAAATTTATAAAATTGACAAAATTAACTTTGATTTTAGTTTGTAGATAAAACTATGAATTATTCTCCTAGTCTAGTTCTCCTTTATGATATTGTATAAAAGTAGGAAAAGATGGCAAATTTGGAAACTAGAGTATTTAGAGAATAAATTCCAATTGGTTTTATTAACTGTCACTCAAAGCTACTAATTCTAGACCTCTTAATATTTTTTTCTCAAACATTCTGATTCATGACAATTTCACAATTATGATCTTCTAATATTGACTCTTATTGCTAAAGGTGATGAAGTCCATAGGTAAAAAAAACATTGAGAAAACATTACATAGTATTTGGAGAATTCATTCCAAAGTTTTAACAACTCTCCCTTTTTATTTCAATTTCTATGGTTGTTTGAATATGCATTGCAAATATAAAAAAAAAATTCAAATTTAGCCCAACTCCCCCCACCCCCGAAAGCAAAATTTCCAATATTGCATCAACATTTCCCTGATCATCAAGATTTTTAAAGCTTAGAGAGAAAGAAACAAAAATTTAAATTTATAATTACTATTATTTCTTTTAGGAGAATGCAAGATAAATCATTTCAGCTAAAAAAAATAAGAAGTACTTGCAATAGCTATATATTTATCAGTATTCCCTAATTGCAACATTATAGACTTTATACCATCACTGTAACACCAAATTTATAAAACTGACAAAATTAACTTTGATTTTAGTTTGTAGATAAAACTATGAATTATTCTCCTAGTCTAGTTCTCCTTTATGATATTGTATAAAAGTAGGAAAAGATGGCAAATTTGGAAACTAGAGTAATTAGAGAATAAATTCCAATAAGTTTCATTAACTATCTCTTAAAGCTGCCAATTCTAGACCTCTTAATATTTTTTCTCAAACATTCTGATCCATCATAATTTCACAATTATGATCTTCTAATATTGACTCATTTTCTTAAAGGTGATGAAGTCTATAGGTACCAAACATTGTGAAAAATTACATAGTATTTGGGGAATTCATTTCCTAAGTTTCTTTTTATTTCAATTTTTATGAGTGTTTAAAAAAAATTGCAAAAAAAATAAAATGTCAGCTCATCTAGTTTCCTTACAGACATTGAACATAAATCTGCACAGCACGTTATTTTTTTGAAACATAATTGGTTAGCAGAAAAAAACCCCTTTATACTAGAACAGATAAATATGGATGTTTCTACGTTACTCTTGTCTGTGTAGTTTAGAGTCCCTCTTTAGTTATTTGTCAGAATGTCTTTGAAAGGTTGAGTTATTTTACATTGTTGATTTGTCTAGTTGCCAAAATTAAGATAAATGATCTGGAAAGTATGAACTTATTTTTGTCAGAAACATTTTCTAGAATGGTTAGATTTAATTTTGACAATTTTATCAAGTGATAATATGTATGGTATTAAATTTCTTAAACTTAATGCAACAAAAAAAGAAATAAAACTTTTTCGAGTTATTTTAGTTCAAGGATATTATGTTGGTATTTCTTTTTATAAAGTTCCTAAAAACGATATTTTGCATTTTACAAAAAGGAAAGTAAAGCATCATATTTTGAAATTTTTTTTATTCTTTAGGTGTTCTCCATGTCTCTTTGGCACTTGCCCAAAAGCTTGACGCTAATGGTTTAACTTTAATCCCTGGATTGAATTTTTGCAACAAATGTTATCATCAAGCTAAAGACATGGGATCTTCAGAAGAAACTTCTGATCTATCAATGGAGAGTAATAAGAATTTAAGGACAAATTCACTCCTTCACAAAAAAAGAAGAAACTTGATACTACATTTCTATCGTTAGACGAATCTTTTTTAAAGTTGCAGAGTGTTTCACTATACCAATAAAAAAGCAAGGCAAAAAAGAAACTGGAAAAGGTTATGGAAAATGTGAAAACAATTGCAGATGCTCACAGTCTACTTTCTTTATCATTAAGTAAAAAAGAACAAACATCTTTAAGAAGCAATTTATTTTTCTGATAGGTGTTCAGGCTAGTACAAAAACTATAAAAACTTCCTGAATTTATGTTTCCATAAAAATGATTTGGGCCTGAATGTTGCATGGAGCTTTTTTGCAACAAGTCATGAAAAATATCTGTGTGATGGCATTAGTGGTACTACTAAAGACCTTGCTGCAAATTAAAACTTCAAGTGAAGCACAAGAAATCAAATCCTGACTCTTGAGGACTTGCTTCATTTTTGTCAAGAAAACAAAGAATATCATCTATTTTTTGCTATCTACTAAAGAATTAAAAGCCACAAGAAAAATTTGTCCTCTACATTTGCTGATGGACATACAAGGCCTATTCACCATTTTATTCGGACACTGTACCCTATGAGAAACCGAAGAGGTGATCAAGAAACGAACAGATTTGAAAAAAGCTGCGCAGAACAAAAACGCAAACCCAATGAGAGAAAACAGATGTCTCCATCGAACTGCTCAATTTGCTCTCAAAAACAGGACTTGGAACAAACAGCATTCATACAAGCCAAAATTGATACTATCATAAATGCATCTGTAAACAAGCAAGCAGCAACTGCATGGAACATAGTCAATGAAGTCAGTGGCTGAAAAACTGTAGCAAAGTCAAGCGGAAGGCTATTGATCAAAATGAGAGGATTAGCAAATGGAAAAAACACTTTGGAGACCTGCTTGGCAAGCCTCTCACAATTATAGAGAAACCCATGCAAAGAATAATCAAACAAGAACTCAACATCAAGAAAGGAATTTTCAACATGGTCAAACTGACAGCTGCAAAGAAGCAAATAAAGTGTGAAAAGGCTTGTGGACTTGATAACATCCCTGCTGTGGTCTGGCTGACATATGATTTTGACAATCAGTTACTCACATTTTGTAATCAAGTTTATCAATCAGACCATAGGCATTGGACAGAAGGTTGTATACTCCCCTTTTCCAAAGAAAGGAGACCTTGGCCAAACAACAAACTATCAAGGGATAACACTCACCATAATAACCTCCAAAATCTGCAACCTGCTCTTATTGAATTGCATCCGCCCCGAGCTGAACAAAATCCTCTTAAAAAACCAAAATGGTTTCAGACAAAAACAAATCAATAGTTGGCCAAATTCTAACTATCTGCCATATAATTGAGGGAGTAAAAACCAAGAACCACAGAGTTGTGCTTGTATTTGTTGATTTCTCCAAAGCCTTCGACTCTATCCATTGTGGCAAACTCAGAGATCATGTCAGCATATGGAATCCTGTAAGAGACAATATCCGCTATCATGATGCTGTATAAGAACCCTCACAATGGTTCAATCTCCCGATGAAGATACAGAGGTTTTCAACGTTGTTGCGGGAGTCTTGCACAGAGATACACTTGCCCCTTTCCTTTTCATTCTGTGCCTAGATTACACCCTGAGAACATCTGCTGATCTAAACACAGATCTGGGGTTCACACTTGAAAAAGCAAGAAGTTCATGTCACACAGCAAAAACAATAATGGACGTAGATTACACAGATGACCTTGCCTTGTTGTCAGACAATTGATAAGGCAACCAAACTTCTCCATCTCATCAAAGAAGCAGCCAGTGAGATTGGTCTCTACATTAATGCTGGCAAAATAGAATTTATCAGTTACAACCAAGAAGGAGAAATTAAGTTGAAAAACAGCAAAAACATCAAGTCCATCCTGGAATTTGCTTACCTCAGCAGCAACATAGCCAACGGAGAGAGATGCAAAGGCAAGGCTTGGGGTGTCCTACATGGTCTGAGCACCATCTGGAAGTCCTTCTCTAACAATCTTAAGAGACTTTTTTAAGGCCATGGTAGAATCTGTCTTGCTCTATGGCTCAACAACATAGCCATTGATGAAATACCAAGAAGCATCACTTGACAGAACATGCATAAGGATGTTATGAGTTGCATTGGACATCAGCTGAAAGAAACACCCAACAAAGAAATGCCTGTATGGACACCTTCGTCCTATCTCAGTTTCACTAAGAGAGAAAAGCCTTCAGCTAGCTGGTCACTCCTGGAGAAGTAAGAACTGGTGAGTGACGCCCTCCTATGGAACCCATTGTGTGGCAAAAGATTGGTTGGAAGACCTCTTCATACCTACATTGACCAACTTGTAGATGGTCTACTTCTTGAAATTGATACTGCACAAAGTGATTTAAAAATACATTTTCTACATCATGGATCAGCAAATTCTTTTTCCTGGCCAAGACTTGAACACATATGCTGGGTTTGTAATGATAACATACTGTGCAATCTTTCAACTCCAGCTACAACTTCAAGATGCATGCACATCCTTCAAAATGATGAATACAATATCATAAAGGAGAACTAGACTAGGAGAATAATTCATAGTTTTATCTACAAACTAAAATCAAAGTTAATTTTGTCAATTTTATAAATTTGATGTTACAGTGACAGTATAAAGTCTATACTGTTGCAATTAGGGAATACTGATAAATATTAGGTTGGTGCAAAAATAATGACGTAATGTCGTTTTTTGACGTTAAAAAATACGTAAAAAAACGACATTACGCATCTATATAAAAAAACACAAACTTAAACACACACACACATATATATATATATACACACACACACACATCCGACAAATATCTAATTCTTGGTTAATTTCTAAAATTCTAAATGGATATTTGGATTCTTTGACTAATCGATAAGGGTAACAGATTTCATTAATTTCTGGCCTGTGGATATGAAGATCTCAGGCATTTTGTGCGAGTGTTCAAAAGTGGAAATGTCTGTCGACAGAAAATACAAAATTTCAACTTTTGATATCTTGAGAACAGTTAGGAATTTTCACTTAAGATTTTCAGGATTTTCTACTGGCTTTAAGATTTACAACATATATCAAAATAAAAAGAAAATCTATTTTTTGGAGCTACATTTTTCCATTTATTTTGGTTGAATTGGCATGGAATGACCTGGTCATGTGTGGTAACCAGGATGGGAAAATTAAAACCTGGAATTCAAAATCATAGCAAAGTCAATGCGAGATTACTTCATTATCTGTTGGATGTGTGGCTGGTGTAATGGATAGTAGCACTGAATGAGAATTTGGGGAGCTTAGTTACATTACATTTACTTTCATGGAAATATCTTTGGGAAAGTTACTAATACATTAAACCCCCAGTTATGGGTCAAATAGTAGTGCAAACTACGTTCTTCAGCCTTAAATGCCAACCAGAGAAAGACAATTCAGAATTCAGAGCCATATGTATCCTTGATGAAGCACATATAATGCAGCTAATTAATGGATCATGCTGTTTACAATAACCTTGTAATCATGACTGCACTCAGCTTCCATTGATTGTAATTCAAAATATATAACAAAATAGTCTAGAATTCATTGAAATCTTGTTGATATAAATTTCTAAGTTCAGAATATTGTTAAAACATATTTTTAATCATGTTGCATTTTCTTGCAGAGATTTTAAACCTGGTGAGAATTGAATGAAATCTTGATCAAGGATGAATATATACTGTACAAAAGAAGCAGGATTGTCTCTTCCATGTCGGATATGAAAATTCCAGATCCAAGACAAATAATATCTATACTTTTTGAATTTGTGCTTCATTAAAATATATCCATCAAATTTAGTTCAAATGGATTGACATAAACTGCTAAGAAAGCATATAACTGTAGAATGTTTGATTCAACAGTTAATGTAGAACAGATTTTTGAGAAATTTGTGTGAACACACACTGGTGAGAAACCATATTCTTGTGAAGTTTGTGGTTCAGCATTTTCAGAGTGTTCAGCTTTCAAAGTTAATGTGAAGTCATACAGGTCAGAAACCATATTCATGCAAAATGTGTGATTCAGCATTTGCAAAAAATTCCAGTTTACAAACACACACTGGTGAAAAACTCATTTCCTGTGAAGTTTGTGGTTCGGCCTTTTCATGCAAATCATTTTTAAAAAGACATATGCAAACTCACACAGGTGAGAAACCATATTCATGTGAAATTTGTGGCTCGGCATTTTCACAAAGATCATCTTTAAATATTCATATGCGAGCACACACTGGTGAGAAACCCTATTCATGTGATGTTTGTGGCACATCATTTTCACATAAATCATCTTTAAATATTCACATGCGAGCACACACTGGTGAGAAACCATATTCATGTGAAGTGTGTGGTTCAAAATTTTCACACAGATCATGTTTCAATGCTCACATGCGAACTCATACTGGTGTAAAACCATATCCGTGTGAAGTGTGTGGTTCAGCATTTTCACAGAGATCGTCTTTAAACACTCACATGCGGACACACACGGGTGAGAAACCCTATTCATGTAAAGTGTGTAGTTCAGCATTTTCACGGAAGTCACATTTAAGTCAACACATGCTGACACACACCGGTGAGAAACCATTTACTTGTGATGTGTGTGGGGCTACATTTAGACGGAGACCTTATTTAAATGAACACATGCAAACCCACACTGGAGGGAAACCATATCCATGTGAAGTGTGTGGTTCTGCATTTTTTCAGTTACGACATTTAAATCGACACATGCTAACACATACTGGGGAGAAACCGTATTCATGTGAAGTGTGTGGTTCAGCATTTGCAAGTATTTCAGATTTACAGAGACACATAAAAACACACACTGGTGAAAAACCTTATTCATGTGAAGTTTGTGGTTTAGCATTTTCACGTAAAACAGGTGTAAAATATCATATGCGAACACATACAGGAGAAAAACCATATACATGTGAAGTTTGTGGGTCAGCATTTTCACACACATCAAATTTAAAACGACACATACAAACCCACACTGGTGAGAAACCATATTCATGTGAAACCTGTGGTTTAGCTTTTTCAAAAAAATTATCATTAGATACTCACATGCAGACACATTTGTGAGAAAACCTATTGAGCATTTTCATTGGGACTGTATTTCAATGCTCACATACAAATTGATGCTGGTAAAAAAAGAAAAAAATCCTATTCATGTGATGTGCACAATTTAGTATTTCTATATAAATGACATTTTAAGAATTTAGAATGAATTCAAAATAAAATGGAACACTCACACTGGCAAAAAACCATCTTAGAAGTGAATGTGCATTTGCACAGGCACACATGCTGGAAACCATATTCATATGAAAAGGATAGCTCATCCTTTTCATGGAGATCACATTTAAATCCTCACATATGGACACAGGAGAAAAAACATGCAGTCTACACCTCAATATGTTCAATACTTTTACCTTGAAAACAGTACATTCAGACAGACACTTTTGTGAAACCATATATATTTGAAATTGGTGATTGTTGCATTTTCATGGCAATCAAAGTAAAAAAAAAATGCATGTAATGATATACTTGAGGATAAACCTTATTCATATGAAGTGTATGTTTAAGCATTTTCAGGAATTCTTATAGAGATTTGTTGGCTATACTCTGGAATTTTTATTTTTTTAACATTTGCAAATCAAATCTGCTTCATGGAAGTGACATTTTATAATAGAACAGTCGTACCAAGCTTGACACACAGGGAATTTATATATTAAATATTTTGTATATATTGTAATTACTTTATACTCTTATTAAATATTTTATACACACTTTAAAATGTTGTCTCCTGTGATAAAATATATTTGATGCAGGTATTTGATTATTTCTTTCATCTTTTAGGGTTGATTTGGTTATGGTAAAATAAGTTAATGTTCTGTCGGGATGTTTCTTTAGTATTATAATAGCCTCATATGTTTTTTGTGTATGTCCTGTGTAATATTTTGCATGATCTATTAGTATTTGTCTAATGTTAATGGCTTTATTTTAGTTGTTTGTAATGTAATAATCAATATGTGCACAACTTATACAAAGTTTCATTAAGTGACAAGTTAACCTATGAGAGAGTGTGGTGCTTGCATGGCCAATGTAAGAATTTAATGTTATCTGATTATTGGTATTGGAGATGCAATTTCGAAAAGGACATGAGAATTCATAAACATTATTATTTTTACTAAGTTTGGGATTATTGAGATTGTTAGTTATTAGTAAATATTAAGCTAAATTTTTTAAACATTTTATAGTAAATAAAACATTACTGAGGTGTTTTGTAGAATCATTAACTACCAGAAGAATTATATTTGATGATTTTTTTTTTCATCTTTTAGGGTTGATCTGGTTATGGTAAAATAAGATAATGTTCTGTCTATAATTCTGAGATGAGGTACTGTAACTATTTACACTATATTGTTCGGACTGTTTTCCTTATCTTTATTGCCATATTCATGATGTTCTTTGCTGTTGTACACTCCAGCCTTCTTCAGATGATATATAGAATTTTGAACCAAATTATTTAGTCCACTGGGATAGATTATTCTAGTTCCACATGCCATACCTTTTCAGTTATTTCCCTTTAGTAACTCAACTCTTAAATTTTTTGTTAACCTCTGCTGTGGCCAGGTATTGAATTCACAATTCTTTGGGTCAAATCAATGGATTACTTCAACCGGTGCTTTTAGCCACTAGAAACATGTCCCAGGGGATAAAAGTGTTGGTTGAAGTAATTCAGTAACTTGACCCAATGAGTTGTGAGTTCAATACCTGGCCAATGTACAATGGCTGAAATGTAAATATGGCAATGAAGATGAGGACAACAGTTAAAACAATGTAAATAAGTTGATGTTTTTATTTTGGTTCATATCAGGATGCTTGTATTTGTTTTTTGATTAGTTATTTAAGGCTCATTGATATTATAGATGTTGATCTAGTTCTTGTACAATCACCAAAGTTAAGTAACATCAAGTCTTATCAATACCCAGATGGGTGACTGAATAGGAATACCAGTTTCTGTAAAGTTGGATGTAAAGTTAGTGTAGTAAGTCATGGCTAGTAATTGGAAATTGGAGAGCTGAAGTCCAATTACTGTCAGGTTGTTAAATTCACTTTCAAATTCACCATCCAGAGTTTTAGGCAGAGATATTAGAAGTACAGAGTTGAAGCAAATTTTAAGAACCAGAAACCCAATCCTAAACAGGAAACAAAAAATAAACCTCTGCTCCTGTTAAAAAGACTTGGGAGGAGTGTGAACTGCATGGTAGTCAAACCTATCTACTACTATTGGGAAAGAAAATAAATAAATAAAATAAAAATAAAATAAAGCAGATTTTAGAAGGAACCAGAAACCCAATCCTAAACAGGAAACAAGAAATAAACCCCTGATCCTGATAAAAAGACTGGAGAGGAGTGTGAACTGTATGATAGGCAAACCTATCTACTACTATTGGGGGGAGAAAGAAAATAAATCAAAATAGGAGTATGAATTTTTTTTTTTTTTTTTTTTTTTTAATAGATTAACATTGTAATTGTTACATATATGAATGCTAGGCTTACAATCACATCCTGTATGATCACCAAAGTTAAGCAACGTCAAGCCTGGCAACTGCTTGGTAATACCAGGTGCTGTAAGCTTGGATGAGTAGGTGATGTAATGGATAATGACACAGAATTATTAATCAGAATGTTGAGTTTCAATTCCAGTTGGGTTCATTATATTGGCTTACGCACAAATACTCTTGGGAAAAGTATGAATCCTGCTCTTCTACCCCACCAGTAAGTTAATTAATCACACTGATATTAATAAATCCTTATCTCCAAAAAATTCTTACTATCTAAAAATATTTTCTAGCTTGAAATAGCCTGCAAAGGGTGGATAAGGGGTTCATAGTTGAAGAAAATGTTTTATGCTGCTCAATTGATAATAAAAAAAAAATGTGTGCAAACAAGAAACAGGTTTTACTGGTTGATCAGTATGTAGCGAACAAAATTCTGATCTGATATTGATAATATTTAGTTCTTGATAGTGATCAAGACAGAAGTACTTGAACCAGATCATGAACATTTGGACATTTCATCCCCAAATTTGATCTGAATATGCAACAACTTATTTGAAAATTGGAAAAATACAATAAAAATTAGGATAGTCATAGTTGCAAAACTAGTTCTTGTACAATCACCAAAGTTAAGCAAAATCAAGCTTTGGATGGGTGACCAAATGTGAATACCAGGTGCTGTAAGCTCAGATGTGTAATGGGTGATGGCTCAGAGTTGGAAATTGGAAAGATGAATCCACCTCTTCTCCCTCTGTTTATGGGGTAATTAGTCATCTTGGTATCAGTAAATCATTATTATCCTCTTCCCCCCAAATTCTTACAATCTAAAATATTTTCTGGCTTTAAATAGCCTACAAAGTGTTGATAAACTGTAAAAAAAAAAGCAATCATAGTTGAGGAAAATAATGTTAAGTGTTTTATGCTGCTTATTTAATTATAAAACAAAGTGTGCAAAGAAGAAACAGTTTTTCGTGGTTGATCAGGATATAGCGAACAAAATTCTGATCTGATATTGATAATATTTAGTTCTTGACAGAAGTACTTGAACCAGATCATGAACATTTGGACAGTTCCTCCCCAAATTTGATCTGAATATGCAACAACTTATTTGAAAATTGGAAAAATACAATAAAAATTAGGATAGACTTTGTGGATTTTATTTAATAAACTTTAAAGAAACCAATTTTCATTTGAAAATATTGAACTTAATTCTAATTTTTTATGAATTATTTAACCAAAAAACTGAAGTTATCTTAAATTGTATTAAATTCTCAGACTAACATTTTCTGCTGATATGGTGGAAAGGGTATATTGAATTGGTTTCTAAGTCTGCAGTTAGGAAAGTTGGTTCACTGTGTTGTGCAAGACAGTTTTTCTCACCAGAATCTATCTTACATATTTATAAGTCTACCATTCATCCTTGCTTTGAATATTGCTGTCACATCTGTTCTGGTGCTCCTGCTATATATAATGTAATGTTGCTTCCCCATGTTTTTTCTATAAATACTTTCATGGTAATTGTTCTGATTAACTTTCCTCTATGGGAACTAGTTAGGACTATGTAGAGACTTGAGGTATTATGGTGACTGTAGAAAGAATGGTAAGGAATAGTGTGGTATGTTTGGGTCAGTAATTGTGGCTAACTTAATTTAAGATAAAACAGACTGAAGACCAGCCTTCTCCTATCTCCCCTCTTTTGGCCTTGTGCCACATTTTTCTATTAAAACAAAATTCTGATCTATGATATTGATAACATTTAGTTCTTAATGTCCAAGACAGAAGTATTTGAACAAAACATGAACAGTTGGACAGTTTATTACAAAATATGATCTTGATGTGCAACAACTTATTTGAAAAATACAATAAAAATTACAACAGACCTTATTGGTTGTATTTAATTATTTAATTAACTTGAAAGAAACCAGTTTTCATTTGAAAATATTGAACTTAGTAATTCTAATTTTTGATGAATGATTTAACCAAAAAAATTAAAGTTATCTTTATTTCTAATACAAATCACTTAAAATATTTGATAAAATTGGGACTGAAATAAACCTAAAGATAAAAAAATTGCAACAGAAAAAAATAATTGTTTTATATATATATATATTTATGTTTGTCATACTGAACTTTAATATACTTTAATTGTATTAAATTTAAATTAAATTGTATTAAATTATTGAACTAAAATTTTTTGCTGATATGGTGGAAAGGGATTAGGTTAAGTCTGCAGCTAGGAAAGTTGGTTCACTGTGTTCTACAGGAGCTTTTCACTAGGTAACTTTAGTATTAAGTTGTCCCAAAAGTTCGTAAACACTTGCGAAAAATTGAATTTTTATGCAACACAATCCAGCACAATCGAGACAAAGCGATGGGTTCAGAAAGAGCAAGAGACACCGTCGGTTCCAAAACAAGATCGATTCGGCAAGAAAGTCATGTGCGTTTGGTGGAACTTTGAAGGAATCGTGTATTTTGAGTTGGTTCCGAATGGTCGTGCCATCAGTGCCGAACTTTACTGTCAGTAACTTTGATTCGAAGCCGGCTGAATGGTACTTTCACCAGATCCGAAAGCTTGCAGATCGATGGCAGAAAATCTTGGAAAATGATGGTCTTTATTTTGAGGAATAATTTTTGGTGTTTTTGTTATTACTTGGTGAGTAAAATTTCAATTTTTTGGGACAACCTAATATTAAAAACAAAAATATAACAAATATAAAAAAAAATACCATTCTATTTTTACTTCTGCTGCTTCCTACAGCAAATTTAACATTTATTTTCTGTGTTTACTACAATGTGAAAGAGACATCAGAGCCCGAACTACTGCCAGTCATGATGAACAGATGGTCCCCTTGAGGAGGTACTGCAACTTGAGAGAATATTGGGCCTCAAACTCACACTCAACCTCAAGTGGAACTTTTATATTGATGAAGATGCAAGTAAAATGATCGGCTCCCTGTACAGCTTCAATAGGTACCTGACTCCACAAGCTTATCCTCTACCTTTATAAGAGCCAGATCAGACCAAAAATCGAGCACTGTTGTCATATTTGGGTTTGACCTGCCCAGTGCTCACATTCTTGATATGGTTCAAAAGTGCCTGTGAATCCTTATGTGAGAAAAATTATTTTCCAACGTCTCTCTCACAGGTGGGATATAGCAAGCATCTAACTGCTCTATCACTACTTGCATAGGAAGTGCTTGGACAAACTACATTCATTGGTACTGCCAGGTCTTACTTTCAAGGTGAGGACCCACCATGCCACTTACATTGTATCAAACTACCTCCATATTCCATCAGCAAGAAGTTATTTCCACTCAAACAGCTTCTTATGAACCACAGACTCCCAAGAGGATATTTCCTCAATCACTACAATATTAACCAGTTCAAGTCTAGAGTTAACTGTTACCTTCCCCTCTTCTCCATATAAATTACCTATTAACATAACCCTTTACTTTGAGTAGACCCTGGGCCATGTACAGGTTGAACCTTACTGTAAAAAAAAATAAAAATAAAAAGTTAATCTGAGGTTCCTCCTCTGAAGAAGATCAGATGAAAAAAAAGCAGCTTTTAAGGGAGGAAACTATTAAACAAAATTGAATCTGCATTTTTGTGCAATTTATACCACTCAATATCTATTAGTGTTTAAATTATTAAATTCTATTTGACAAAATGGGTTATGTGAGATGCCATCTTGGAATGTTTCCACAGTTGTCATGGGAACATTATGTACCAGTTGTAAAAGAATCAAGTCATAATGGATGCTACCTACTTTACCCATAATTATAATGGATGGTGAAAAAACAGGGAATTGTGGGAAGGAAAGTGGCTATATGTCAATGAAAAATTAGTTGGTGGGAGGGTTGATCAAGCATCAAGACTTATTGTCAAACTCTCTGCCTTTGGATAGGGAGGAACCCAGATAAGGCTATGCCAAAGGGCAGAGTCTCATCTAGAGAGGTAGACAAACCTGAACCAGTGTATGTGGGGTTTACAGGCTAATATTTTCTACTGATGTGACGTAGAAAGATTATATAGAATCCATTAATAGGTCAGCAGCCATGACAGTTGGTTCACTGTGTTGTGCTAGAGAGTTTTTCTTGCCAGAATCGATCTTACTTGTTTACGAGTTTACCATTTGTCCATGCCTTGAATATTTCTGCTTCATCTGCTCTGGTGTGTCTACTTTGCATTTAGAGATTTCGCCCCACATAAAAGTCGGCCTTGTACCACATCTTGCCTTGTGGAGAGGTTGGGTAAATACCTGCTTGATCAAGTATCAAGACTGACTTGGCAAACTCTCTGCCTTTGAGTAGAGAGGAACCAAGATGAGGCTATGCTGAAGAGCAAAGTTTCATCTAGGGAGGTAGACAAACTCAGCCCCATGTATGTGGTGTCTACAAGGAATTTTTTGCCTGAGCCTACGAGTTTGGAATCGCCCCCACAAAAAAATCGGTCTTGTGCCACATCCCACCTCATGGGGAGGTCAGGTAAATACCGGCTTGATCAAGTATCAAGCAGCTTCACGAACAGACGAATGAACAGATGTAGCGAAAGAGGAAGAACGAAGGAAATCAAGAAGTGTGTGAAAGAGAAAAGAAAAACAATTTTTTTTTACCTCCTAAAACAATAGCAGTTTTAAAGTTGCATTCAGAATCAAGGAAGGACAGTGAGCCACCTATCTGATGAACTTGTGTGAATTGATGGTCGGACGAGGATGGCAAGACTTAACAGAGAGAGGAAAATTAATGAATACCACCAGGGGTAGGAAGTTTTGGAGATGCATGATTTCCCATATCCTGAAGGGATATAGCACATAGATAATTGTAATTAGAATATTTTATTAAACCTATTAGTTTTCTTCTCTGACTCATATTGTACAAATAATTACAATATATTACCTAAAATTATTCAATTTAAATGAACATTCTGCTTCCTAATTAATCCTGAAGGTACTATAGCAAATTAATTCACTATTTTTTTTAATCATTTCACCCCAAGCAAGGCAATAAAGCCACTAAGACACAAGGATTTACTCTGTGTTAGGGAATATAAGAAAAATATCAGATCATCCCATAAGTTCTGTCCGAATTTTAACTTTTTGTTAAAATGAACGAAATTTAAAGACTATTTTATAATGTCTAATGGAGCTGAACATTATTTTTATGTTTAGATGCATTTAAACTGATCAAATTTTATTTCAGAGAACAAGAAAATTAAATTTTGTTTTATTAAAACCCTGCTAACATGGAAGTACCCAAGAATCATTTGAGACACATAATGCTTTATGAGTTCAAGAAAGGAAACTCAGCAGCTGAAGCGGCTAGAAACATTCACTCAGTTTATGGAGAGGAATGTGTGAATGAAAGAACTTGCAGAAGATGGTTTGCAAAATTCAAAGGTGGAGATTTCACCCTTGAAGATAAAGATCGAACTGGACGTCCAATTGAGTTTGATGAAAAGCTTCTTGAAGCAGCCCTTGAAGAAAATCCTGCTTTATCAGTTGAGGAATTGGCAGTGTTTCTCAGTTCAAACCATACAACTGTTCATTGTCATCTTCAACAATTTGGAAAAGTTCCTAAACTTGGAAAATGGGTGCCTCATGAATTGTCTGAAAACAACCTCAAATCTCGAGTTGACATCTGCTCTTCTCTCCATTCTCGCCAACTTGTTTCACCTTTTTTGGATAGACTTGTGACTGGTGATGAAAAATGGATCTTTTATTGAAATGTTAAGCATCGTAGGCAGTGGCTTGCTAAAGGGAAAGGACCCCAGCCAAGAAGGGAACTTCATGGGCAAAAGGTTCTTTTTTTTTCAATCTGGTGGGATTGCCAAGTAATAATCCACTTTGAATTCTTACCACCTAATGCAACAATGCTCAAATATACTGTCAGCAATTAGAGCGTTTGAACCAAGCTTTGAGGTAAAAAAGACCTGCTCTAGTGAATTGAAAAGAGGTGATGTTTCATCAGGACAATGCGTGACCCCACACAGCAAGAATCACGTCACAAAAGATCGAAGAACTTGGTTGGGAGAAAATTCTTCATCCACCTTATTCTCCTGATCTTGCTCCTTCAGACTACCATTTGTTTGGTAGATTACAGAATCATTTGGAAGAAACAGCTTTTGTAACACAGGAAGAGGTTAAAACTGACATTTGTGAGTTCTTCAAATCAAAGCCAAAAGAATTTTACAGTAATGGAATTAGTAAGCTTGTTAATAGATGGAAGGAAGTCATAGATAATCAGGGAAAATACATTGTTGATTGAATCTGTAATTGAATGTAACATTTCTTTATTCAAAATTCGGACAGAACTTATGGGATGACCTGATATACTATTATAGAGAAAGGACAATAAAAGAAAAATCCACTAGTTATTAAGTGTGAAAGAATACGAGAGAAAGAAAACAATATTAAGAAGTGAGAACAATAAAAGAACATTTGCATTTAAATTTTTGAAGATCAAAGTTGACTAGAAAGCAAGAAGGCAGAAAAGAGTTCCACAAGTGATAAGTGCAATTGAAAAAACCGATAACATAGAGCTTACAGCCATTTCAACTGTAAAATGATGAGACCTTGTCACCAATTTACTGCACTTAAATTCATGGGAGACATTGTGGAATAATCGATAGTGGCCTGGATTGAGGAATTGGAGAGCAGAGTTTGAATTCCAGTTGAATCCATTATATTCACTTATGTGCTAATGCCCTTGGGAAAGGTATGAATCCTTTTCTTCCCCCCCCCCACCAGCTATGGGTAACTAGCAGGACAGACCTGATTCTATAGCCTTGGATGGCAACTTGTCTACTGCAGAAAGAAATGACAAACTACTGTAGGGAAAAAATCTGCCTTGTCAGTGATTTATTGAAAGATACATGGTTGCCTAAGTGTGTTTCATATATAGCACATAACTGACTTAAATTCATAAAGTTTAGGTATTATAGAGGAATGTTCATCAGAACAATTACCATGAAAGTATTTATAGAAATCATATCGGGAGGGTACGGTTATAGTAGTGGGAAAATGACTGAAGCCAAGATGCCAGGTGAAGACCAATAATATTTCAAATTGTTAAGAATCTAATTAAGGTTTGTCTAGAATGTATGATAGCTATGATGCCATCTTCCATTGTTAATTCTAATTTCAACTGACTGTACATAGCTGACCTTAACATTCTCCAGAGTTTTTTGCAACAGCTTCAGGCAGTTTTGAATGCAGCGTGAGTCTTGCTAGACTATTTATAAAAATGTAAGTAATGATAATGTTGAGCTATGGCTAAAGTATATTCAAGTGTGTACCGAGGCTCACAGTTCGACTTTTGCTTATACATTTAGAAGCAGATGAAAGTCTCTGTGAGGAGACATGGTAAAGTAACAGTGGCTTGGATAGAAGAAGGTGACTTCAAAAACAAATCCACCTCTGAGAAGAGGGATGGGTTAACTCCAACATCCCTAGGGCAAAAGGAACTGGCAAGCCATTGCACTATTCTACTTCGAATATCATCATAAACTACAATTGTGAGATGGAGGAGAGCAGTGACCACAGCAGTGGCGCAAAATGCATTAAGTTAATATGAAAAATGAAACCCTCTATAGTGAAAAGGATCCACTCAAATTTGAGGTACCAAAGAGGAAAGATCATCAGGACAATTACCATGAAAGCATTTATGGAAAAGGCACAGGGAAGCTATGTTACAGCAGTGGAAAAGTAACTCAAGCCAAGATACCAGGTCAGGACCAATAACATTGGAGATACTTCTTCGGGTTTTATGAAGAATCTCTAAATGCAAAGTAGACACACCAGTGCAGGTGTGGCAGCAATATTCAAGGCATGGACGAATGGTAAACTTGTAAATGTGTAAGATCAATTCTGGCAAGAAAAACTCTCTAGCACAACACAGTGGACAAACTGTCATGGCTGCTGACCTATTAATGGATTCCATATAATCTTTCCACTTCACATCAGTAGAAAATATTAGCCTGTAATGTTGTGGCAAATTATACTTCTGGAGGTGAGCATCAACCATGCTGGTGGAAGGCAAAATTGTTCTCTCAGATGATTAAACTAGACAATTTAATTAAAACTAAATGCTCCGCTTGCCATCTAACAACTGAAAAAGCTTTTTGACAGCTTTGTATGAAATGACATTATTTTCTTTCCTTTTTACAATAAATATTAGGTTGGTGCAAAAATAATGACGTAATAATGTCGTTTTTTTTTTTACGTTAAAAAATACGTCAAAAAACGACATTATTACGTCAATATTTTTGCACCAACCTAATAGATTCACTCATTATTAAATAACTTATGATGAATACCAGAAATTTATGATAAACACCATATTGGTTGTATAATAATTCATTTTCTACCACTATTTCTTCAGTTATATAAGGAACTGAAAACATTTTATTTTTAATGTTCGTGTTCCACTAGGCTTAGGGTGAAAGATAAAACTAAGAAAGTTGAAGCAACACAAAGATTATATGAGACATGCTAAAATCAGCAACTGGGTCCTGAAGTCTTTACACATCATCATCAGTGATGCTATGGAACAGTTAAGAAAAAATGTATTGTAATTGTATGTTTACAAAGGTTTTAGCTTAAGTACATTATAAGACTGGACAGTTGTGTTGTAACAAAGATTCAAATTTGAAAAATCAGCATTTGAAACCCAAGTTTTTAAATTGAATTAATCAGGAACTGGGTGGGGAAAAACTATAATGCAACTAAACCCGGATATAAGAGAGATTTTCTCTGATCCCAAATTAGAGCCTGTGTTAATGTATATAAAATAGACCAAACCCCGATATAAGAGACTTCTTCTCCGGTCCCGATAACTCTCTTATATCCGGGTTACACTGTATATAGATATTGATTTAAAACTTAGATTTCTCTGGTAGGGATCCAACCAAACAAAAATGTAATGTGGAACACCAAAATAAATGTGTTAAAAATGGCTTGTGTGGTCAATTTACTAATTATCGATAAGGGCGATGACAAAATTCTTTTTCTTAATTGTTTATATCATTTTAAAACTGTTCCATTTTTATAATTCATGCGTTTATGGTAATTAGGCGGAAATTAGAGAAAAAAAAAGGAACAAAAAATGCTATTAGAATCTGAATTAATGCCCATTATTTTCAGGAATTATCTCCCTTTAATTTTGTTCTTTTTATTTTACAAATCAATCATTTTCTTTATTCGAAGCAAGACTACATTTTTTTTTTAAAAGTTTATCTTTGAAAATGTTATTACTTTTTCTTTCCTTTAATGTTTCGTTGCTCTAATGAAAACAAATCAGACAAAAAACAAAAAGAAGTAAGTATAATTAAGAATACCTTTTCTTTTGTTTTCAAATTTACAAAAAAAAAAGCCACACTTTTCATTGTAAACTGAAAAGTTAAAAATCTACCCGTAAAAACAATGACAATTCATCTTCCAATATTTATTTAATCTCTATCTACAAATCGATCTGGAATTTAGACATATTTCTTTTTAAAAACTGCTCATAACTTTCGAGATGTTCTTACGATTTTTTTCTTTTTTAATTAATTTCGTTTGCTAAAAAAATGAATTGTGTGTGTTTTTTTTTTATTTCTTTCGGACAATTTCACATTGACTATTATTTCAAGTAAAATAAGTAACTATTCTAATTTTCTCTCATCTTACTATCGAATAAGCATTCCAGATCTATAATAAAAATAACAATAAAAAAAAATAATTTTAACAGTAAGAAAACTAAGAGGGGGTTTCATTTTGATTTGTAAATTCACTGTTATTTGATCTCTACACAAGCTAACAATAAAACATTCTCTTTAAATTAAAATTTAATTATTTAAAAAAATTAAAATTATTTCGGCGATCTTAAACTTTCTCACGTTAAATTATTATTTTTTTTCTAATAACTAAGAATTTGACATTAACCTTCTAATTTAATTTTAAGCATACAAACAACAATAATTGTTTGTAACAATATCTTTTTTATTTTTAGATTAGAATAACTAAGAACTTCAAAAATCAAGTGTTTTTATTTTTAACTGAAGTTAATTATTTTTATTCAATAACCGTTTTAATAAAATTAAAATACGGATTAAAAAAATTTAAACTTAATTTTTTAACAGTAAATTTTGGTTTTGTTTCCCGAGCGCTAATAATATCTCTTCAATTTTTTCCAAAATCGTCATAATTCCGTGCAAATGTACATGCTGAACTCGAATTAGCAATTTAAATTATGAAGAAATCTTACCGTTTTGGAATTATCGACAATATCGGACTTCCTATTGGTCATTCGTCCCCCATTACTGCCATCATGATTACTAATTCACTGCGTATTACCTACGCAGGCGTAATCAGAAAATTTGGCCTATTTACTTCTTTTACAGACTTTCCTTGCAGGAAATCACTACGCACTACTGTAGTGTAAAGAAATATATTTTTTTTTTCTTGGTAAGTGTAGTTTTATGTATAAACAAAAACAAATTAAATAATACAACAGAACCTTGTTTCCGTTTTGAATAGCAAAAAAAAAAAAAAAGTACATTTTTTTACGATAGTGCACAGGGATTTCCTGCAAGGAAAGTCTATAAAAAAAATAAATAGGCCAAATTTTCTGATTACGCCTGCGTAGGTACTAAGCAGTAAATTAGTAAACATGATGGCAGTAATGGGGGATGAATGACCAACAAGAAGTTTGATTTTTTTTTTTTTTTTTTTCTTGTTGATAACTCTAAAATTATGAAGTTTTCTTCATAATTTAATTGTTAATTCAAGTTCAGCATGTACTTTTGCATGGAATTATGACGATTTTGAAAAGATTTTAAGGGATATTAGCGCTCGGGAAACAAAACCAAAATTTACCTTTTTAACTATGGCGAACTTGGATTTTCCCAGGTTAAATTATTACAAATGACTTTTTTTTTTTTTTTTTTTGTTGACCATACAAGCGATATAGATGTCAGCGAAACATTTGAAAATAATTTAAACATGAGAAAATGCAAGGTCTCCATAATTTCAAGTTAAAGAGTAATTAAACTAAACTAAAGTTAATATTTATTTTATAAAATGTTATTTAAAGAAGCACATTCTTACTAACCTTTTGTCAATATATTGTGTTGAATTTTTTAAATAATGCGTTTATACAAATTTGAAATACTTTCAAAACAATCATGGAATATGAATTTAAAAAATTATTCTTACCTTAACCTTACCTTTTCCCCTCATCATTATTATTATTTCACTTACATAATTTATTTCTTTTGGTTTCGTAGAAGAATCAATTTACAATTACTTAGGTTCCACTAAAAATGCAGGTGTTTTTTCCGAAATAAAAGCAAAAAATCATTACCCCATGTTTTAAAAATTTGTCAAAAATCAAAGAATTATGCAATTCAAATGAAATTTTCAGTACTTACCTATTATTAATGAATTTAATTATATATGCTAAATGAATTGTATAGGTCATTTTATGAGAAAGCTTTCTGAAAATATTTTTGAAAGATACAGCCCAACCTTTTCGATATCTGCTGTGTACTTCTCAATTTCTTTTATAGTTATGTAAGGAAAAATACTTGAAGATATAACATCTTCAAGTATTTTTCAAGTAGTAAAAAAAAATTATGCAATATCAAGCTATTATATTTTTTTAATCATTTCACCACAAGCAAGGCAATAAAGCATGTACCTCCACTAATTCACTAAAGAAGAGCATAGCATTATGAAATAAATGCTCCAAATTTGATAAAAAGTAACTTTTATCATGAAAATTTTTGTTATTATGAAGAGGAAAGAGCAAAGTATGTTTTGTAAATCTTTTTAAAAAAGTGCACAGAAAACAAATTTGCCTTTTCTATTCTTCCATACTTTCCTTGAATGTGCTATCTGGTTTTTTATTTGATGATTGCTAAACCAAATATATTGTAATAAAATATATCGTACTTTTTGGAATGTAAGATGCATCTTCATTTTAATGCAATGCATTCTGCTTTCTTTTGCGATGACTACAACAGGTGATTTGGGAGGGGGATAAAAAAACGAATTCTGTTATATTTGCTTTTGTGAATTCTTACTTTCAAAACTTTAAGCATTTATTACATTTAATTTGAATAAAATTAGCAAAAAATAAAAATGGGAGAAAACTAGAGAAATTTATGATAGAATCTTAAAGACTCCATTGAATGTGTCCTAATTTTCTTTCATGCAAGAAATCAGAGAAAGAAGTTTTAATTATTTTCCTTGATTATCCCCTCTTGATACTTGCTCTCCTGATCATAAATGTTACCTTTAAAGAAATGTTAAAGAAAAAATTTAAAATCACGGCAAAGTTGGGTGGTGTAATAGATAGTGGTTCTGAATGAGAATTTAGAAAGCTTAGTTTACTTACATTTACTTTATTACAAATAATTTGGGGGAAGGTATTAATACATTAAACCCCCAGTTATGGGTTAAATAGTAGTGCAAACTATGTTCTTCAGCCTTAAGTGCCAACCAGAGAAAGACAATTCAGAATTCAGAGCCATATGTATCCTTGATGAAGCACATATAATGCAGCTAATTAATGGATCATGCTGTTTACAATAACCTTGTAATCCTGACTGCACTCAGCTTCCATTGATTGTAATTCAAAATATATAACAAAATAGTCTAGAATTCATTGAAATCTTGTTGATATAAATTTCTAAGTTGAGAATATTGTTAAAATATATTTTTAATCATGTCACATTTTCTTGCAGAGATTTTAAACTTGGTGAGAAATGAATGAACTCTTGATGGATGACTATATACTGTACAAAGGAAGCAGGATTGTCTCTTCCATGTCGGATATGAAAATTCCAGATCCAAGACAAATAATATCTATGCTTTTTGAATTTGTGCTTCATTAAAATATATCCATCAAAATTAGTTCAGATGGATTGACATACACTGCTAAGAAAGCATATACCTGTAGAATGTTTGATTCAACAGTTAATGTAGAACAGATTTTTGAGAAATTTGTGTGAACACACACTGGTAAGAAACCATATTCTTGTGAAGTTTGTGGTTCAGCATTTTCAGAGTGTTCAGCTTTCAAAGTTAATGTGAAGTCATACAGGTCAGAAACCATATTCATGCAAAATGTGTGATTCAGCATTTGCAAAAAATTCCAATTTACAAACACGCACTGGTGAAAAACTCGTTTCCTGTGAAGTTTGTGGTTCTGCCTTTTCATGCAGATCACATTTACAAAGACATATGCGGACACACACTGGTGAGAAACCATATTCATGTGAAATTTGTGGCTCAGCATTTTCACAGAGATCATCTTTAAACACTCACAAGCGGACACACACTTGTGAGAAACCTTATTCATGTGAAGTTTGTGGTACATCATTTTCACAAAAATCATCTTTAAATATTCACAAGCGGGCACACACTGGTGAGAAACCATATTCATGTGAAGTGTGTGGTTCAACATTTTCTCAGAGATCATATTTCAATGCTCACATGCGAACTCATACTGGTGTAAAACCATATCCGTGTGAAGTGTGTGGTTCAGCATTTTCACAGAGATCATCTTTAAACACTCACATGCGGACACACACGGGTGAGAAACCCTATTCATGTAAAGTGTGTAGTTCAGCATTTTCACGGAAGTCACATTTAAGTCAACACTTGCTGACACACACCGGTGAGAAACCATTTCCATGTGATGTGTGTGGTGCTGCATTTACACGGAGATCATATTTAAATGAACACATGCAAACCCACACTGGAGGGAAACCATATCCATGTGAAGTTTGTGGTTCTGCATTTTTCCAGTTATGGCATTTAAATCGACACATGCTAACACATACTGGAGAGAAACCATATTCGTGTGAAGTGTGTGGTTCAGCATTTGCAAGAATTTCAGATTTACAGAGACACATAAAAACACACACTGGTGAAAAACCTTATTCATGTGAAGTTTGTGGTTTAACATTTTCACGTAAAACAGGTGTAAAATATCATATGCGAACACATACAGGAGAAAAACCATATACATGTGAAGTTTGTGGTTCAGCATTTTCATGTACATCACATTTAAAACGGCACATACAAACCCACACTGGTGAGAAACCATATTCATGTGAAACTTGTGGCTTATCTTTTTCAGAAAAATCATCTTTAAATGCTCACATGAGGAAACATTGGTGAGAAACTTGGTTGAATTGAGTTGTTCTTCAACATTTTCATTGGGACTATATTTTACTGATCACATACAATTTAACACTGGTAAAAAAAAGAAATGATTTATGTGAAGCGTTCAGTTTAGCATTTCAATATTTAAATTTCACATTTGAATCATCATAGATATACATATACAGGCAAGAAGCTATACTCATGTGAAGTCTGTGTTTCAGAATTTAGTGTGAATTTAGAACGAAATGGTACACACCCACACTGGCAAAAAAGTGTATTTGAAGTGAATGTGTATATGCATGCACACACTAGTGAGAAACGATATTCATGTGAAAAGTATTTACATGAAGATCACATTTAAATATTCACATGTGGACAGGAGAAGAAACATGGTATATACCTTAATATGTTCAATGGTTTCACCTTTAAGCCAACACATGCTCATGTCAAACCATATACATTTGAACTTTGTGATTATTGCATTTTCAAGGTGATCAAAGTAAAAAAGATGTGTTTAAAGACATACATGGGGGGAAAACTATTCACATAAAGTGTATGTTTAAGCATTTTAAGGAAATCTTATACATTTTACATCTTTTTTTTTTTTTTTAAGACATTTCATTTCTCAAGACAACATGCTTCATGTAAGTGACATGAATGATATGTAGAATGGTTCCAATTTTGACACAAGAAATTTGTATATTAAATATTTTGTATGTATTATTATTATTTTTTTTATACTGTTGTTAAATATTATATATACTTTACAATGTCCTCTATGGTGAAATTTATTCAATGCACAAAAATTTAAGTTATAAGTTAATCTACGAGAGAAAGAGTAGTGCTTGTGTGACTCAATATAAGAATTTAATGTTATTTGATTATTGGTATTGATAATAGAATTTTTGAAAGGACATGACAATTCATACGCAATATTGTTTTTACCAAGGGGTGAATATTGAGATTGTCAGTAAATATGAGGTTAGATGTTTTAAACAATTTATAGTAAATATGAAGGGTACTGAGGTACTTTGTGGCATCATTAAATACAAGAAGAATTGTATTTTGATGGGTTTTTTTTTTTTTTTTTTCTTTCATTTTTTAGGTTAGGTCTGATTATAGTAAAATAAGTTAATGATCTATGTTTCTGAGATGTCCCAGTGGATAAAACCCTTGGTTGAAGTAATCCAGTAACTTGACCCAAAATGTTGTGAGTACATTACCTAGCCATACCAGAGGTGAACAAAATCTTGGAGAGTTCAGTTACTAAAAAGGAAATAACTGAGATATCCAGAAAAGGCATGGCACGTGGAACTAGAACAGTCCACCCTAGTGGACTAAATAAAGGGTTTGGCTAAAAATTCCAGCATATATCACCTGAAGAAGTCCGGTGTGTACAATGGCCAAAACAATGTGACGGTGAAGATGAGGACAACAGTCTGAACAATGTAAATAGTGTAAATAAGTTAATTATGTTTTTAGATTGGTTCATCTCACAATTGTTGTGTTGTTATTTTTTCCCTAAAATTATTTAAGGCACATTGATGTCATAGTTGCAAAACTAGTTCTTGTACAATCACCAAAGTTAAGCAAAATCAAGCCTTGGATGGGTGACCAAATGTGAATACCAGGTGCTGTAAGCTCAGATGTGTAATGGGTGATGGCTCAGAGTTGGAAATTGGAGAGATGAATCCACCTCTTCTCCCTCTGTTTATGGGGTTATTAGTCATATTGGTATCAGTAAATCATTATTATCCTCTTCCCCCCAAATTCTTACAATCTAAAATGTTTTCTGGCTTTAAATAGCCTACAAAGTGTTGATAAACTGTAAAAAAAAAAGCAATCATAGTTGAGGAAAATAATGTTAAGTGTTTTATGCTGCTTATTTAATTATAAAACAAAGTGTGCAAAGAAGAAACAGTTTTTCGTGGTTGATCAGGATATAGCGAACAAAATTCTGATCTGATATTGATAATATTTAGTTCTTGACAGAAGTACTTGAACCAGATCATGAACATTTGGACAGTTCATCCCCAAATTTGATCTGAATATGCAACAACTTATTTGAAAATTGGAAAAATACAATAAAAATTAGGATAGACTTTGTGGCTTTTATTTAATAAACTTTAAAGAAACCAATTTTCATTTGAAAATATTGAACTTAATTCTAATTTTTTATGAATTATTTAACCAAAAAGCTGAAGTTATCTTAAATTGTATTAAATTCTCAGACTAACATTTTCTGCTGATATAGTGGAAAGGGTATATTGAATTGGTTTCTAAGTCTGCAGTTAGGAATGTTGGTTCACTGTGTTGTGCAAGACAGTTTTTCTCACCAGAATCTATCTTACATATTTATAAGTTTACCATTCATCCTTGCTTTGAATATTGCTGTCACATCTGTTCTGGAGCTCCTGCTATATATCTAGAGATTCTTGATAAAATCCAAAGAAGAATCCTCCATGTTATTAGTCCTGACTCAGCTTCTGTCACCTTTCCATCACTGTAATGTTGCTTCCCCATGTCTTTTCTATAAATACTTTTATGGTAACTGTTCTGATGAACTTTCCTCTATGGGAACTAGTTAGGACTATGTAGAGACTTGAGGTATTATGGTGACTGTAGAAAGAATGGTAAGTAATATTGTGTTGTTTTGGTGTAAGGAATAGTGTAGTATGTTTCGGTCAGTAATTGTGGCTAACCAGCCTTCTCCTATCTCCCCTCTTTTGGCCTTGTGCCACATTTTTCTATTAAAACTATAAATATTACTTTCCTCCATGGAACTTTATGAATTTATATGTCCTACTACATTGATGGCAAGGTCTCATCATTTTACAGTTGAAATGGCTAGATGTAACCATAAGTGCTATGCTAACAGTTTCTTCCATCAGAATTCTCTCTTGTGAAACTCTCTTCAGGCTTTTTGCTTCCCTGTCAACTTTGATCTTCAAAAATTTAAATGCAATGTCAATCATCATCATCTGTCTTCTTAATTCTTGTCCTTTCTCCTTAGTATACTTTTCTCATATTCCCTTGCATCTTAGTGGATTTATTGCTTTTTCTGGAATGAAATATATGGGGAAAGCAAGCAAAGACAATTGTGGCAATGAATTTTATAGGAAATTGATCATCTTTGCCTGAGACATGAGAAATTTTCTTGTACTTTGAAACGGTATGCAATGATGAATGTGACACACTTCTAAATAAAGCACTTCAAGGAAATGCAATGAACAGAGATGATATTAGGTTGGTGCAAAAATAATGTCGTTTTCTCACATATGTTACTATGTGAGAAAACGACATTATTTTTGCACTAACCTAATGTAAACCTAATTATCTATAAATATGCTGTATTCTTTTTATTTTTTTTTTTTTTAATCATTTCATCCCAAGAAAGGTGTGAGTGCCACTAGTACTCATGGGGTTACAGGGAGTGAAAGTGAGAGAAAAGACTGAATATAGGGAGGACTGAGGAAAGGACAAAAGATGAATGGATTCAAGAAGATTGTGATTCACGTTGCCTTTAAATTTTTGAAGATTGTAGTTTTTAGGACAGAACATAAATGGAAGAGAGTTTTATCAGGGGGAAGTGCAAGAAAAGGAACTGCTGGAGTAGAAGTGGCAGTTGCATTTAACTATTCTAACAGTAAATGGGTGGGACCTAGTTGCCAATCTAGTAGCATGCTTAAATTCATGTAATTGGGACACCAGGAAAAAATATTTGTCAGAGCAATTGCCATGAAAATTATAGAAAAGATAGAAGCCATGTCACATCAGTAAGAAAGTGACTGAAGTCAAGATGCCAAGCCAGGATCAATTACAGATCCTTTGGATTTTGTCATAGACCTTGAGATAAACAGCAGGGGCATCAGACCAGGTATGGCATATGTATTCAATGCACGGATGAATGGTAGATTTGTAAATATGCAAGATGCTGCGACACAATGATCCAACTTGCAGTAGTGTTTTGGTGAAAAAAAACAAAAACATTATGTTGCAAATTTTCAACCCATTAAATAATGTTTGCAAACAGGTGTAGTTTACATTTTGTGATCTTTTGACCCAGTGGTTTGTCAAATTTTTTTTTTCTCTGGGCAGCATTTTCAGAATTAAAATTTTTGTCTCACCAAATTTGATGTGATAAAATGTACATTTAAAAATAAAAACACTGAGAGAGGGTTAAAGGGGGATAACCACAGATTTGATGTCAGAACATTATCATTGATAACTCTCTCCTCCAATTTGCGGAGCCTAGTTACTATATTCTTAATACTTGATATAATGCAAATTATCGCTGATAAAATGGAAAACAGGATGCAAACTGTTACAGATACTAATCAAGAACAAGGATCACTTCGCACCTAAGACATATGGGCAGTTATCTCAGCGTTACACCTAGCTACCTCACGGTCTCCCTAAGATTCACAAAGACGGTATTCTGCTCAGGTCGATTGTTAGTTGCCAAGGCTCTGTGTGCCACCCTCTGAGTTGCTTCCTTGTAGATATAATTGACCCATATGTTAAACATAATTAAAATCTGTCAGTAATTATATATAACTATCTTTACTGGGATTTGCATGCAATTAAAAATAATCAATAATAATATTTTAAATTTTGAAATCATATTTATATTTGGCACATGAATTTTTTGAAACTGTTTCTAAATCTTTGATTATCTTTCAATCATTCCACTTTGCTTACTATCCTCTTCTGCTGCACTGTTTTGGGAACCACTGTTTTAACTCATGGGGAAAGTAAGTTATAACACCACAGTATTAAATTTCTGATTCAATAGAGTTGATTTGTGGCTAGTTAAGAAGTCTGGCTTATCAGATAGAGTTTCGGCTTTCACAGGCAAAAGTTATTGGCAGTTTCTGGAAGCTAAGCAAAGTTTAAAAAAAGAACAGAATGGTTTCAGCTTTCACAAATCATTGTGGGCTGTTTCTGGGATTTGGTAAAAAAAAAAACAGTGGCTGATGCCAATGACAACGAAAACAAACGGTAATTTAGAAGAAAAGGAAAAAGTTCTACAAATTTAGAGATATATAATCATTTTTCTATATTTGCTTCTGAAAGTTTGTCCCAAAATTAAAGGTATTAATCCTGATTTTGAATGTTTTAAAAAACATGCCTTAAAATCATTGACTGGAAGCAAGAAGCCAGAAGAGAGTTCCATAAGTAAAAAGTATGAAATAAACTATTTGCACAGAACTTAAAGTTGCGTCCAGCCATTCCAACTGTAAAATGATGACACCAAGCTGCCAATCTACTATTGTGCCTTTGGTACTATAGAGGAAAGTTTATCAAAACAATTACCATGAAAGTATTTATAGAAAACATATAGGAAAGTAGTGGGAAAATGATTGAAGCCAAGATGCCAGGTGAAGACCAATAATATTTCAAATTGTTAATCTAATTAAGGTTTGTCTAGAATGTATGATAGCTATGATGCCATCTTCCATTGTTAATTCTAATTTCAACTGACTGTACATAGCTGACCTTAACATTCTCCAGAGTTTTTTGCAACAGCTTCAGGCAGTTTTGAATGCAGCGTGAGTCTTGCTAGACTATTTATAAAAATGTAAGTAATGATAATGTTGAGCTATGGCTAAAGTATATTCAAGTTTGTACCGAGGCTCACAGTTCGACTTTTGCTTATACATTTAGAAGCAGATGAAAGTCTCTGTGAGGAGACATGGTAAAGTAACAGTGGCTTGGATAGAAGAAGCTGACTTCAAAAACAAATCCACCTCTGAGAAGAGGGATGGGTTAACTCCAACATCCCTAGGGCAAAAGGAACTGGCAAGCCATTGCACTATTCTACTTCGAATGTCATCATAAACTACAATTGTGAGATGGAGGAGAGCGGTGACCACAGCAGTTGCACAAAATGCATTAAGTTAATATGAAAAATGAAACCCTCTATAGTGAAAAGGATCCACTCAAATTTGAGGTACCAAAGAGGAAAGATCATCAGGACAATTACCATGAAAGCATTTATAGAAAAGGCACAGGGAAGCTATGTTACAGCAGTGGAAAAGTAACTCAAGCCAAGATACCAGGTCAGGACCAATAACATTGGAGATACTTCTTCGGGTTTTATGAAGAATCTCTAAATGCAAAGTAGAAACACCAGTGCAGATGTGGCAGCAATATTCAAGGCATGGACGAATGGTAAACTTGTAAATGTGTAAGATAGATTCTAGTAAGAAAAATTGTCTAGTGCAACACAGTGGACCAACTGTCATGGCCACAGACCTATTAATTGATTTGATATAATCTTTCCACTTCATATCAATAGAAAATATTAACCTTAGACAATTTATTCAAAATTAAATGCTCTGCTTGCCATTTAATGACTGAAAAATCTTTTTGACAATCCACTGTTATGAATAATCAAGATTGGTATCCCCTGGTTTTGTTACTCTACTCTGAGGGAGCTAGTTCTATTTCCTGAGACTATAAAGGGACACTATACATGAACCTGTATTATAAAGCTTTCTTGAGGCCTACGCCTGTGTACTTTTGTCATTATACCCACTATAAAATGGTATTATTTTCTTTTCTTTACAATAAATAGATTCACTTATTATTAAATAACTTATGAAAATACCAGGAATAGATGAAAATTGGTTATATAATATTTTTTCATTTTATCAATTAATTTCATTAAAACATTTTGGAATTTCTGTTTACGAACACAGAAATGAAATTCGTCAGTACTTGTTCAAATATAACTGAGAATAGTTTTAAATTAAATGTTAGTGCTCCACTGGATTTAGGGTGGAAGATAAAACAGTAAATCTAGTTGTTGAAAGTTGAAGAAACATAGATTACATGAGACATGCTAAAATCAACAACTGGGACCGGAAGTGCTTACACATCATCATCAGGGATGCGAAGGAATAGTTAGGAAAAATTGTAATGCCTGTTTATATAAAGATTTTATTTAGCTTAATGTATTGTAGTCAGTACATTATAGAACTGAACGATTGTGTTGCAACAAACATTCAAATGTGAAGAAGAACCATTCTGAAAAATCAGCATTTGAAACCCAATTTTTTACATTGAATTAATTAGCACTTGGGTGGTAAAAATTATATAATGCAACTAAATAGTAACTTAGATTAGTCTGGCAGGTATCCAAACAAAAAAACTAAAGTGTGGAACACCAAACGTGTTAAAAACTTAAAATGGCTTGTGTAATCAATTTGCTAATCATCGATCAGGAATATGGCAATTTACTTTTTTTTTTTTAATTGTTTCTCTATCATTTTAAAATTCTTCCATTTTTATAATTAATGCGTATGGTAATCAGGAAGGAAAAAACAAACAAACAAAAATGCTATTGGAGTCTGAATTAATTCTCAGTGTTTTCATGAATTATCTCCCTTGAATTTTGCTCTTTATTAACAAAATCAATCATTTTCTCAGTGCAAAGAATAACTTCCTATTTTTTTTTAAAAAGTTTATCTCTGAAAATTTTATTACTTTTTTATTTATTTAATGTTACGTTGCTCTAATGAAAACAAATCAGACAAAAGAAAAAGAAGTAAGTATAATTTAGAAAAACTTTCTTGTTTGTTGTTTTTAAATTTACAAAAAAAAAGTCACAATTTTCATTTCATTGTGGAAACTAAAAAAAGTCTATATTACCCGTAAAAACAGTGACAATTCATCTTCTAATATTTATTTAATAATCTCTATCTACAAATTGATCAGACATTTGTCACATTTCTTTTTAAAAACTGCCCATAACTTTCAAGACATTCTTCTTACGATTTTTCCTTTAAGTTTTTTTTTTTTTTTTAATTAATTAATTTTGTTTGCTAAAATAAAAAAAAAATGATTGTTGTATTTATTTCTTCGGACAATTTCACATTGACCCTGCTTCTTAACTAAGTAATTGTTTTAATTTTTTATTCATGTTACTTTATCGAATAAGCATTCCAGATCTAAAAATAACAATAAAAAAAATTAATTTTCTAATTAAGAAAGACATAGATTCAGTTTTTAAAATGGTCATCCCATCAAACAAAAACAAAAGTTACAAAACCCTTTAAAAAAAAAAAAAAATTCAAAGAATTTTTTTGTCGATCTTGCATTTTCTCATGTTTCTTTTGTGTTTGTTATAGTCGACAATACATGCTTTTTTTATCACTGAGAAAGAAAGCATCTTTTGAGTTTTGTTTAAAAATTTAAATTCTAGTTGATTTTAAGTTTTTTATTATCTGAAGTTAATTATTTTTAATTCAATCAAGCAATAACCGTTTTAATTTCCTATTTTTATTTCAATTTTTTATTTTCAAAATTCACATTGATTTTAAAAAATCACATTGATTCATAATTAAAGATAAAATAAATAATTCCATAGATTTTTTAACCAATTTATTTAAAAATATAACTTGAGTTTTTTACGGGAATCACATAGGATAACCTTTCACTAAAGGTGGTTAGTATCGTATAAAAATTGTTGAAAAATAATCAAAATTGTGCACATTACATTTCATTTACAACATTGAAATGAGTTTTAAAACGAGGTTTTTAATTTTGAAGCGATGTTGACGTCAGTGAAGCATTTTTAAAACGTATGAGAGTGAAAGGTCGCCAATCGTCTTAAATTTCTAGTTAAAATTAATCAAATTAAAAAAAGTCAATATTTATGTTATTGTTATTTTATTTAAAGATGCACATTAAAACCTTTTTCCAATATTGTGTTAATAATGCTTACAAATTTGTAATCACGGAATATGAATTCAAATCTATTCTTACCTTCTCCTCATTATTATTATTTTTAATTTATTTCTTTTGATTTCGTAGGGGAATAATTTACAATTAATTTACTTTTCTTGGTACCACCAAAAATTTAAAAAATGCAGGTGTTTTTCCCGAAATGAAAGCAAAAAATCTCTACTCCATGTTTTAAGAAATTGTCAAAAATCGCGGATTTATGCGATTCAAACGAAATTTTCAGTACTTTTCATCAAATAATGAATTGTATAGGTCATTTTATGAGAAATATCTCTGGAGATTCTGTCACAGTTATAGTGGCGTGGGGAAAACCTAGGTGTTAGGTACATCCATGAGATCGCTAAAAAAAGAGCATGCTTGAAGCAGTGTCAGTAGCTCATTTCAGGAAAATAAATCAGAAATTTTTGAAGTTCATAGTTTTAACGTATTGTCATGAAGAGGAAATGTTCATACAACAAATTAAATGATCTGGCACAAAGTAATATTAAAAACGTTTAAAACAAAGGTAACAGTTTGTTGCACACATTCAAAAGTAGATAAAGACTAAAAGAGAATTTGAAATACTTAGCTTTCTTGGATTGTTGAGAGAAAATTCTTTGAAATGCTATGTGCTTTGTTAGAGGCCGATAATATCATTGGTGAGTAATTTGACACTGGTAAGAATTTCAAGGCAGATCACGAGGATCTGAAACAAAACTTTTCGCATAACTTCTTTCCGATTAATTTTTATCCTCATTTTATATCAAAAAAAATTTTGCATAGGCTCGCTACTTCCTTTTCTTTTAATTTTTGACCGACCAGGTAATTTCTGTGAAGGCAAGGTTTTCATTGGTTCAAAAATAATTTCACATAGGTTTGTGAATTCCTCTCTATCTTCTTTTCAGCTCACTGATCAATTTCTGTGAAAGCAAGCTTTTCATTGGTCCAAAGAAAATTGTGAATTCCCTTCCATCTTCTTCCTCAGCTCCTCAGAAGGAAGTTATTATTTCACACTCACTACACAGTACACCACACCTTTTAAATATTTCTTGTGTACTTTTTAATCTGTGGTCTGTTTGCAAATTATTTTTTTGCAGTTATACAAAGAAAATTTGCTGAAGATGTTACTTCAGTAAAAAAAAAAAAAATATATGCAATATCAAGATCTTTTTTTTTTTAATCCTTTCATCCCAATCAAGGCACTAAAGTCACTAAGATGTATAAGAATATGAGATAAAGAAAATTCTTCTGGTCAGCTGCTGACGTGTTAGCAAATATTGCTGA
Organism: Acanthosepion lycidas; assembly: GCA_963932145.1. Lineage (NCBI taxonomy): Eukaryota > Metazoa > Mollusca > Cephalopoda > Sepiida > Sepiidae > Acanthosepion > Acanthosepion lycidas. The sequence continues at coordinate 110,580,026 of OZ010575.1, read as the reverse complement.
AAAAGTTTATCAAACTTTAGATAAGAATGAAACTCGGACTGTTGCTTTGGATATCTTGAAGGTGTTTGACAGGGTTTAGGATACAGGTCTTCTTCACAGGTTGAGAGGTTATGGTATGTTAGATCTTTTTGCATTAATGCGAGTGTCCTCCTGGGCTCTATCCTTGGACCTACATTGTTCCTAATTTTCATTGATATTCCTCTTGTCATCAGTTCTCAACTCTGTAGCTATGCTGATGACACAACTATTTAATTTTGTCTTAATTGTCTGATCAGTTCAATAAGGTTAAATTGGCAGCTATTCTCAAAAATCACATACAGTCTGTTGTTAACTGGGGTAAAGATATGGCTTGTTAATCTTAATGCCTCCAAAATGAAATTACCCTCTTTTAATTGTGTTAGAGGCCTCTTTTTTGACTTCCATCAGCATAGTTGATGTTAATCTCCAGGAGAGTGACTTATTGCACCTTCTCAAGCTAAAATTTTCCATTGAAAAAAAAAAAAATATATATATATATTGAATCAGTTGTTAGGTCTGCTTCTAGGAAAAGTGATTCACTCTTTTGTGCTAGACAGTTTTTCTTGCCAGAATCAATTTTACATGTTTATAAGTTTACTTTTTGTCCATGCATTGAATATTGTTGTCACATCTGGTTTGGTGCTCCTGCTATATATTTAAAGATTTTTGATGAAATCCCAAGAAGGATCTGCAATGTTATCAATCTTGACATAGCATCCCAGTTTTAGTTATTTTCCCTCTACTACAATGTAGCTTTCCTGTGTATTTTCTAAGAATATTTTCATGGTACCTCATTTTTACGAATTTAAGCACAATATTGGATTGGCAGCTAGGTCTCATAATTTTACATTGAAAAACCTAGATGTAACCGTAAGTTCTCTACTAACAGTTTCTTCTCTTACACGTTTCTCTTGTAGAACTCTCTTCTGGCCTCTTGCTTTCTAGTCAACTTTGATCTTCAAAAATTTAAATGCAGTGTCAATCGTTATCTTTTGTCTTCTTAAAAATAATGTGACCATATAGAAAATTCCTGAAGTTTACCAAATATAACCCAATAAAACTCAAAAAATCATTTTTTTGACAGTTTCTGCTGTCTATTTGATAAAACAGTTTTCTTTAAGGTTGAACAGATTACAAAATTAAACTTGTAAAATAAATAATCTAACAATCAAATTTTTTTGGAACATTTTTGTTAAAAACAAAATTTGCTGAAGGAGTCAAGAGAGCATGGAGTAATAAATGTTCTTTTCAGACTTATGGCTACATCACATTGAAACACCAGTTCCTGTATGATTACTGAAGTTAAGCAACATCAAACCTGGTCAGTACCTAGATGGTTGACTGCTTGAGAATACCTGGTGCTGTAATCTTGGATGTGTGGGTGGCATAATGGCTTAGAATTGTTAATCAGTGAACAGAATTCTAATTAAGTTTTTTATATTCACTTATACACAAATATCCTTGATAAAGGTATGAACCCACCACTTCTTCCCCAGCTATGGGTCAATTAGTAAGACTTCTATCACTAAAATCATTATCTCAAAAAGAAAAAATATTTTCTGGCTTTAAATAACTTTCTAAGGGTTGATAAGCTGTACTAAATCAATCAATCAATCAATAAAAACCATCTTTTGACACACTGTTTTTTTGTATTTCTAAAGTTTAAACTTTACCAGTAATTCAATAACTTGCAAATTCAGAACAATTTAAAAAAAAAAAAGACTACATTGAGTACAATTAAATATTTTATGACATCAAACAGGTAAGGACTAATTAAAAAATAAATCATTTAACTAAAAGAAAAAAGAAAACTATTTCTAATGTAGTATAAAAATAAAATTAATTCTACTAAGTTTTATCAAAGCATATTGAAAAAGATTATATTAAAATATTGGTTATATAGCAATTTGATAAGCATAGCTTACATGTGTCACAAAGCCAAAAGTATGGCTTGAACTAACCATTTGATTCGACCAGGGACCTGCACATCCACATTGTGGTTATTGATCTGAGCAGATCTTGACCTTAATAAAATCATTTCCCTGTTTTCTCAGTATACATTGCTAAAGGACCTGCATTTTAATCTTCCGCTGTTATATGTCCTGAGTAAGACTACTACGTCCAACAGGAAGGCATCTGATCAGGAGGTTTTGAGGAGCATGGAACCACCTCTTAATTGCTAGTATTCCCAGGTCCACCCTGACCAGGGGTGGAAGCACCTGTTAGGGTCCCAGCTATGGGCAGATAGTTAACCCCCAAACTGGAGTCAAAACACTTTGAAAGTGTAAAAATAGATTTTAATACTGCCAATACATTTTTGTAAAAAAAATATTACCAGCAATGAATTTTTGAAGAAAAAATATTACCAGCAATACATTTTTGAGGAAAAAATAATACCAGCAATATATTTATGGAAAAAAAAAAAATAATACCAGGAATAAAAATCTCGTTGACATTAAATAACCCATTGAGGTTGATATGCTGTAAAACAAACCAAATCAAATCTGCTGTTATGCTTGGGATGTTTTGAAGTTGAATCAAGCCTCCTCCAAATTCAAATGGTCTATATATACTAAAAAAAACAAAAAAAAAAACAACTAAGACACACACACACACACACTGATGAAGTTCTTTCACCTTCTCTTTTTGTTTCTGACTGACATTATGGGATATTAATGGTCTGAATCTTGCCACCTTCTTGTTGCTGTCCTCCAGCAAGTACATGCTTTTTAGAAGTTGGTTTCATTATCATGCTATCCTCAGAAATTAACGAGATATAAAAATCTGAGTTTTTCCTAGATGTGTGGAACAAAACAATCATGGTGAGTGAGTGGCAAGTCTAACTATTAGGTTGGTGCAAAAATAATGACGTAATAATGTCGTATTTTTTAACGTCAAAAAACGACATTATTACGTCATTATTTTTGCACCAACCTAATACAATAGATTCTTGGGAGAACAAAAATCCTCTCACTTCGATGGATAGCAGACTGGCTCAATCAACTGACTCTCATTCTGTACATTGATTATTTCGACAAGGAATGGCTTTCTTTCAAGTTACAAATTGATTTGTATTTTGAGCAAGAACTTGGATTCTCATTAATTATGTCCCTTGACTTTCTGATTGCAAAAATATTTAACAAATTTTCAGTTTATTTAAAAAATTAACAGTTACTTCCTTTTTTCTAATGAATGCAGTTGCCCCAAGGAAGACAAATCAGATGAATGAAAACAGAAGGCAGTAAGTATTGTGTTTCAATTTCTTCTTTGTTTCAAAATAAATACAAATTTGTATGTAAAGGAACTATTTTTTATTAACTAGCTTAAAAGCCATCCTCACAATAGGTAGGTAGGAAGGAGTAAATGCAATAGGCAATAATAAATAACAGAAGAACTTAAAATTGATCGCTGCCTTTAAGTATTCTATCAATATTTACCTTTTAAAAGTTCAATGAAGATGAGCTATTGAGAGTTGTCCCTTTAATTGAAAAAGTGTGACACACTGACATTCACATTTATTATATAAAAAAAAAAGGTGATGAGATATTTAAAAGTTAGAGAGGTTGTATCCTATTTATTAAAAAAGTGTGACATACTGAAATTAACATTTATTATATAGATGATTTTCTTATTTTCATTTTGAAAATAAATTGTATTTCTCCCTTACCTTTTAAAAATAACTAATATTTGCAGTCTCTCAAATAAGTTTTTATTTTACAGAAGTTGAAAATGACAAATGTATAATAGGCTAGAATTCACTAAAGTCCTGAGTTGATACAAATTTTTAAAATGAGAATATTGCATCAGTATATGATGTTTAATAATACTTCTTCTTCTTTCAGAGATTTAAAATCTGGTGGGAAACAAATGAACTTCACTGACAGATGTAGATAAATTCTGTACAAAAAAAGTGATCATCCCTTCAGTGTTGAATTTAAAAATACAAATCCAAGATAAATAACGTCTATAACGTTTTAATTTGTGCTTCATGAAAAGTAAACCTGAACAAAAAAATAACACCAGAAATAAAACAACATACTTTTACTTGGTGATTATATTTTACTGTGCTTATGTTGAAATATATTTGCATAAAATCTAGCAATAATTTTGTTATAATCTCCTTTAAAATGCGTTCTTATGGAAAGATAGACAAACAAAAATGCACTGGCAAAAACACATATGCACATAAAAAGTGTCCTTCAACAGCTTCACAGAAATCAAATTTAAAGAAACCTATCCGAACACACACTGGTGAAAAACCATATCAATGTGGAGTTTGTCGTTCAGCATTTTCATTGAGATCATCTTTAAAAACTCACATGCGGCGACACAATGTTAAGAAACTATATTCATGTGAAGTGTGTGGTTCTGCATTTTCATCCAGATACCTTTTAAATCGTCACATGCAAACACACACTGGTGAAAAACCCTATTCATGTGAAGTGTGTGGTTCTGCATTTTCACAGATATCAAATTTAAATCGTCACATGCAGACACACACTGGTAAAAAGCCCTATTCATGTGAAGTGTGTGGAGCAGCATTTTCATCGAGATCATCTTTAAAAACTCATATGCGGACACATACCGGCGAGAAACCATATTCATGTGAAGTATGTGATTCAACATTTTCACAGAGATCCTATTTAAACTCTCACATGCGGACACACACTGGTGAGAAACCTTATTCATGTGAAGTTTGTGGTTCAGCATTTTCACAGATATCGAATTTAAATACTCACATGCAAACACACACTGGTAACAAACCATATTCATGTGAAGTATGTGGTTTAGCATTTTCATCAAAATCATCTTTACAATCTCACATGCGCACACACACTGGTGAAAAACCATATTCATGTGAAGTGTGTGGATCAGCATTTTCACAAAGATCATATTTAAAACCTCACATGCGGAAACACACTGGTGAGAAACCCTATTCATGTGAAGTGTGTGGTTCAGCATTTTCATGGAGGTCACATTTCAACACTCACATGCAAGCACATTGGAAGAAAAACCCATATGCCTGCCAAGTGTCTAATTTAGCATTTTCTGCATCTTCATCTTTAAAATGCACATGAGAAAACACTGGCAAAAGGCTATATTCATGTGAAGTGTTTTGTTCAGCATTTCCAAAGAGTAAATTTAAAAGTACACTTGGGTTATACTCTTGAAAAAAAAGTCTGTATAATGAGGTTCAGCATTCAGAGGTAATTCAGAATTAAAAAGGCACATGTCAATCCACAATTTTGAACAACCATATGTGAAGTGAACTACCTGGTTCACATTTCTTCCCTGTCTATTGAACAGGGGTAAAGGTTAATAGAATTGAATAAAAGGATCTCATTTGCATAGGCACAAATATTGGTGACAATTAGTGAAATCATGTGAAAGCTATGCCAAAATGCTAGTTGTGAAATGATCGCTCTCAGCTGGGTCCATGGGAGAGAAAGTCTGATGTCTTGGAGGCACAAAACTTTCTGTGACCAGAATAGACAAAATCAAATGAGAAAATATTCTGGTACACAATATCTGTGATCAGCATTTTAGATTTTATAAATTATTTTGCTGGCTACATTCAGGCAGTTTTAAGAATGTTAAAACATTTTAAAATTAAATATAAGTGTTTCATATAAATACCATCATTTTTCCGAACTTAAAAAAGTAGGGAACAGGTACAGGTTGCCGCAGAAATACTTCCCGCATATCCTCCAAGAAATATATCCCCCAAGAAATACTCCCCACATGTCCTCCAAGAAATACTTCCCACATAATGGTAAAACATTAGATCAGTGTTTCTCAATCTTTTTAAGTAATAGCACATCATGGCACACTTAGCAAAATTTTTAAATGGTATACATTTAACTGCTATGAAATAAAAACAGATTTAAAAGAATGCACATTCAAATATGAACTTACTTTATTTCAATGTTTCTATTCAACTATTTTTTGTTTTTTTATGGCATATTAACCTCAATCGGTTATTTAATGCTGACAAGATTTTTACAATAGATTTGTATCAATAGAAAATGTATTCTTCGTAAGATATCCATTTGTAAATCAGGTTTCATTGACATATTTTTGTAAGGAGGATTTTTGTAGAATGTCTGATTTTACTAATGTATTCTTTTCAGATATACAGTTTGTTGAGAAATTGATTTTATTGACATTTCCATTTGGTTTATATTTTTTGGTAAAGGCCCGCTGTTTTAAGAAATGATATTATGTCATCCATTTTTGCTTTCTCAAAAATCTCATTCATGTTGTTTATATTATAGCATTTTTGTCTTGATTGGTTTATTTGGTTTTACTGCATATCAACCTCAATTGGTTATTTAATGCCAACAAGAATTTTTACAATAGATTCGTATGAATAGAATATATTCTTTGTAAGGAAACACTTTGTCGATCTAGTTTCATTGATATACTTTCGTAAAGAGGGTTGTTGTTGAGAGTCTGGTTTCATTGATGTATTCTTTTCAGGTACATGGTTTATCAAGAAATTGATTTTTCACATTCTCCTTTGGTTTATTATTTTAGGTAGAGTCCTACTGTTTTGAGAAATTATATATCATCCACTTTCTCAAATAGCTCGTACATATTGTTTATATTATAGAATTTTTGTCTTGAGAGAGAAAGATCTGAGCACTTGGTTAATATATGTTTAATAGTATAATGCCATTTTACATGCTTGGCATACTGGTTGATCTTTGTTTAGTAAGTATGAGTGGGTTATTCTCATATGGCCAATGCATATGCAGGCTAATACCATTTCTTCTTTACAAGATTTTCTAGGAGATGACTCGCATTCTCCTAATTTGGGGTGAATTGTGAAGAGTTTATTGTATGAGTTATCATCCCAGTACCATTGCCATTCCTTTTGAATGTATTTATTAATATCCTCCTTAAAATCTGTGTATGGGATTTTGGTCCTTGTATCCACATTCACATCCAAAGCTGACTGGGCTGCTAAATCTGCTTCATTGTTACCTTTAACTCCAATTTGGCTAGCAATCCATCATAGTTTGATGGCCTTTATGCTTGCTAATAGTGCTCATTTTGCATAATATTTTCATAAAAAGTGGGTTGTTGGATTTTTTCCTTCAAAGCCAGTAGGGCAGATAGTATGAAAAATTGGAAAACTTTTTTTGTTAGCTCTCAACATTATCTCAGAGAGAAATCTCAATTGCATGAGACTCTGCAGTGAAAATACAGCTTCCCTTTGGGAGGCGCCTCTTTTTTGGTAATATTTTGGCTCACTTCTGCACATCGTATCTTGTCCTCACATTTTGTCCTGTCTGTATAGAAGGTTAGTGAAGTTTGCCAATATATCCTTAAACTTATCCTGGAATGTGAGTGGGTGCATTTTTTGTTTTGGGAGATTATGTAATTCTAGCAACTTTGGGTTGCTTCATAGTCCATAATGGAACACTGGCTGCAGTCATTTCTTATATATTTGAGTCTGTGGTGCCTAACTCTTCAACAATGGATTTTATCCTGCATCTGAAGAGTTGTATAGTATTATCTTTTTGTCAGAATAGATCACAATAATTCATTTCAAAGGTACTGCTGTAAGCTGGGCTAGTTGGGCATTATTTTATTTTTACATAGTAACTGTAATGCCAGTTTAGTGCACTGTAAATGTGGAGGTGTTTCATTAGTTTCTGTGTATAAGCTCTCCACTGGATTTGTTCTGAAAGCCTGCGGTAGGATCTGCTCCCAATGTTTATCTGATAGCTTGAGTGAATTAAGCGCCAACTGGATTGTTTTCCAGACAGCCCCTACATACTGTTCAGGTTGACCATTACCCTGTGGGTGATAGGACGTCAAATTACTGGTAACATCCCCTTTACTAAGTAAATATTCCTTTAGCTCCAGAGATATAAAAGAACGGTCTCTATCTGAATGTACGTAGTCTGGCATTTCAGTCATACTAAAAAGGAGTCCCAGGCACTTTATAACTGTGGAAGTTTGCATGTCTGGACAGGAATATAAAAATGGAAATTATTAATATTCATCGACAATGACTAACAAATATGAATTGCGAGAAGCCGTTGGGAGGGGTCCCTTAAAGTCAATACTGATCTTTTGCAATGAATCAGTGGCTTTTATCAATGTACCTTCAGTTGGTCGATATAACCGGGGTTTGAGTTCTGCACAAATCCTGCAGGATGCGCTGGTTTTCTTGACATCTTCAGTTGAAAAGGGGAGATTTCTTGACCGCACAAAATTTAAAAGTCTTGAGACACCTGTATGGCATAGTTTTTCATGTAGTTCCACCAGAACCGAGATTTGGCAACTTAATGATGCCCAATTAGTGCAACTGAAAGTGTCCGCAGCTACATTGTTTCTTCCTGGTTGATATTCAATGTCAAAGGATAATTTGCTGAGTTTCATTCTCCATTCATTGATTTTTGCATTCTTTAGTGCGTTTCCTGTTATTGTACATAAATGCTACAGACTGTGCATCTGTGTATAGTTTGAAGTGATGTGGGGACAGGAGATGCTTCCATTTTTGTATGGCCTCTATTATGGCTAGAGCTTCTTTCTCAATGATGCTATATCCCTTTTCACTTGCATGGAGTGATCTTGACATGAGTGCTATGGGCCTTCCGTTTTGGCTAAGTACGGCAGATACAGCATAGTCCGAAGCATTGCAATCTAACTGAAGTGGTAGGTTCTCGTCAATAGCCCATAAGGTTGCTCTACACAGTTCTGATTTCAATGTATTAAATGCCTTAAGTGCCTTCTCTTCCAATGGGAACCAGTCCGCTTTCACTAAGGGTTGTATTTTTTCTGAGAATTCAGGGATCTACTTAGCATAGTAAGCAAATATTCCCCAGATTCTCTTCAGACTGTTCATGTTTTTAGGTGGTGGTAGTTCTTGCAATGGCTTCATTCGTTCAGGGTCAGGCTTTATCTTTCCATTCCCTACACAATTCCCTAAGGTATTTAATGTAGTTACTTTCTTTATGGTTTTGGAATTGTTCAAAATCAAGTGCCTTTTCCTCACTACCCTCATAAAATTTTCCACATTGTTATCATGTTCCTCTTCTGTTTCACCCCCAATTATCACATTATCAATATAGGGAAATGTATCAGTCAGATTTTCTTCTTTTACAATTTCATTCATAGCACGTTGGAAAGCAGGTACACCATTAGTTACTCCAAATGGGAGACGGGGGTAAAGTGAAGAAGTAGGCCATTTGCTTCAAAAGCAGTATATTTCCTGTCAGATTGTTTGAGCCTGATTTGATGGGAGGCACTTTTTAGATCAAGAGTTGAAAAGTATTTATATCTGGCAAGATTTGCAACCAAATCGGAAATTCTTGGTAATGGAAAAGCGTCTAGTTCTGTCTAGATATTTATGGTTTGAGAACAGTCCACACATAATTGTTTTTTGTGTATTTTAGGTTCATCCTTAACCACTACTACTTGTGGATGCCACAGTGAAATACTGGGTACAATAATCCCATCTTCCAGAAGTTTGCTAATTTCCACAGCAATAAAATCAGAGTCCTCTTTACTAAAACATCTTGATTTAGTAGCAATCAGTTTGCATTTAGCTGAAATCCTGAGAAGAAAGTTGGTTCAGCTATATCAGCAGCTTCCAGGGCAAGACAGGTATCTGTGCCTTTCACAACGAGTTCCAGTAAATAACTATCATATTCAAAGGTGACCATAAGATGTTGGGATTGAAATAACCATCCAAGAACAGCATCATAACAGAGATCTTTTATGATAGTCAAACGAACGGAAGTATATAATTTATCGTTGAGACCCAGTTTAAAATCGACTACTACAAATCCATTAGACTGACTATTAATACTTTTCTGAGCCATAGTTACTCTTTTGGACAAGGGAAAAATCCTCAGAGACAACAAATCCATGACTTTTTTTGCAGATAAGGTTTTCAGAAACACAAGAATCTGTTAGGGTATTGAAGGTTCTGTTTTCAACCGCAATGAAAGTAGTGGCATGGGAAAGTCCCACTGGTATGTTAGTAGTGTTTACAGAAATACATACCGAATGAATCATAGCATTAGTTGTTGTACTTGATGACCTACACATTCTTTGGTAACATCCCTTCTTATCACAGCGATGACAAATTACATCATGTGCTGGACAAATGGATCATTTATGGTAAGGTATAATACCACAGAAAAACAAGCTTTCTTACCAGTGTCATTATTCGAAGCTGTAGTGGAAGTTTTCTTATAAGAATTGTTATATCTTTGGTTGAATGTGGCCGCAACAGAGGTTTGATTATTTTTTTTGTTTACTACTACTATTACTGTCTGTCGAGTCGCCATGTGGTCTCCTGTTGTTAATGACAGCAATGGCTGAATTGGAGGGAAAGACGCAAGCTGCATTATTTTTCTGGGCTAAATCCAGCGTTAGTGTTTGTTCGTGAACTGTCTGCAGATTCAAGTTTTTATTTTCAAGTAATCTCTGTCAGATTTAACACAAATGAAAGCATCTCTTACAGCTTCATTGCTGACTTGCTCAGCTATTCTGTCCTTGAAGTTGTAGTCTCACCTCAATTTTTCGAGACTTTGGAAAAAATCATCAATCGGCACATCTTTGCTTCTGTGTTGCCAGGAGGTGGCAGACAATGACTTCATTCAGTTTTTTTAATGTATCTTTAGTCCAGTCGATTTAGTGCCAATTCGATATCCTCACAGGATTCAATGAATTCAAAAGCTGTAGGACTTACACTGCTAATCAATGCATGTAGTTTGTTGAGGATTCTGTCTTTGTAGTCGTCTAAATAGTTGGTGAATATAGTACACCACTGCCGCCATTCTCTGGCGGCATGTGTTGAATTCGAGTTGATATCCAACACTCTTGGTTTATAGCCAAAACCTGACACAGATTTCAAATTGGCAGTTATTAGATATTATGCCAAATAAATTGTCAAGAATAAAGACTGAGACTCGGAAGATAAGTTAATCCAAGCTTTATTCGGCAAAATACGAGCAGGGTTCACATCATATGTGCTCCTGGTATTCTCGAATATGGCTGACTGTCGTAATCCGGAGCTGTAAACGAATATGGTGTCATAAAGGAGTGTCGTAGTCAATTTCTTATTTACGACACTTCCTATACCTTGAAATCTGTGAGGATATTCATTCTCCAAGTCTTCTCTGCTTTGCATCTACTGTAGTCATGATGCAGTTGATTTGCACCAATCATAGCTGTATGCAGGGTCTTAGACCCAATATTGGTGTTTCATGCTTACACACACAAAATTTAGTTCTGATAGTTGTTGAGTCTTTGTGTTTGGTTCTTAGTATTATTGAGCCATAGTGTGATATCTTGGTGCTGTTTACTGCCCATAGAGTAATTAATTTTCTTTTTACACTAATCGGTTCTTTTGTGCTTTTAGCAATGTCTTGTGGGTACATTTATTTTTATAAATCCTGAATGGTATTTTATTCCCATTTGCTCCAGTGTCTATTTTCATTCTTATTTTGTGTTTGTTTTTTCCGAGTCCTCACAATCTATATCTGCAAAGATTTCTTCTCTGTTGTTTTTGTTCTCTTTATTTATATTGTATAGGTATATGTCCTCTTCTTGGTCTAATCCACTGCCTGCTCTGTATGTGGTGTTCACATTTTTCTTTGCAGCATTCTGCTTCCTCTGTCTGTTGTGTGGATTTTGGTTTTTATTTTTATGCGACTTTTCTTGTCTCATTTTATTTGGGCTATTTTATCTGATCTGCCATGTGTGCATTTTTGTGAGGCATTAATTTTCAAAGTAGTGTAAACCATGGTATTTTTGCATTCTTTATTAAAGGCATAGCAGTCTTCTTTTCTTTTTCCATGGCTTCTTTCACACTGTCTACATTGTCTGCTATTTTTTATTGCTACCTCATGGTATATTTCGGCTTTTCATCCACTGACGTCCTTGTTCTTGTGTATTCTCTCTCATCATAGCTTCATATGCTCTTGCAGACGCCTGTTGGTGTGACATCTCAATTTATATTTAACGCAAAATACCACAAAATATGAAACAATAAGAATAAACACAAAAACGGTTTTATAACAACAACAAGATTTATGTTTATATTTGATTAATAATGTACAATTATATGGGTTACTTCCCTTTGATCGGAATTAAAGTTTGTACTAATAGAATACATTTTTATCTGAGCTCATAAAAATTGAATGAACTTGCCACTCAAAATGTTCACTGTGAGAGAGTTGAAAGAATTCTGTAAAGCTGAGAATATGTTGAATAAACTTTTAACTTTAGAAGAGTTGAAGGAGTGAATGTTCTATAATGTTTGTAATTAAGCTTCCATTGCTTGTAGTTGAATATTCGTAATGTAATGTTTGTAATGAAGTTTGAAAAGTTTTGTACATACATGTATGTGTGTGTGTATGAATTTGTTTTCATAACATTCACCCGCAAAGAGTCAAGACATGATTTCTTTTACAACTACATTAGTAGCGGAAAAAATTAAAAGAGAGAGAGAAAGAGAACAAACTTGTGTCTGGTATTTATAATCAACGTAATCATGTGACAGGCTCGAAAGGCATAAACAGATTTTGGGTGGAATTATTTTTTAGTCAGGTTAAGAACTAGGTCAATGTTATTCGGATGTAGTTGAGAACATGATTTAAATATTAAGTGACCAATCAAAAGTTGAGGTTTTCTGAAAATATGTATGAAGCTGAATAAGCTCTGTGATCCGCTTTTTGCACAGATTTGCACAAAAATTGAAATTGATAAAAAAAAATGTGGTAGTGGGATGCTAAACTCTCAATAGCTGCCTTTAATGAGGGGTTTGGTTTGTTGATAAGGTTTCTACTTTCCTCTACACGCTTTAGTTCTTTTATTAATTGTTCCAATATTCTGTCATCCTTGTTTGTGTCAAAATCACATCTTTCTGCCTTTGTTTGCAGTCTGACAATATATTCATCGATCGTTTTTTCACTCTGTTGAATTGAAGTAAACTTGAGGTGTTTGACCCATATATTTGGTTTTAGAACCATTTGTGTCTCAAAGATTCGGAAGATATTCGCCAAATTTTCTTTGTTCTGTTGTGATCTTAGGATTTTTTATGACCTCCGACCCTTTTGTCCTTTACTCAGTAAGATGTAGTTGTGTTTTATTTCTTCCTACACTTTATTTATGATAAAGTAAGATTTCATGAAGGCAAACCATTCACTGAAAGTTTCTTGTTTATTCTAATTCATCCAGTTCAATATTGGCAATGTAATGTTCAGAGACACTATTTTTTTTCTGTTTTGAAAGAGATTTTTTTTTTTTTTTTTACATATTTTCCATAATTTACTTTTCTTCTTTCTGAGGTTGTTGTTGCACTTCACTCATCACTGCTACCATGCAATGTTTATAATAGGTCAGATATATATAACACGAACCCACGTAGTATTGTAAATATGTATTTGTTTATTCAGCCATCTTGGCTTGCACACCACCCACTAGTACAGTGAAAGGAGCATAACTCTTACATGTCAAAGAGGTCCTGTTATTAGGTTGGTGCAAAAACAATGATGTAATAATGTTGTTTTTTGACGTTAAAAAATACGTCAAAAAACGACATTATTACATCATTATTTTTGCACCAACCTAATACAATGCGTTATTGTCATTTTCTTAATTTGCAGAAATGTAGGCATTTGGTTTTCGTTTTGGAAAAAGTAAACCTATATTTTGGAAATTTTCTTTTCTTTGAGAAAATAAAGCCTGCTGCAACAGTATTTTCATTATTGCCCGAATTAATAATGAAAAAGAAAGAAAAAAATGCAAATCAGATTCAATTACAAAGAAAAAATATTTATTTCTAACCAGCTAAATAATGGTTCTTTCAAAAATTCATCCCTTTTTACTGAGAATAGGACAACCTATTCTCTGAGTAACACAATGTAAAGAAACATAGCAGAAAAGTAAAATAAGCTTAAAAATTCCAATGCACCAAAAACCAAAAAAAGAATAGCACCCACCTGCTGTGTCAATGATAACAATAAAAAAAGGGGAAGAGCCATAGCTCTTCAGTATACTTTCAGTTGTTTCAAGGTTCAAAAGTTTTTATCTTTTTTCTTTTCTTCTTGTATAGACAAAATTCTCTTCCTGGTGACCAAACTCCCTTCTTTCTTCACTTATTTTCCTCCCGTCCGCCTGGAAATAACGCCTTTCTTTTACGGCCACTAGAAGGTGGAAATTTACTTTAAACACGTGGTAAAACACTTTTTCAAAACGCACGTATTTGCTTCTTCTTCTCAAATGGCTATGGCTCCAGACTCCACTTAGGGACTTCTTTTCAAACTTTCTTTTCTGGGGTTTCTTCAAGAGGACTTCTCAAAACTTTCTCTGAAGAGGAAACTCGCCATCAGCAACTTTGTTACCCATGCATCCTTCACTTATGGACAAATGCTGCCTGCCTTTTCAGCAGGGAGAGAGAAAAACGAACATCTTCTCTAAGCGGTCTCGTTTCCAACTGCTGCTAAGGTCCAGTCACAGTTTTCCCTTCTCCGACAAAGGAAGGCGGTTCACCTTTGAACCGTCCAATCACAGTCCATTAAAAGAAATATCAGCAGGTTCTTAGGGTCAGTAACACAGTAAGTGTCTTTTGTTCTCCCTTGACCTAAACATTTTCAGTGGCCCATTTGTATATTTTATTGAGACATTATTGGAATTGTCTTTCTATGGTATTCATATGTCAAGATCTGTACATGATTAGAAAATCATCAATATATAGAGAGCATCTTACTCCTGGGCTTAGGGTTTTAACTATGTAGTTAATTTTTACACAAAAAAACATCACCAAAAGAATACTTCCTTGTGGAACCCCTTCTTGATCTTGCAGTTCCGATAATGTATTTCCTATATAGACTTGAAACCTCTGGTCTTTCAAGAAATTCCTTATGATTTGAATCAGCCTCTCTTTTAGACCCAGTTCATGCAGACCTTTCAAGAGACCAATTTACATTTTGTATCGTACGCCTTTTCTAAATCAAAAGAGACTGCTGTGAGATGTTCTTTCTTAATGACGGCTTCCTTTATGGTGGTTTTGTGGCGTACTAAGTGATCCATGGTATATCTTTTTTTCCTAAAAGCACTTTGGTAGTCACTGATTAGGCCATTAGTTTCCAAGTACCAAGTCACTCTGTTCTTGATCATTCTCTCCATAGTTTTACATAGGCAGCTTGTTAGTGCTTTCAGGGTCTGTTTAATCCTTTCCAGGTTTTGGAATAGGATAATGAATGACTGTCACCACATATCTGGGAATTTATCGTTTACCAGCTTATCATATCCAGATTTTGTTTTTGTTACAGAATCTGCTGACGTAGATTTCCAACATAATTTTGCTTTAATTATTTTTTGTGCTTTTGCTTGAAGTTGCTTAAATTGTAACACATTACAGATTGAAGGCTGTTTGTTGAAATCTCTCAAAGCTTTTCTTCTGATCCTGATAACTTTCTTACACTCATCACTGAACCAAGATCTGTTATGTTTTACTGAACCATTTTGAATGAATTCCTTTGCTATAGATAATAAGGATTTCCGTAAACTGTTTTAAATCCTTGATACATTTACCTTCAGCAAGTTTATCAGAACATCGGTTTTTAAATTCATCCCAGTGCCACCTAATTTCCATCAGAGAGGATTTTTGTCATTGTGCTCTGAATTTTGCAAAACAGTTGGCAAGTGATCACTACCTTTTGTAATTGCCAGAACCTTCAAAGAGCAATCCATAAAGATTGATGGATCACATATGGATAAATCTATTGCAGAGTAGCTGCCAGTAAATGGATTTATGTAACTCAGAGTTTTATCATTATAAATACATAAATCATTGTTGTTTATAATTGTTTCTGATATGTCCTGGAAAGGGACATATTTGATCGAAGTAGCTAAGTGGTTTTAGCTACTATAACCAAGTAGTACACGGTAGCTGTAATTGACTGGTACTCGTCATAGTCACAAGTAATATGTCTAGACCAATAGGATAGCCAAAGGTGTAGTCCAATGGGGGTTGTCATAGACTTAAGCTCTGTCGTACCTACATGTGAGTCTGTATTTATGACAGACACCAGTCAATATTCCAATGAGGAGGAACTCAGGTGTATGCATATTCTATTAAATCAGTCCTTCACTTTTGGTTTGTGTCCTTACAGCCCCATATGGTGCTATGACAGGTTAAAGTCCCCCTCGTATCATAAAGAGTGCAAGGAGTTGCCTTATAATTTCATAAACTTTGGCTCCATTTCCTCTTTTATTAGGTAGGATATATACGGAGGAAATATTTGTTTGCCTATGTAGGGTTTCTTTAACATTGGTTGCCTGTAAAGTAGTTGTCAGAATTATTTTACTTTTATTTTGCATCATTCTTAACTAGGATAGGTGTACCATCAGATGGCACAAAACCCATCATCATGTGTATTAGTCATATTGCTGGTATTCTTTTATACTCACTTTGGCACCTTGCTTAAGAAATGTTTCCTGAAGGCAAACAACTGCTGGTAATAGATCTGTTATTAACAGAAGCAGTTCATTTACATTTGCCTTTATTACATGGCAGTTCTATTGAATTATCTTATGTATGCCTGTTTAAACTTTTTTGGCCTTTAGCTGATGTGGTTTTGATTTCTTTTTTTTTTTTCTTCGGTTTTCATTTTGGAGGTTTTAACCATTTGTGGATTCTGGCTTTCCACTGCCATCTTTTCTAGTTCGTCAAATTGGTTTTGCTAGGAATTTGGTCATTGTGGATTTCCAGTTTTTATTTGGCTGATTCTGTTCTTTTGGGAGGTAAGCTTTTCAGTCTGTCTTTCCTGGGTTTTTTGGTAGATGGATAGGAGATTGATGTGATCTTTTTTTTTTTTAGGTAGGAGCAGTTTGTGTTTGAGCTGTCGTTTTGCTTTTTTTTTCTTTTTTTTTATTTATTATTTCAGTTCTTTCATTGTCCTTTTTTTACATTTCATCCTGCACCATTTCCTTGGAATATAGACTTTTACGTAAGTTTTCAATTTGGGCCACTCATTTGGCGCCAAGTGTACGAGCTTCTGTATGAGAGCTCTGTATTTGTCAGGCTGACTGACATCATTTGTAGTCTTATTTTTGCATGGGTAGCAAACCTTCTATTACTTGCCTTATAAGATGTTTCTTTTAGATTTTACTTTGATAATCTCCCTTTCTTTTTTCCAGAAATCGCTTGATCATGACTATGCTAGTTGTCTTTCCTGGCAGTTAGCACATCTTATTTCATTGTGGCATTCTTCCTCAATATTGGCCACATTTTCCGCATGTTAGGCAATGCCTGCAGCTATCCCTATGATGTACTCATTTTTGGCACCTGAAGCATCTTAGTCGAGCAGGGATATATTAAACCATATTTTTATATTGTGGGGAATTTCAGGTGTGCCAAAAATAAGGATATATGTTGTTGGCAGGGATAGATTTAGTTATATAATTAGTTATCAGATGAGAGTGGTTAGTACTTCAAGCAATAGAGATGTAGGCTTTTTGCCGCAAGTTAATGCCTACCCAAGGAGTAGATAACTTCTACACCAGAATCGACTACCCGACACTTAATAACAGGAAGTAAAGGCACAACTAAATAAAAACAATACAACAATAGGCAAGGCTTAAGTCTAGTTTGCTAAACTTCTGGCTGCCTCTTGGTGTTACGAATAGGTTCTCCATTCATGTTATCAGGTAATTATCATATGGTGCAGTAGCATTTATTGTTTGTTTGTAATCACCACATATCAGGATGCCTCCATTGTTGTTCTTGAACACCAGCATAATGGTGGCAACCTGCTGAGAATATTCCACTCTTTGAAAAATGCCCTGATTTCTAGACAGACCTGTTCTTTCTGCAAGTCTTCCTTTATGGTGTAAGGTACTGGCCTTGCCTGGCAAAACATTGTACTCGCTGTTTTATCAATGGACATTTTTACTTTGAAATCTTTCAGGCAACCTGTTTCTTTGCTGAACACCGAATCGAATTCTGGGAGCAGATCCTTCAATTTTAAATGGACCTCCTCTCCATTTAAAGGAAACATAGTTTTCCAGTCCAACTTTACTTTTTGAAAACCTGTTCTGACCTAGTAGCGTTGGTATGTCACCCTTCACCACTAGCAATGGAAAACGATTCTCTGTACCTTTATATGATATCTTGATTTCTGTTGTCTTGTATGGCTTCACTAGCTTGCCAGTGTATGTTCTCAGCTTCACCGAACTTTCTTTTAAAATTTGCAGTTGGCCACCATTTCCTTGAATTTAGTCAAACTCATGACAGAACATGAGGCACCTGTGTCTACCTCAATAAGTATATTTTTGGGGGGTTACTAACACTTCCACTGGTACAGGTGGTGTTCAGAGAACATCAACAGTATGCAGATCCAATTTTTCCATGCTAATCTCCCTTTCTTCCGCATGACTCTCATCTACATTATTCATTGTCCTTCTCCTCTTATATGCTGTTGCATTAGAAGACCTGTTCTCATTTTGTCTATACTTTCAACAGGTATGTCCTTTTCCACTGTTAGTGTTCTCTCACCAAGTAGACACTCTTGAATATTCACTCAGACAACCAAATGATCTGATATGTGCTTGTGTGCTTTTTCTTCAAAATTTCACTGCTCTGATATTTTTCATATTGCAGCTATATATTCACTTATGGATTCACCATCCTTTTTGTCTCTTGTGTTGAACAAAAAATATTTGTGAATTTCATTAGAAACGGATTTAATGTATCTTTCCATTAAAACACATAACTGCTCAAAAGTTTTCTCCTCCAGCCTGTTCTCAGCAATGCCTTTAAGGACTACATAATGTTTACTACCAATTACAGACAAAAAAAGTTGCACATCACTTACCTCCAGTTAATACATCGTTAGCTGCGAAGAAAATTTTTATTCTTTCAACATAATGGGCCCAATCTTCCTCTGCATTGTCCCATCCCTTCATTGTTCCCAAAGGCACCATTTATTTTGTCCATACCTTGGAGCAATCTTTTACAGATAACCATCGTTCACTTAACACGTCACCTATTCTGGTGTACTCTTCAAACGTGGTGAAACTGATAAAGACCACAAAAGGCAGAATTTACTTAAGAGAGCAGAAACATGTGTCTGTCCAACATAGCAGCTGTTCATCACTGCCTATTTTATTCAAAGATGCCCCCTAGGAGTAAAGGACAGATAACCCAACATGTTGGGTCAATATATAACAGAATTTCTTGATTGTCTATGGTGGAATGCTGACTACAGTCATTTCTTGAGGTCCCTCACTCTTCAGCAGTTGATTTCATTTACTTACAATTTCTTGCAAAATTTTTTTTAGTCCACTTGTATATATCTTTATTTATTTATTTTATTTTTTTTTTTTTTTGATAGTAATGTTTTTTTTCTTTCCGACACTATGTGGCGTAAATTCTTCCTGACACTATGCGGCATAATTTAAGTGTATTAAACTACAGGAGGGGGAAGATAAAGTCTTTGAGTATTTGTTTTGATGTTCGAGCTTGTTAACGTTTAAAATTTAAAATCTGCCTCTCCTCATTCATGCTCCGTTTTTGTAGCAAAGGCAGATAATATTTCTTGACAAAGAAGGTAACCGTGGATTACTCCACAGTCAAGGATATACAAACCAGTATACGCTTATTCCAGAGAGACTCTGAGCACCCATTAAATCATTTATAGCATTCTCCAAATCTTAAGTGTACAAACTGATATGTTTACAGCCGTGTCTAAGTCTAGATCTCTTTGAACCGATTGACCTTCAGTCATTGCCTTCTGATGCCTATAAATTAAGTAGAGAGAGTATTTTATTCTGGTCTATATTTGGGGTATTATATTTAGTTATAAAGTACTCTATAAATTGATATATTTATAGGCGCTAAGGCTTGGCATGCCCAGCCAATTGATAGGATCAGGCCTCTCTGACTTACCTGTCTAGTCCAAGTAAGAGCCAAAATCAGAAGTATCTAACCCTGACTCCTGAATCCCTCAACCAACAGGATTCCGTCCCCAGACATTATGGGTCACCATCCACAACAAACAGGTAGATTCATGGGGGAGGGTCTTATCCCTCTGCAGGGGTATAATTCTGAAGCCCCGGCCAACAGGGTGTTCACCTATTCTGGTGTACTCTTCAAACGTGCTGAAACTGATAAAGACCACAAAAGACAGAATTTACTTAAGAGAGCAGAAACATGTGTCTGTCCAACATAGCAGCTGTTCATCACTACCTGTTTTATTCAAAGGTACCACAAAAAAGATGCCCCCTAGGAGTAACATGTTGGGTCACTTGAAACAAAGGGACACAACTTCAGATCTCAGGGTTTCTTGATTGTCTATGGTGGAATGTTGACTACAGTCATTTCTTGAGGTCCCTAACTCTTCAGCAGTTGATTTCATTTACTTACAATTTCTTGTAAATTCATGGGGGAGAGTCTTACTCCTCTGCAGAGGTACAAGTGGTATATTCTGAAGCCCCAGCCAACAGGGTGTTCAACTATTTGTGCATTAATACTTATTCATTTATTCAAATACTAAGGCTGTCTCCATTACTACTTCCACGCACATATATATACGTATGCCGTGACAATATTTTGCAGTTGAGAATAACTGACTTAGATAAAGACAGCACTAATATCTACTGATATCTTACCATTATGTGGGAGGTATTTCGCATACTGTATGTTTAAGTATATTATATACAGTCCAACTTCTTTAATCTGGTATCCTTGAAACCAGGCCACAGAAAATGCTGATTTAAAAGTCTTTCTAGCTTATTCCACATATATTGTTGTGTTATCAAAAGTAGAACAAAGTGTAAAACAGAAAATAAAACAATCATGAATGCTTCCAAACAAGTTTTTTTTTATCGTTTCATACAATACAAAGGCTAAAAACCGTCCTGGGTATGACGATAAACTACCTCCACATCCAGGGTAAGACGATAAACTATGTCCAACAGCAAGGCCTCTGATCAGGAAGTTTTGAGGAGCGTGGAACTGCCTCTTAATTGCTGGTGTTCCCAGGTCCACCTTGACCCGGAGTGGCAGCACCTGTTAGGGTCTCGAAACTGAGGTAAAAAACGCTATGAAAGTGTAAAAATAGGTTTTAATACCAGGAATACTTTGTAAAAAGTATATTATTACCAGAAATAAATTTTTGAAGAAAAAAATATATTACTAACAATAAGTTTTTGACAAAAAAAAATTATTACCAGCAATACATTTTTTTAAATAATATTAACAGCTATACATTTTTGAGGAAAAAAAATATTACCAGAAATAGATTTTTGACAAAACAAAAATATTGCCAGGAAAAAAAGTTGTTGGCATTAAAATGACCCATTGAGGCTGATATGCCGTGAAAGAAAACAAATCAAACAAAGGCTAAAAAAAAAAAAAAAGCCCAAAACCAAAAAGTAATTCAGAGGATTCAGAAAGAGTTAGATGAGTCTAATGGTGATTATGAAGGTGTTTGGAGTGATCACTAGTGATGGTGACATTATGCCTCCATTCATCTTCCCACAGTGCCTCAGAATCAACTCAGAAGCCTATATCAAGTGCCTTGAGAATTTAGTGCTGCCCTAGGTCAAGAGGGTGGCTACTGGAAGACCCTATGTCTGGTAAAAGGACTCTACACCATACCACACAAGCAGGAGAACCTAGTCATGGCTGTCAGACAATTTCTGTGACCACATCACCCCTTATATCTGTCCACCTAACTTCCCAGACTGTAACCCCCTTGATTATTATGTGTGGGGCAGAGTTGAGTGAGAGACCAACAAAACTCCTTGTAACAACAAAATTGAAAGCAAGGATTATAGCAGCATTAACCAACTTAAACAAGGAGACCATCCAGAAGAGTTGCAGGAGATTTCAAAGTTGTCTGTAGGATGTGGTTGAAGCTAATGGCAATTTTATTGAATAAATTTACTCATTAGTATTTAAAAATATTTTTGTGTAATTTTGGTGAATATTTCTGTTAAAATGAGATATCAGTGTTATTTTCTTTTTTGTACAATTTAGATGACAGTTTATCCATCGCACCTTGTATACTTACTATTGGGAGGGGACATTTCATCACTGCTGACTCAACACCCCTGACTCACTGATGTTGGCTGTCATAGTGTGTACATCTCTTTGATCAGCTTTGAGTCACAGAGATTTTGATCATTTGTCTTACCGATATATAAGTTATAACAGACTATTTGGCTGACTAGTGTTTAATTTTCAAACTTTTCATTACAATGAAAATGAAAATTCTTAGTCAAAGAGGAAAAGAAAAATTTGTATGGGAAAGCCATTTATTTGTATTTGATAAGTTTATTGAAGAGACAGCAACATACGCTGTTCAGGTTGTGACCATGGCTTTCGGTTCAATGCAAGGATTCATACATAGTTTGGAGAAGTTATCAAGGAAGAAAACAAGCATTCCCAGAATTCATCAGCAGCTAATGTAAAACCCCCCTCCTCCTAAATTGAAGAAGTATATAAAGACAGATGAAAGAATTTTGCAGATTGTTTCTTCTTTTTCACAACGATCTTCAATTCAATATTCAAGCAGGAATTGCATCCAATTTTCAATACATTTTTTAAATTAGAAATAAAGTTGTTTTAAAAATGATCCTTAATAAATTATTATTATTTGTTTTTAAAAGTTTGCATGTTGTTGAGTATGCCGTCCTGTACCAACTTCCTATACTGTATACAGCTATATCTATATATAAAATTCTGTGACTTCTGTTAGTCTGTTTGTCACACCCTCTAAAATATCCATACATTGACCAATTAAAACCAAATTTTGGGGAAAAGTGCAAACAGGTAAGGTGATACAAAGTTTTGTTGGTTTTACTAGGGTGTGTAGATTAATAAAATTAATTTTCATTATTTTGGGGGATAAATTATTAATTCATCCCAAAAAAAAAAAAAAAAAAAATGAAAATTTATTTTACTATTTATTATTTAAATTTACTATTTAAATTTATTTTATTTATTATTTAAAATTCATTTTAATATTTTATCATTTAACATACAAAATAATCCCACTATTTTAAAAAAAAATTAAGGATTAAAATAAATACTTATTTAATAAAAATGCAATATTGCTTTTTGTATATTATATACAAGAATCCAGTTATTTACATTGTTGTCCTCATCTTTGTTGCCATATTCACAACATTTCAGACGTTGTACATGCCAGCCTTCTTCAAGTGATTGTTTTAGATTGTTCAAGTTCAACATGCCATACCTCTTCCAGATGTCTCAGTTATCTCCTTTTAACTCAACTCTCCAAGATTTTGTTCACTACTGCAGTAGCCAGGTATTAAACTTATAACATCCAATCAATGCTTTTTATCAATGCTTTGTGTCCTTGAGGATATCAGTGTATGAACTTTTGGGACTTTAGCACTCTGTAATTTTCCAGTGATCATCTCTGTCTATGAACATCATAAAACCGTAACACGAGGGAAAATAGAAAAATCAGGTGTAGCTGACCACATATAGAGGGGAAAAGGGAGATCACCACACCCTGTGGGATGAGGTTGAAATGATAGAGAACATCACTGGAAAATATTAGGTTGGTGCAAAAATAATGACGGTTTTTGACGTTAAAAAATACGTCAAAAACCGTCATTATTTTTGCACCAACCTAATATGAAAACTTAAGGAATCAGCATACATGGCCCAGTGGATAAAAGTGTTGGTTGAATCCAATGATTTGAGTTCGTTACCTGGCTGCTCCAGTGATGATCAAAAATTTCAAATGTTAATGGAAGATAACTGAAACAACCAAAAGAGGTGTGGAACTAGAACAATCTGCGAAATGGTGGATGGAATAAAGGGTTCAGTTCAAAATTTCAATCACCTGAAGAAGCATTGAAACATTGTGTATATGCCAACAAAGATGAGGACAATAGTCTGAACAATGTAAATAGTGTAAATAATTACATTACCTCATCTCAGAAATATAGACCCAGTTTTCCCCATGTTTGCAAGTACTATAAACACATCACAAAGCCAAACACTTTAAAAAGTTAGAATTTGGCTTCAGAAAGAAATATTTACAAAAGAAATATTTGGCCAGTTGTATGATGTATACTCAAGAGTAAGAAATCCTAAGAATTTATTCTTTGCTGAAATTTTCTTAAAAAATATTATTTACTATGAAGTCCTATAAAATTAGACAAATTATTAAACTGCATAGTAGTTTTGTGAAGTATTTTTCAAACAAATCAGCTTATTCAAATTGCAAAATTGAACAAAATATAGAGTTTGTACATCTCGAGAAAAAATGTTAGCTATAACTTCAACAATACTAAATATTGTGAGCATTTCAACATGCGTAAGCAAAAAAGTTCTCGGAATTGAAAAGACAGTGATAAGTGTTAAACAGGAAAGAGAACAAGGTAACTAAAACATAACGATAAATAACTAATTATAAATTTTATAAAAATGTATTTCCCAGCTATATCTTCCATTTGCTTTTGCCACATAAATTCACTAAAATATGTTGAGAACATCTGGATTATTATTGTTGTTTTTTTTCTCTTTTTTTTTTTTTTTTTTTTTTTTCAAGTGGGGAGATCTGACAGCAAAAATGTTAATCACTATTTATTAGACTGTTTAATTACAAGAATTTACATTACTTAAACTGTTATCCTCATGTTTATTATCACATTCCAACATTTTTGCCATTGAACGCTCTAAGCTTCCCTGAGTATACATGGCCCAGTGGATAAAAATGTTGGTTGATTGATTCTGAAAGTGACTTGACCCAAAGAGTTACAAGTTCAATCCCTGGCCTCAGTGAAAAGAAAAAACAAACTTGGAGAGAACAAAAGCTAGTTAAAGTGAATTGTTTTTTTCTTTCTCTTTTTGTTTTTTTTTGTTTTGTTTTTTTTTGGAGTAGGGAGATCTGACAGCAAAAATGTTAGGCACTATTTATTAGACTGTTTAATTACAAGAATTTACACTATTTACATTGTTCAAAATGCTATCCTCATCTTTATTATCACATTACAGTGTTTTGGCCATTGTGCACACTGGGCTTCCCGAAGGACTCATGGCCTAGTGGATAAAAATGTTGGTTGATTGATTCTAAAAGTGATTTGACTCAAAGAGCTATGGGTTCAATCCCAGGCCTCAGTGGAGAGAAAAAAAAAAATTGGAGAGAACAAAAGTTAAGGTGAATTAACTAACATCATACATGGAATTAGAACAATCTATCCACACAGAAATTCACTGATGAGCTGAAAAGGAAAAAAAAGAAAGTAGCAAGACTATACGAAATTCCTTTTGAAATAAAAATGCGAAGAAAAATTAATTTACTGAGAGAAGAGAGTCTGAAATCATGTGAAAGGTTTCATTTCGGTTTATCATGATCAACGTTGAAGTTCTTTTGTGTCTAAAATTAAAATTATTTTCCATTTATATTATCTAACCAAGTGCACAGCACTTCAAAGAATTTTCTCTCAACAATCCAAAAAAGATAAGTATTTCAAACTATCTCTCTACATCTACTTTTGAATGTATACAGACATATGTCTCTTCTATGAGCAATAAACTCTTTTACCTTGGTTTTAAACATTTTTGAATATTATTACAGATCATTTAATCTGTTGTATGAACAATTCTTCTTCATGACAGTATGGTAAAATATGGGCTTTAAAATTCCTTATTTATTTTCCTGAAATGAGCTGCTGGCACAATTTCAGGTGTATAAATTCCTTAACTTCTTTCGTTAAAATTGCCTTTATTTCCTTGTTATTATCATCCTTTGTTAAGCTTCTGTTCATTTTAAACCCTAACCTCATATACTATAAAACTAAACACACCTAATGTCATCCAAACACAAAAACAGGAAAAATCTTTTTGCCAACCCTGTATATTTATATATCATTTGATTCTTTGCCAACCCTGGATATTTATAAAGAATATTATATCATAAATAAATTCGGCTTCATACCAGTAAACGGATTATGATAAACACTAGGAAATAATGATGAACACAGTTTGAGTTGTCTAGTACTGTAATGATAACAATAAATAAATGACTAAATAACCCCCAACCACTATTAGTAGACTAGTAATCTGGAACAGCAGCTCAGATTGAGGAATCGGAGAGCCAAGTTCGAATTCCAATCAATTCCATTCACTTACATGCTAATACCCTTGGGAAAGGTACGAATCCTCTTCGTCTCCACCAGCTATGGGTAAATAGTAAGTTCTGTAGCCTCGGATGGCAACTAGTCTACAGCAGAAAGAAATGGCAACATACTGCAGGAGAAAAATCTACCTCATCAGTCATGTATCAAAAGATACATGATCACCTAAGTGTGTATCATGCATGGCACATAACAGACTGAATCTGGAGCCTAAATAATTAATAAAATAAAAATGAAAAACTAAGTAATAAAAATACTTTAAAATACAAGATAAGAATTGTAGTTAACAATAAAGAAAGAAAAAGATTACAAAATAGTTAAATAAAATATAGAATATTCTAATTATTGTGTCCATAATGAAATACATAAATAAATTCCTGGTTTTTATCTCCAATTAAACACTAACCATTGGTGCTACTGGTAGTGGGTAACTAACATAAAACTGTAAATAAATATTTACTTATGTAAGTCTTGTACAGGGCCAAAATTGTGGAACACTTGTGCAGAATAAATGGCCTGTGGGATGATTAATTTCTTGATAACTAGTATGCTAACAAAAAAAATCATAAAATTGTTTTCATTATTAACTCATGGATTTATAAAAACAAAAGATACATGAAAAAAAAAACACTACTGTAGTGTAGAACAGCCTGTTGACTGGGGCTTCAGAATACATTGACTGCACCTCTGCAGAGGAGTAAGACCCACACCAATGAAGCATCTAGAGTATGGCAATAAACTACATCCAGCAGCAATGCTCCGGATCAGGAGGTTTTGAGGAACATGGAAGCACCTCTTAATTGCTGTTGTTCCCAGATCTACCCTGACCTGGGATGGTAGCACCTTTTAAGGTCCCAGCTGGGGTCAAGACACTATGAATGTGTAAAAATAGGTTTTTATAGTAAAAATACCAGCAATACATTTTTTTTTTAAATTATTACCAGCAAGACATTTTTGAAAAATAAATTATTGCCAGCAATGAAATTTTTAAGAAAAATAATTACTGCCAGCAATCAGTTATGTGCCATGCGTGATACGCACTTAGGTGATCATGTCCCTTTTGATACATGACTGACGAGGCAGATTTTTTTCCTGCAGTAGGTTGTTTTCTGCAGTAGACCAGTTATCATCCAAGGCTGTAGAACCAGGTCAGTCCTTCTATTTACCCATAGCTGGGGGGGGGGAGAAGAAGAGGATTCATACCTTTCCCAAGGGTATTAGCACATTTGTTGACGCTCAATAAAAACCCTCTTTACAAAAATACATCGATGAAACCTGATCTGCAAACTGATTTCTTACAAAGAATACATATTCTATTCATACGAATCTATCCTAAAAGTCTTGTCGGCATTAAATAACCCATTGAGGTTGATATGCTGTAAAAACTAAAAACCAATCTACTGTGGAATAACAGTTTCCATTCAAAAGATTGGATACTTTATATGGATTGTCTCCCTTGACTTTCAAAAGAAAATTTTATCCAGGTAATTTTTATTTTAAAATGTTATTGTTCTTTCTTTTTCTCTGATGTTTTATTGCTTCTATGAAAAAAATAAATATGTAAGTATAACATTTTTCTTTCTGCTTACAAATCTACAGAAAAAAGTCTTTTCTTTTTCTCTGTAAAATAAAAAAAATACGGGGATGTCATTTCATTCTCTGTACAAATTGATCCGAAATTAGTAGAATTTGTTATTTGACATTTTTCTTTTTGAAATGCTTTTAATCTTCTAAAACAACATATAAAAAACATTTATTATTTATTTTCTTTCCGTATTATTCGTTCACTTAAAGGTTAAACTTCTTAATTTTTGCTTTAACTATTTCTTTTATTTTTTTTTTATTTTTTAATATTTAACAATGAAAAGGAGAAAACAAGTGTGTGTGTTTTAGTTTTTGTATGAAGATGTTTTGGTTTTCTTCTTATTCCATATATAAGGTTTAGTCTCTAGAATATAATTATGCTACCAAATTGTATCCTAACCTTCTTTATTTATGATGTTCAATTTTAAAATATGAATCATTGAATTGTAATGTCACTCGGAGTCAATCCTGGTTTTGCGAATGCTTAGCAAATATATAATTTAATAGCAGAAAAAATGGTAAAAAAATCCAACAAAACAAACTTAAAACATGCAAAACATAAAAAGCCAATAAAATTTTTTTTATTATAAAATCGATGGTTTTTCGAATTAAGAAATCACCAGTGATTTTTTTATTATTATTATATTATTACTGTGGTACAATAAAAGTTATTATCGTTTTCACCAAAATGCGAAGCGAATCAATGACAAAAAAAATCCAGTGGACAAAACAAAATCCAAGTATCCTTCTTTTTTAGTCTTTATCAAATTGCGACATTAATAAATAATACATTTTTACAAGATCGATTTCCGTCACCGTACTTCTCGAGTTTATGGGTCCGCTCTGTTTGTTATAGAAATTCATTGTAAATCTATCCAACTGCTTCGATATATTTTAATAATAAAATAATTTTATAGTTAGGGAAGTTCTAGTATTCTATAAAATCTGATTTTATCTGAGGAAATCAATTAAAAAGGGTTTTTTCCAATGTTTGCGGCAAAAAAAAAAAAATAAACAACAAACGTAGATCGTGCAAAGCAAATGAATGCTGAAAAGGTTTTATTCTTGAAATAACACTGGGTTAGGTTTCTTCGTCTCCTGAATTAACCTAGAAAGTCGAAGAAAGATATTTCTGTCCTATAATTTTTGTATTGATTGGATCCTGTATGGATCCAATCGATACAAAAATTCATAAGTCAATCTCGAGCGAAGGAAAAGTCTAAAATTTTTAGACTAAAAATTAAAAAACAATTTCTGACAATAATATAGTAAAGAATAAAGATAGATATTTTTTCATTTAAGAAGAAGAGTGACGGAAAATTCGCCCCCGAATCTTAGATTGTAATTGTTATTGTACAATTCAATAAACTCAAACAAAAACATAAATTTTTCTGTGAGTGAGTTTTCTTAACTTGCATAATTTAATAAACATACGTTATTTTCTTTCAGATTTGATAGAAAAAAAATCACTTATTTCTAAAAAAAAAAAAAAAAAAATGGTATTTTGAAATTTATTTTATTTTTTTTTAATTGCTGTTCGTAAGAAAAAAAAATATTGTTAAAAATAAAGACATTATTTGAAGAATCGAAAAATAAATGTAATAAATGTTATTTTCGAGTGTGAACCATTTTTAAAAGACTTTTAGTTTTATTTCTTTTTTATTTTATTTTAGCAACTTTTATTATTTTTTGTATAGATGTTCAAAAAAGCAAATTCTTTATTACCACATTTGACTACTTTTCCATATCAGAAGAAGAGTATGGTAATTGAATAACTCCTAAATTCAGAATAATTTTAAAAATGCATATTGGGTGCAATTAGATTAGCTTCTTCTCTCCACCTCCCAGCTATGGATAAATAACAAGACAGACCAGGTTCTGTAGCCTTGGATGCTGGTCTACCACAGAAAGAAATCGCAACCTACTGTGGGAAAAAAATCTGCCTCGTCAGTCATGTATCAAAAGATACATGATCACCTAAGCATGTATCACGCCTGGCACATAACTGACTGACCTCAAGAGCTGATATGTTGTGATAACAACAAAGATGAGGACAATAGTGTAAATAATGATTACTCCTCATCCTAGAAATTCAGACTGGCATCATTAATTATCTCATTTAAGGTCTGATCTGATCGCAAGCAATATTCTCTTCAACACATTGACTGCCAACAATTAGCAGTTTTTATTATCACATCGACTGCAAGTTATTATGTGCTTGGCATTTTCTGATACATTTTTCAAGATTCAGTTTATTCGCAATAAGGCTCATGGCCACATTATGTTGAAACACCGGTTCCCATCAAACAACATTGAGTCTGGTAAATACCTAGATGGGTGGCCATTTAAGAATACCAGGTGCTGTAAGGTTGGACGTGCAGGTGGTGTAATAGATAATGGTTCAATGTTGTTAATCAGAGAGCTGAGTTCCAATTCCCGTTGGTTTCATTGTATTCACTTACGGGCAAATACCCTTGGTAAAAGTATGAATCCATTTACTTACTGTCCAGTTATGGATTAATTAGTAAAACTTGTCTCCCTTAACTATTAAAAAACCCCTAAAAAACGTAAAACTTAAAAAAAAAAAATAAATAGTAAACAAAACTTAAAAATAGTAAAAAAAAAAAAAAAAAAATTAACTAAAAAAAAAATTCTTACAATCTAAAAATATTTTCTGGCTTTAAATAACCAATCGATATTTACCGTGATACCTTAATGCAGTGGTTCCCAAACAATGTGGAGAGGGCAACAAGAGAGGTGGAATGATTGAAAAACAGTTCAGAAACAGTTTCACAAAATTCATATGCCAAAGATAAACATGATTTCAAAATTCAAAATATTATTATGGATCAATTGTAATTACATGCATATAATTAGTTATAAATAATTATTGACCAGTTTTATCATTGCGACATTTTTACATCATATCAAGTATTAAGAATATAATAACTAGGGTCTGCAAATTGGAGAAGAGAGTTATCAATGATAATGTTCTGCTTTCTAATCCATGGTTATCTCCCTCTAACATTCTCTCTGTTTTTTTCATTTTTAAATATACTTTTTGTTACATGAAATTTAGTGAGGTATGAGCAAATTTTAATTCTAAAAATGCGTCTCAGAGACAAAAAGTTTGGGAACCCCTGTCTTAATGTGAAAACAATGTTAAAAATTCAGTTGAGACAAAAAATCAACCCATAGAAATTTTTTAATACCTAAGTTGGCTGTTATAAAGTTGGCATTTGAAGTCAGATTCTGTTAATTGATCTCTGGCAGACAATGTGTTAAAGAAACTTGAAATAAATTTGAAGTTTATTTATAATATTAATATTGTTTTCTCTATAAACACCGAGGCTATGCATGTGTATGTTAGAAGCTTTTCAGGAAAGAGAAAGATAGCCTGAAATGGAGAATTCACTGGTAGCAATAGAAGAATTTAAAAATTGTGAAGACATCTGGAGACTGTTTAGACAACCATTCAAACTCTCATAATACACAGGAACAAAACTGCCCATAACTTTGATTTTACAAATGCCACCCTATATTTTTTTTTTTTTTTTTTTTTTTTTGAATCACCCCAAGTAAGGCAGTAATGCCACTAAAATATACTATACTGTATAATATACTGTAATCCTGGGAAGAGCGATAAAGGAAAAAAAGATAGCTTACAGTATACCTGAGATGAGGAATATCAAGAGAGTATAAAATTTACTGTAATCTTTGAATTGGATGATTGTTTTATTCAGTGAAGAAATTCCAGTTGAAGAAAATGATGAATTACTTTCAGACTGTTAGCTGAAAAACTCCTTGTGAGGAGGGCACAAAAGAAAGTGAAACTCCACATTCAACAAATTCAAGTGATAATATGTGAAATAATCCTAGTGCAGAAATACCAGAGAGATGATACCCAAGCAGGTTATGAAAAATGCCTGAATATTTACAAGATTACAGTGATAAAAATTTAGATAACATAGTAAATTCGAATGTAGATTATCATTGTTTGTTGAAAAATATGCCCACTAAATTATGATAAAGCTATTACTTCAGATGATGATAAAATGACGAGAAGCCATGGAAAAAGAAATAGCTGCTCTAAAAGTGATTAATTTATATGAACTAATAGAGCTTCAACTTGGTAAAACTGTAGCAGGCTGTTGATGTGTGTACACTATTAAAACAAATGACACTAGTGAACATTTCAAAGCAAGATTCGTTGTAAAATACTATTTGCAAAAACTTGGCATAGATTACCATGAAACATCCTCCCCTACAGCTCGATTATCATTAGTAATAATTTTAATGCAACTGTTCAACATAATTTATTTTTCCGTCAAATGGATGTAAAAACAGTATACTTAAATGCACTGATCAACTGTGAAGTGTATATCAAACAAGCAGAGGGCTACTCCATCCGCAGCAAAACCAATAACAAACTTGTATGGTGATTAAGGAAATCCTTATATGGACTTAAGCAAAGTGGACGAAATTGGGATCAAGTTCTTCATACATATTTAATTAGTGAAGGTTTCTCTCAATCTTTGGCAGATTCTTGTATTTACACGAAAAACACTTCTAATATGGTACTGATTATGATTCTTTGAGTTGACAATAGACTAATTGGTGCCAGTTGCAATTCTGAGTTAAATAATGTAA
Source organism: Acanthosepion lycidas (assembly GCA_963932145.1). Lineage (NCBI taxonomy): Eukaryota > Metazoa > Mollusca > Cephalopoda > Sepiida > Sepiidae > Acanthosepion > Acanthosepion lycidas. Next base: position 110,547,620 of record OZ010575.1, on the reverse strand, counting down.
AAACATGTTTAAGTGAACAGTTCAGAATGACTGATCTTGGAAAGCTTTCTTTCTTGGAATGCAGTTTAAGTTTAAAAATAACTATATTGAAATGAATCAAACGATATTGTAAAAATTCTAACCAAATTTAAAATGCAACATTGTAAACCTAGATCAACACCTTGTGAAATTATTATCTATCTAATGGATGAGAGCAATGCTGAACCAGTAGACACAAAATATTATTGAGAGATAGTTGGCACCCTGACTGCCACCTGCCCTGATATTAGTTACGTGCTAACATAAGTGTCACAATATTCTGCAAATCCAACCATGGATCACTTGATGAAAGTCAAACAAGTCTTGTGGTACTTGAAAGGGACAAAAACACACAGTTTAGTGTTTTAATAAGTCGAATAAGCCTCTAACTTTAAGAGGTTTTTGTGATACTGATTGAGGAAATTCCAAAGATCAGTGTAGCATTACAGGTTATGGTTTCCAATTAGCATCAAACAGTTCAATGATTTTGTGGAAAACAAGAAAGCAACCACCAGTTGTATTATCAACCTGCAAAGCAAAGTACACAACATTGGCAGCTGCCACACAAGAAGCAGAATTCCTTATTCAATTATTAGCCATCACTAGCAGCATGGCCTGGCATTGCCCGTGCTTGATTCAAAAATCGTACGACTCATACAGCAATCGCTATCACTTGACTTAAAATATTTTTGCCCTTCCTTGCCTTTAAAGGAGTGCCCTTTGCTGTGCTGATGTTGCTACATGCCTTACTTCTTGCCTATCTCAAACTGCGATTTTTTTTCTAAGCTCTATACTAAACATTAAATCTGTTACAAAAAAAGAACTAAACAAAATGAACACAAAACGATCAGCTTTAAAAAAGGACTCGTAACTGGAAAAACCGAATGAAAAAAGAATGTTAACAACAAATACTTTTTCACACCCAACCCAGTTCTGCGGAATCAGAATCAACATCGACTTTAAGCAACTGAATGAGCCAATTAGAGTAAAGTGCCATACAGATTTAAATTTTTCCCACTTGTGACGAATGCAGCTATCGATTTTTTTTGCATGCTAGTTAACATTCATGTCAGTCAGCTGTTGTCTCTCATGCTGGCCACTAGAATATTCCTGCCTATTCATGGCCAGTACAAAATGGCTGCAAACTACATGAAAACTGCCATAGAAGCATGAAAAAATCAATTATTTCTACTATCAATGGGAGTTGGGAAATGCAAAGTCGGTCATGGCTTTCCCGCTAACTTGGAGCATGTGCATGTAAATTTTGGTGGAAATCCGTCGAAAATTGCGGCTGTGCATTTGTTACACATACACACACACATACATCCTGCCTTTTGTAGATAGAGATAATTAATGCAACTAAAAAAACAGGCCATAATCTATTGCAATAATCAAGGTACTATTGCTCTGGCTAAAAACCTAGTCTACCATCAACGTTCAAAACACATAGACATAAAGTACCACTTCATAAAGACTGAAATTCAAAAAGGTACAATAAAATTAACCTACATTCCAACAGAAGAAAATGTTACCAATTTGTTTACTAAACCTATCGGCAGAACAAAATTAAATAGATTTTTTACTGCACTAAAAGTGCTATACTGAACATTTTTTTTTTTTTTGCATTTTAATTGCCCCAGTTTGTTTGTTTTTTTCTCCTCCTTTTTGTAAAAGGAATAATAAGAAAAAGAAAAAAGAGAAGAAAATATTTAAAAAAAAAAAGAAATAAGGAAAGATTTAAAATATTTAAAAAAAGAAAAATTAATTTTATTATGTATGCAAATTATGTATTTGTAAATGTTTTGCATCTATTATTGGCCCCCATAGAAAGTGGGGTTAATATGAGTGCACTCATCCATCTAGATTGAAGGAGGAGTGTTGATTTCACAGAAGGGAGGAATGATTGCAGAAGTCAGGAATACACAATGCATGCTGGGTTATTTTTCTTAGCCAATAAAATGGGACGGCTTGTGTTTTGACATGATTAAAGTCCAGATTTGCCTCTCTACTAGACAGACCTAATGCTTGCTTATGTGTACAAAAACCAACTCATAGTTTGTAAATTCTTTTGCCTAACCTGTTTGATTTGCTTTAACTATATTGCTTGCTTGCATGTTTGTTGCTGTTTCATCCTTTTTGCCCTTTTTTCTTTTTATTACAAACTTAAGTCTGTTCATGTTATTTATCTTGCATGTTGACAATGGCTTCTAACTCATCATGGTTATTTTTTAAAAGATTGCTTACACAGAAAAATATCAGTGGAATAAGTACCAAACTACACCTTGATTTTAAAAATCTACTAAAAATGAACTAAAGACGAGATTTTTTTAATGCACTAATTCTTTTATTAATTTGTTTCTGCAAGGAAAATTTAGTTAGAAAAGTTTTCACAATTTATTTTTTTAAAGCCAAACGTACTTCTACTTCATTTTTTTTTTATCTCTGTGTAATATTATTTGAAAAATAAAAATATTTACACTACAAGCGAACATTTTGGGGCCATCCTGCATTGCTTTTAAAAAACACCTTCAATTGAGATGTTTTGAATAGATTAAATTTCTGTAGCTACAATGTATTTGCTTTTATTTTGATAAAAAAATAAGCACTTAACTATAATAATGATAATACAACAGCATCATATTTTGTTTTCCTCAATAAAACCACCATCTGCCTTAATTACTGCTTTACAAATTCTTGGCATTCTTTACAACAGTTTTTGAAAAAAGCAAGGCAAGCATAACTGAACATGGCTGCAATAAGACATGGTGTCAAAAGGACAGTTTTTCCCATGACACTGCTTTTATTAGATTGTAAATAAACAATTATATTATTTATTGAAATGGTTGGCAAAACATCAGCTAGTTGACAATCAGTTCAAACTTTATAAAATGGTAAATAAGGATTTCACATATTTTAATAATTTAGTAAATGTTTATAAATTTATGAATATTTAAATTGTTTTCACATTTATTTCTTTATAAATTGGTAAATGATAAATATTCTATTGCATTAGTTATAATTGTATTAGTTTTTAGAATGTTGTAAATATAAAATTCTTCTTCTTAATAATCTAATAAATAAATAGTGTTTAATATTTTTGTTGTAAATTTTTGAGAACAAAAAAAAATGTAAATACACTTGCATCATATATTTAGGTTTTATTCAAATTCTAATTGCTTTTTAAAGCAATAAACATTGCCGAAGAGTGAAGGTTGTTAATAAACCGGTATCATGGGAAAAACCATCCTTTTTGACACTATTTCTTATTGCAGGCATATTTATCCACATTTGTCAAAAGTAGATTGAAGACTTTCTTAAGCATTCTTCAGGCACTGAAAAAGCTTGCTCTCACGGCATTCTCTTCAAACACTCTTTATCCAATTCATCTGGAAAGAGGTCAGGAGATTGATGCGGCAAAATCATCATTTCCAAAGTTTTGTTCTTTTTTCTTTTCTTTTTTGACTCAAAGTAATTTTGACATAATTTATAAGAGTGGATACTTGTTTTGTTGAAAAATGAAATTTTTCCAACTATCTATGAACCGGATGGTACAGCATGTCTTTGCAAAATCAAATGATATTGTTCTTTTTTTCATGATTCCCTTGAACTGAATCAAATCTCCAGTGCTTTTGGCAATCTCAAAAGGTCAACTGGGTTAATAGTGAAAAAACAATTATAATGTTTCTCACATAAAATATTCATAATTTAGCAAATGTATTATGGAGAGATGAATCTAAATTTGAAATTATTTTTGTAGTAAGGGGAGCCTGGAAAAAATCTGAAAAATAAAAGCAAATACACTGTAGTTATTGAAATTGTATTATTTATTTTAAAAAAAAGTGGTGTCATGGGAAAACCCTCCTTTTGATACTACGTCTTATTGTGGGCATGTTCATTCATGTTTGCCCTCCTTTTTTTCAAAAGCTGTTGGAAAGAATGCCAAGAATTTGTAAAGTGGTAATTATGGCAGATGGTAGTTTTATTGTGTAAAACAAAATATGATGCTGTTGTATGACCACTTTTTTTATAGTTAAGTGCTTATTATTTGTCAAAATAAAAGCAAGTACAATGTAGTTACTGAAATTTTCTTTTATAAAAAAACAACTTATTTTAAGGTGTATTTTAAAAAAAAAAAATACAGGGTGACCCCAAACTTTTTGCCTGTTGTATACATAGACCCATCAGAGATATTAAATCAGTTCAGGTTACTTGAAATTTTACAATAGATAAAATCCCCAATAATTCTAAAATATTATTTCCGATAATCCTTCATATGAACAGTGAAAAATAATCTGCCAAAGTTCCAATTCACTTAAACAGCATAAAATATACTGTCCTGTTTTATTTCAGCTATGTCACGTGGTAGACCCAGTGCCCCACAGTCGATCGTCAGTCCAAATGAATTATTATCACAAGAAGATATTCTGCAAGAAGATTGGTGCTTATTGGAGCTCGGCAACCATCTGCGGGAGCCTATAACCGTGCTGCGTTGGTTAGCACGACGACGACTCATTCGAAACAGCCTACATTGCAACCAGTGTGCGCAGCCCTTTGGGCTGAATGCCTATCAAGATGCAACAGATGGTTATCGCTGGTATTGCAAATCATGTAAACTTCGTCGAAGCGTCAGAGACGATTCGTTCTTTGCTCACAGCAGGTTACCGCTAAAGCAACTGATCTGTTATGCCTATTGCTGGAGTCGCAACATGGCACAGAATGACATCCTTCATGAAGCACGCATGAACAATGCTAGTAAAACACTTGCTGCTTGGGGCGTTCACTGTCGTGATATCTGTGAAATGGGAATTGAAGAAAATCCCTCAATGATTAACAATTTAAACAAAGATGGCACGCCTGTGTTTTCAACATTTATTTGCTGTGTAGTCGACCATTACCGGTTGTAATAATGTTTAATTGTAATAAATGTATATACCTTGGTCTTATTGATTTTACCCTGTTCAGAGAAGAACAGTTTATATTTTGCCACTTAAGTGAGGGATTACCTTACTTACCTGCATAGTCCACCATTACTGGTTGTAATAATGTTTAATTGTAATAAACATATATACCTTGGTCTTAATGATTTTATGCTGTTCAGGGAAGAACAGTTTATTTTTTGCTGCTTAAGTGAGGGATTACTTTACTTCCCTTGTAAAATTTTCAGCTATCTTTTGAAATAATATGTACGTTGTACAATTTTTTGGTTCAGAAAGAAAATATTATCTACTGAAAAATTATTTAATTAAATTAATTTTTTTTTTTATTTTGCTATGTGGATACCTCTGAAATGTGATTAAATAAGAATGCTGATTTTTCTAGACAAAAGTGTGAAGTTGAACACATGTCATTAAATTGGATATTTTTAAAAGAAAATTAAATTTTATTTTTTGTTTGTATATAAGAAACATTAAGAAATAATTCTATTACTTTTTTGATTATTTCCAAGTTAACCCATGCATGAGCAACAATAACTTTAAAATGATTTAGTGATACACGTCTTACTAATTAACCCATAGCTAGGGGGAGAAATGGTGGATTCATACAAACATAACAAACCCAACTTTCTGATTTCTAAACCATTATCCATTGCACCACCTGCATATTCAAACATACAGCACCTTCCCAAGAGGTTACTCATCTAGATACTGACCAGACTTGACATTGCTTAATTTTGGTGACTGTACGGGAACTGAACATGATATGGCTGTAAGCCAGGACTGGGATTAATTTTGCACAAAGCAAATTGGGTCTTGTCTGATAAAGGATCTGTCATAATAATTTGAGGCAAGGTTTTACAAGGCTGGATGCTTTTCCTGCCATCCAACTCAAGACATTTACAGTAGTTCAATTATACTGAGAGTTTTTATTGAGGCACCACCTCTAGGAAGGTTACCATTCAAGACTTGAGACCCCATTTAATCATATATATATATATATATATAGATATATAGATACACCTAGTGAGCCAGACAAACCTACCTAGGTTTCACCTAAACGGATCGTCAGGGAAAGTATGGCTAACGAGGTAAAGATTTACCTTAGATTTTTTTTTTAACTCACCCCTACCCATTTTTGTTGAATAAATAAATTTTAACCCCCCCCATCTACTTAGTTTGTGGTTCTTCGGTCACGTATGGTTTTAATTATCGCCTATAAATATGTGTTTCTCTTTACCTCGTTAGCCATACTTTCCCTGACGATCCATTTAGGTGAAACCTAGGTAGGTTTGTCTGGCTCACTAGGTGTATCTAGGTCTGCTCTACGATTGTATTGAGCTCTTTTGTTAGCTGTCTACTCGTATCGGGGTTTTTTCTTTGGGCTTCAGACCTGCATCTGTGCAATTTGTTCAACAGTAGTTCATGTTTGTAGCTCTTTCATTTTTTAAAACCTTTTTTTCCCTCGAGATTGATTTGATTATTTACAAATCAAAAATTGGAGGGTTTTTCGAAACAAGTCTAGTTATCTATATTTATATGTGTATATATATATATATATATACAGAAGTTTAACACCATAGAACCTATATATGTAGGTTTGAAAATGCAAAAAACATTCTTTAAGGATCCTTTTCAACCAACACATCATCATCAGAATACATTGGTAAATACTGATGTTGAGTCTTTCCGCGTGTGTGTATTGAAATCAGGACAAACACAAACGTAGGGAAAAATACTGGTATATCTGCAGAGGTATTTACAACAGAGAGATTAGTAGTCAAACGAACGCAGGTTAGTCAGTCACAATCAGAAAGAGTATAAAGTCCAACTGTATCTTCCAGTAGAGAGACGGAAGTGTGATGGTCCACCTGATCTCCCCAGAACTCTATAGAACTGTCCTATTAGTAGTAGAGAGATCAGTCCATTCTGATGAGAAGGTGTGTGCGCCCCAACAACTGACAAAATAACAATTCACACTGTGAGAAAAAAGGAAACTCATCTAAATTCAAATTTATTAATAAAAATATGAAGAAAAAAAATATATTAGCGAAAGAGCCAGTGTAAGGGATTCCTGATGAGTATAAAATGGAAAAATTCACTCACATACTTCCTTACTGAGAGAGAGAACAAAATGTTCTTCCTGTCTGCACAGTTGATGTAATTTAATAAAATCTCTTCTAATATGCCTAAATACTGATCAGACCAAGCTCTGCACAGTAAACTGTCATTATATCTTGCCTCACTCTCCAGATTGTCTAGAAAATGTTGCCCAATGGTCAAGTTGTGAACAGACTGTGTACAACACATACTGAAATTAAAAATACCATGTGTTATATTTATATTAACATCATGTCTGACCCGTTTTTCAAGTCACTGATTGGTTCATCCTACATAGCCTCACACTGACATTTGAATTGATAAACGACAGAATTACATTGGTGGTAGGAGAAACCATCTTTGAAAAATGAGGGAAAAATTGGATTAATCACAAAGACATTTAACCTAACTGCCAAAAAAAATCCAATGTAACACAGGCTGGCACTCTACTGTCTAGTGTCTGACTTTATAGAGGACACAGGGCAGGACCAAAAACTACTGGAGCCTTGAAGCATTTAGTTTTGCATTCAACCCTATGCTTGATGTGTGAGATATATATATATATATGTATATATAATAAAACGGCTTATGCACTAATATTCCATGGTTATAATTTATTATATTGGAATCGTAATTACGATCCAATTCATCAGACCTACAAATTTAAAAAGAAATCAGAAAAAATAACTCCGGGAATAAAAAATAAAATTTAGTGAGAGTGTATGTATGAGAGTGGGGGATGAATGTGAGAGGTAAATGAAAGCTCTAGAGAGGGGTAACAGACGAGAGAAGAACAGGAAGGTCTAAAGATGAAGGGGGGGATTAAAATTTAACAAAAGTTTTAAAGAGAGTAGTTAAAAGACAGTTTAAATGAGCTTTCATTTACCTCTCACATTCGTCCCCCACTCTCCACTTGCTTCTACGCACACATGCACCCATTGGATCATTGTCTAATAGATCCTTTCAAATACCCCTGCATAGTGTCAAATGGTTTCACAGGTCTCTAGGCACATTGACGAAGTGTCTGCATTATAAATGTCTGCTGCATAAACCAATTGTTTTAGGTGGCCCCATAGATAAAAATCCTACGGTCGAGGAAACATGCAGGCTATGGGACCGGTCCTCCCCTACCCATCCATCTTTCATGGTAGATGTTAGCCTGTGCATTGCGAATAATATAGCTGAAATGTGCTGGAGTATAATCATGTATAAACCACACATGTCTTCATATTAGCAGGGATACATCCTCTAGCAGGAAGTGTGTTTGAAATTAAGTCCCTGTAGACAGCTCTTGGGAGAACATGGACCTACCAGACATGTTCTAGCCCACATTAATCATAAACTGATGCTGGTGTTTAATCTGTATTGTATCATGGGGATTCTGATCTGCCCACAAATGTTGGTTGTGTAAATTTGTTATTCCATCTCTTCATAATGTTTCCTCATCTGTAAATAAAACTGAAGATACAAATAACAGATTGGCACTTTGTGCGAATAACCATTGGCAAAAGTTTCCCCATGGTGAGTTATCAGAAGGTGAAAGACTCTGCAGGCATTGCAAATGATATTGATATAGGAATTGCTCTTGAAGTACCCTCTATGTAGTACTATGGGATGTACGACATGCTGGGGCCATTTGATGATAGCCTGTAGAATCTGTTCTTCGTGGTCAGGTATATGAGTGGATCTCAATCTTTCTCAATCCATAGTTCATGGTGCCATAGATCCTGTCTCAGCAACACAATGATAAACAGCAGCAAAGGTTGGCTGCCTTTGATCTGTAAACACAATCTAATGCAGTCTCATGTCTATTACCATTTGCACAACCCTATATGAAAATCATATATACCTGCTCATAATATGAATATCCTGCTATTGTTAAATTGAACACTTCTCAGTTAACTCACAACTACACACATTAAACTTTGAAGACAGACTAGCCATAAATGTACATGAATGACAAATGTAACCTAATCTACATGTCAACACAGCATCATCTACTGAAAACTTTTGTTAAACTTAATAACTCAAAAATGAAGGATTTGCAGATATATGTTTCCATGGACTTTTGTCCTTGTTTTGGTGTGAGAAACCCACCCCCAAAGTTTTTGAAAGTATTTTTGATATACCCTGTATATATAAAATAGATCAATGAAGGAAATTTGAGAGATAAAAAAACAATAAAAATAATAATATTGATAATAAGACTAATAATATTTATTGTATATTAGTCAGCCTTTCAGAAGCATGAAGAGAAAGATATGTCTATATTTCTGAGATGAGATATTATGTACACTATTTACATTATTCGGAATATTGTCATCATCTTTGTCACCATATTTATCACAACATTTTGGCTGTTGTACACTCTGGCCTTCTTCAGTATCTGTCTATATTTCTGAGATGAAGTATTATGTACACTATTTACATTATTCAGACTATTGTCCTCATCTTTGTCGCCATATCACAATGTTTCGGCTGTTGTATGCTGCGGCCTTCTTCAGTATTTGTCAATATTTCTGAGATGAGGTATTATGTACATTATTCGGAGTATTGTCCATCTTTGTTGCCATATTTATTACAATGTTTCAGTCGTATGCACCTGCCTTCTTCAGGTGGTTGGAATGTCGAACTGAACCCTTTATTTCACTCACTGGGGTAGTCTGTTCTAGTTCCACATGCCATGTTTAAGGGATGTCAATTATCAGTTATCTGCTGTTAATTTTCCCTCTGAAAGTTCTCCACTACCTTAACTGGGTATTGAACTCACACTCTTTGGGTCCTGTCACTGGATCTAACTAACACCTTTATCCACTGTGCCATGGTTATAATGGTTGAGCTCAAGTCAGCCTTGTGCTGACTTGGAACAACCAAAGTAAGGTTCATACTTACTTCATCATTGGAGGGGCAGCAAACCATGTCTGAATGCTGTGCATTGGGAAGTGAAAGAGAGTTTCTTTTGCTGGTCCTTTTTGGAAGTGTTTTTTTTTTTTTTAGTCTCGAAGTAAGTTAGGATAAGTCATGACAAGGATGGTTATATTGATCAAGCTCAGGCCAACCTTGTGCTGAGTTGGAATGACCAAAATACAGGTTGTACTTTATTCCTCAGTGGCAATTTGGCAAAACACCTGTGAATGCTATGCATTGGAAAGTGAAAAGAGATATCAATCATCATTCAACCAGGAAAAAGAGATGTTTTCCCAGCAGGGATATCTTCATCCATGTGCAGCTATATGTTGAAGCAAGAGGAAGAGCAGGAAATGTTTGTCTTTTTATTGAACCTAAATAGTGCCATCTAATGGGCGCTTGGTGAAGTATGGTAATTTCTTTTTCTTTATAGATAATTATAATTTTATTGATTAATTTTATTTCATGAACCCAGAAACCTGAATCTGTTTATTGTAAATAAAATCAAATGAGGCCATATTCTGTTGTCAAAAAGATTTTTGCATTGTAGGAAATTCACTGGTCCCGGTTTTTTTATATTAAAAATCCAAATGTTCAAATTCCAAACAATAATAAAATTAAAATTTTAAAAATTCATGGGTATGCCTATTAAATAAATCATTTGTATATACAAACATATGTACATGAATTCAAAGAGTTAAAAAAAAGTAAAAATATTTTTTAGTTAAGTTAAAGTCTTGGGGTAGTTTGCTCACAGAAAACCCTGTAGTTTAGGAAAGACTTTTGAGTAGTGATCCACAGTTCAAGCTGTAGGTGAAAAAGACTTTATCATTAGCAAAGATTCATTGACCATCTGAGCTATTGTTGCTGAAGATGATTTATTTGAAGTCACTGACCTGTTTCTTTCAGTATGCGCTGTAATGAGAAGGAAATAACTATATAACCACATCTTTTCTTGTATTTAAACAGCTTGGAGGTAGTTGTATTTCAGTCAAAATCTGTAGGGTTTTATGAGTATTTTTTTGCAAAAGTGGGCTTGAGAAAAATAGAGTTTTAATTTACTCTGATTGGTGAAATATTTCACATAGTAATGTTAATTTATAACCAATAGACACTTTGATTTAAACAGTGTGCTGTATTAGGGAATTTCTTTGTCATGTTTGTAAATATTGTCTATTATTGAGTAGAAAATAGAAAGTTTTGGCATGTTTTAATATGGTATGTATGTGGGTAAATTCTAAAACCCACATTCATACATTATATATGTTCCAAAAATCATCATAGATAGGGGTATTAGTAGGGACAAGCTCCCACTGTCTATAAAATGCTTCTGTGGCATGCATCTCAAATAGCCTCTAACAACTAAGTCCAGCTCCAAGTCAAAGAATGGGCAAAGGCAGACAACTGGCACCTTATAACCAGCTGCTCTGTGTAGATGGAGCTTGACAGCCCAGGAAGGCAGTACATCTGGAGGAAGGAAATCTTTGATTTTAAACTTATGCTGCCTTACAGTTATATCCAACCAAACACAGAAAAGGTGATGGAAGTAAGTCCACACAGAAAATCCAGTATAGAGCCCTGAAGATGGTAGTCTGTTAACACTCCTGCAGCCAAGCTGACCCCAAGTATAATAGCATGTACTTTTAGGGATCATGTCGATACATCCGAAAGGAGTTTAACATATTATCTAAGATTTGAATATTACGTCCCTGGGATGGTCACTCCCACTAATAGAATATACATGAGCTCGCACTTTCATTTCAAACACAGTATTGCATGTCTCATGGAAGTTTGTAACAACACGCAGAATCACCTTTTGGAATGGTGCGTGTTGCTTTCCAAAATGCTGTCAGAATTTCCTTTGGGCTGCAACATTGGAGCTTTGGCTGGAGAATTATGCTTTCACTATGTATGCAATTTCTTTTGGAGTCCACAACATTATGAAATACCAAGTACCTGTAGGAAATAGTAAAATCTTAGATTATATCTTGTACTCTTGTATATCAGTTATGTCATAAATACGGGGTGGTTCCAGAAGTCTTGGGAACCGTTTCTAGTGCTCATATCTGCTGAACTATGAATGGTAGTAAGGTGAAACTGGTACCATTTTAAAGCTAAATTCCTTAAGTTTTTTGTAATGCTAATGATTTTTTTCATATTTTTTCAGATCCAGCAATGGTGTTCACTCAACCAGAAAAGGCATTCTGCATCCTTGAATTTGTAAAAACTGAGTCATGGACACTTGTTCAACGTGCATTTCACACAAAATTCTGAAAAGAGGCACCAGAAAGGAAGTCCATATTGAGATGGCATGGTAAATTCATAAAGGATGGGTGTTTGTGCCCAGCTAAGGGAATGGGATGCCCTTCAACGTCTGATGATACGGTTGAGTGAGTTCAAACTGCCTTCGAGCGGAGCTCCCATAAATCGATCAGAAGAGCCAGTAAGGAACTTCAAATTACTACAACATCTGTTTGGCGTGTCTTAAAAAGACGACTACAAATGACACCTTACAAGCTGCAGTTAACCCAACAGTTGCAGGACACTGATAAAACAGATCGTCGTGACTTTTGCATTGCAATGCAAGAGAAGTTGGAAGATGACAGATTTGATGTGTGCCGTGTGACCAATGGTATTCACATTGAACATTCCATGTAAAACTTAAGTTTAAATTCTTTAAGAATATGTCAGGCATGTTCTTATATCGTTAATAGTTTTCGAGATATTCAATGTCAAAATGTTCCCAAGACTTTTGGAACACCCTGTATATTTGATAATCTATGTCATTTTTATAATCCTAATTATTTGCATTTAAAATGTGTCTCATCATTATCGGACATCCTGTATTTGGTTGCGTGATCATCCAAGGTGGGGATTTGGGTTTGACAGGTTCATGAACTTGTACTAAGTTTATCTGAGCTTCAGCACAGAGATCTTTTATGCATAGGCCAGATAGTTTGAGGGGCTTTCCTTTTTTGCTAAAAAGATCTATATTTGGGTAGAAGACTTTTATATGTGGGGTTTATCAGATATAATAAGAGTTTCTGCCAGGACTGTAATGCCAGTTTTTTTCTTTCTGATTTTTAATAGAGGTTTGTGTGTTTCTCTATATGAACTTATAGTGGAGTGGGGCTTAAAGATTAAAATGAACAGTTGGCTTACCCATGCCAAGAAGATTAATGAAGGATGATAATGATGAAGAAACATATAGGTAATTTTAACAAAAGAAGATAAGAAATTTATTCAGGAAGTTCCTTGTTTGAAGTAGTGTCAGTAGCTCATTTAAGGAAAATAAATCAGAATCTTTAAAGTCCATAGTTTTAACATATTGTCATGAGGAGGAAATGTTCATACAACAGATTAAATGATCTGAATCAAAATGATATTCAAAAATGTTTAAAACAAAAGTAAGAGTGTTTGTTGCTCACACAAGAGATATATGGTTTGCATACATACAAAAGTAGATGAAGAAAGATAGTTTGGAATACTTAGCTTTCTTGGATTGGCGAGAAAAAGTTCTTTGACATCCTGCATGCTAGTCAGAGGCTGATAATATAATTGGTGAGTAATTTTACACTGGTGAGAACTTCAACACTGGTTGCAATGAGCAGAAACAAAACCTTTCACAACTTCATACACTATACTCTGATTAATTTTTCTCCATATTTTATATAAAATAAAATTTTGCATACATTCACTACTTTCTTCTTTTTCACTGGCGCAAAGAAAATTTCACATAAGTTAGCAAATTCCTTTCCATCTTCTTCCATAGTTCTCTTAATTGGAAAGGAGTGGGTGAAGGGAGTTATTATTTTGCATTCACTACAACCTCTACTGCAAAGGCAGTGAAAGCTCCTAAAACAAATCTCATGTCTTGACAATGTATTGCGTCTATTTTTTATATATATATATATGAGTTTTTTGTGATCTGTATATGTTTAAAATTGAATTTTGCGTAACTACTGAACCCCACAGTTAACATGCTTTTCCTCCAGTGAGTGTGAATATGTTTTGAAATCTGATCTATTTGAACATGCTGAGCCACACAATTCATTTGATTAGTTTCTCACCGGTGGAGATTTCATTGTGAATGTGCTTTTAAAATTGTTATCAGTAAACATGCTGAACCTCACATTTCAAATGAATATACTTTCTCCAGTATGTGCATGCAAATGAAATTCTCAAAGTGAGTTCTAAAAATGTTAAACCACATGCTTCACATGAACAAGGTTTCTCTCCAGTGTGTGCTTTCATGTAAATAAAACACACTGGTACACTTAAAATTATGTTATACATATTAATATTTGAATTTTATAACAGTCAATTTTCAATTTATGCCTGATAATTGTCACATGCAACATGAAACTCACACTTGTACCAAAAGCTGAGGAACAAATTTATATTTATTATTATTAGTGTATATATATATATATATATATATATAGGGATGAGTTTAGACTGTGGCATCAAGGCAAAATGCTGCAGTGCCTGTATTTAATGCTGAGGTGCCTTTAAAAGACAAGTCACATTCATGGCAATTTTTGCCTTTAACTTAAAAAAAAAAATTTTTTTTTAATGTAAAAATGAAAATGTGGTTGTGGGATAGGGCTCCAAGAAAAAATTGTGTCCCAGATCCCTGTGCAGATATCTTTTAAAAGGAATTTCAACAAATGTTTATAAGTTTATTTCAATCTTGCAACATTTATGTCTACTGCAAATGAAATGAACATCATATGTATACACACACATTACATAGTAATAATACATTTCATCTTTAAACAGCAATACTTAAATAGACTGGTCCCCTCAAAAAGGAAAGAAAATTACCTGTAAGCCAAAAAGTCAGGTTATGAGTTTGACATTGCATTTATATTGGACACCCCATCTAAAATAATAGAAAATTAATGTTTTTCCATTCTGACAAATTGCCTGAGTTGAGGAAGTTTTTTCTGAATGCTATATCCCTGTGTCTGTATGTGTGTGTGTGTATATATAATATATATATATATATATATATATATATATATATATATGTGAAAATATTGTGGAAAATAGGAAAGAAACTGGTTTGGTAAATAATCCAAAGTTCCTCCCAAAAAATTTCGCTTGAAGATGGAACAGAGCCTACTCAAGTTAATTCAAATATTATTTTGAAGTTTTCGGCTCTTGTTTTGAAACATGAGACCTCTTATGTAGCGAGTTGGAATCATATTTTTAAATAAATAATTATATATATATATATATATATATATACACTAATAGTAATGTTTGGTAAAAAACCTAAGATGGCTCAAATGTAGATATGTCAAAGCAAATCGGTAGCCGAGGAAAAAATTGGAAATAAAAAAAGAAAGAACTAAAAATATCCAAACAGGGCGAAATAAATCGACCTGTGCCTTAAGTCTTTAGTCCAAAGAAAAAAAGCCAAGTGAGTAGTAAGACTAAAACATAGAGTGCTCAATATGCTTTCCCTGAAAATCCGTTTAGGTGGAACCTAAGTAGGTTTTCCTGGCTCTTTAGGATTTATTTTATATATATATATGTGTGTGTGTGTGTGTGCAGGGATGAGTTTAGTCTAGGATAGGAACAGGCAAAAATTGCCTTGATGGACCCCTTAAAATTGAGGACACCACAGCAATTTTTTTAGAATTTGTAAAATTTGTTTTTTATTTGTAAATGTAATATTAACATAAAATCTTTAAAAAATTGATAAAAATAAAAAGCTTTAAAGTCAAATACCTTTATTGGCAAATAACAGATTATGCTGACTAGAATTATAAGCAATGATACATTGAAGTGAAATATTTTCAAAAAAGAAATCAAACATTACAACATTATTAGCTTAGAATATGTTTTGGAAAGAATGAGATTGTTGTATTACTATATAGAATATAAAGCTTTTTCAGCATAAAATCAAAATTATATATATATATATATATATATATATATATATAATAGTAGATAACAGCAAAATACTACAAAGCACAGTGTGCAAGGAAAGATGCAAAATATGGGAGGCTGTTATACAACTGTGGAGTAATGGATAGCAGCTTGGATTGAGGAATTGGAGAGTCAAGTTCGAATTCCAGTTGAATCCATTACACTCACTTACATACTAATACTCTTGGGAAAGGTATGAATCCTCTTCTTCTCGTACCAGCTATGGGTAAATAGCAGGACAGACCAGATTCTATAGCCTTGGATAGCAACTGGTCTACCACAGAAAGAAATGGCAACCTTTGGAAAAATAAATCTGCCTCATTAGTCATGTATCAAAAGATACATGATTGCCTACACCATGCATGGCACATAACAGAACTGTTATACAGCTAGAACCCACATTAAATATCTTTCACTACATGAGACAGCATTTTAAAATGTGTATAAAATATTTAATGCATTTATAAAAGAATTATACAGTGTAACCCGGATATGAGAGATTTTCTCTGGTCCCAAATTAGAGCCATACTTACCTAAACAAAATAGACCAAACCCTGATATAAGAGAAACCCCGATATAAGAGACTTCTTCTCCAGTCCCGACAACTCTCTTATATCCGGGTTACACTGTAATACAAACAAAATATTTACTATATTAATTTGCAGTTATAGTCAAGCTTCAGGAAACTGTTTTACACAAAGTCATTGACATGAAACATGTTTGGAAATGTAACAATCACAAAAACAATAAAGATATAAGAATTCTTTAAAATGCTGAAATACATATTTCATGGGAATATGTTTTTTTTTTCCTCTGTGTCTTTGTGTATCCATTTTTTTAAAGTTCAAAGTAATGGACAAGTTGAAGCAGATACTCCATTTTTTTTTTCCTCCTGTGTATCTACATGGTAAGATTCAAATGCCGAGTCATCCTTTTCATTTCTCTCTAGGCTGTGCATATCAAGGTTCACTTCACAGATGCTTATAAAAAAAAGGAATAAATGGTTTGTAGTATTAGGTTGGTGCAAAAATAATGTCGTTTTCTCACATATGTTACTATGTGAGAAAACGACATTATTTTTGCACCAACCTAACAGAAACCCAGGTTTCTGTTGCTTTTTGCATTAATTGTTTGTATTTGGACAAAGACACATCTATAATACACCAAATTCCTTAAATTCCTTAGCTTCTTAACATTAAATAAATTATGATAAGCACCATCTCAGTTGTAGAACATATTTTATTTTCCAAATTAATTTCTTAAACAGTCCACTGGGGACATAAATGTTATTATGGCTTTAAAACTGGACATTTTAAAATTATAGATATATTCCAATTTATTACAACAGAATAGGAGAAATAGAGTTGTGGGCGGAACATGGGCTTGCAAGCTTCAGGAAACAACAACAACAACAAACAATACGAAGACTTGAGTAAAAAAATCTATTGCCGAGTTTATTTTTGTAAGTGAAAATGCATTAACAAAAATAAGGTTACAGGCAAAAAACATCTCTGCATGTTCATGTAGAGAGTGAGAACTGCACTGTCCTAAGAAGGACAGTTTTGTAGTTTTTGAAGAGTGTTATCCTCAAAAAGTATCAGTTCTGGTGCTATAAAAAGAAAACTACAACACATATCAATTCGGTATTTAATCTCCTTTGAAACCACACACTTTATTCAACATTGTTTCGACCGATGGAAGCATTCATGGAAGACCTTTATTGGGATAGCAAGCAGCTGTTTTGTCATATTCTCTTGGATTTAGTCAATGTCTTGTTCCTTTCAAGTAGGATTTGATTTTTGAAGAGGAGAATGTTGCAAGTAGCATACTGTGGGGAATATGGTGGTTGTCAGATTTGTTGGTAAATGTTTTTTCTTGATCAAAAACTACTGCACAAGCCATAATCACTAATGGAACCTCTGTAGTGTGGTGAAACAGCCACACTTTACACACTTTCCTTCCAAGCCTTGCTATAAACAACAGAAGTGAGCAATAATGTTATAACTTACAGTGTATGCTCAACAGAGTTCAAGGTCAATTTGTGCCAAGCAGTTTCACTCTGCGTTCTTTAACTCCATTACCATAGCAATAGTCCCAATACTTTTTGATCAGACCTTGTATATACTTTTCAAATGTTCATTTTTAAAACCATAAGGTTTTAAACTTTATTAAAATATTCAAATTTCACAATAGGATTTCTGTTTATCAATAAATTAAAGAAATTCAATAATTTTAAAAATACAATGAAAATATTTGTGTGTTAGTCCACTTGGCTTTGCCAAAAACACCTGTTAGGTGGCACTATTTAAGATTATAAAAAGACAAACATTTCCTTCTCTTTCTTACTTTTTCTTCTTGATTCAAGATTATTGCAAGCTAGTTAATGCACTTCCCAACTTGTTTTGGACATTAGTAACATTGATGTTTGGTATTGGGAATAAACACGTGTCTCTTGAAGTACCCACGACAAAATGGTGGACTCAGGATGTGAGTCCATGTAAAAAAATGAAAGGAACGATAAGAACCAATATATATGTACAAACAAATGATAATGTATTAACAACAAATGTATACAAGCGACATAGACAATAACGCATGTAACAAAGGAATGTGAAGACTGTAGTGGATGTGTTAATTATAATGGGTAAATACTTGTTGAGAATAGGCTGCGAGAAAATTAACGATTTCCACTAACATTAAAATCTCTATATTCATACATAGAATAAGATACAAAACTCAACGGAATGATTTCAAAACATAACAATTAGATTTATTAATGTTTGATGTACAAGCATGCGAACTGAAAAGGTAGGACAGAGTCGTGTCCCTTTGATTTGGTAATAGTTGTACTGGAGTTCATATTAAGAAGAAGTAATATTGAACTTGTAATTTAGAAGAATAAAGTTTGAAATTGTGAGTTCTAAAATTGGTAAAAGTTCAGGAGTGATTTCAGAGGTTGGTGAGTGAGTGTATTGGAGTTGTTTCGTGTTAAATAAATTTAACTTTGTAACTTCAAAAGTATGAGTGATGTGGAGTAGTTTAGCAATTGGTTATCCATCACAAAGCTCACTGGTAAACTTGTGTTCGTGCATCGTATTTATTTACATTCCTGGTCCTGTGTGTGGCTCGTGAACACATTTCAAGATTTTGGGCGGTATTTTGTGTTTAAACACGTGTGCATAGGCGTTGTTATTACTTTGAGATATATTGGCCAATCAGAAGCAATTATTGTAAAACTTGCGTCTGGAGCCTGGATTGTGTTTATCTTGCACAAAAATCTATAACTTACATGAAAATGTAAATTAGAAATGTTTTTAGCATTTCTTGTCCAATGAGGATGTAGTGCACTCAGTAATTGGTTCTGATCCACTGGCATATAGAGGTTAAGCTCTATAAGACTTTTTGGTACAAAGTGAATGTGCATACGTATGTATGTGTGTGTATGGGTTGTTCATGTGTTTCCCAAAGGTAATGCATTCTCCGCAATAGGTTTACATGTTGACGAATAAGTGGATAAGGTAAGAAGAAAATGAGAAAAATTATCGCCAAGTATTTATAATCCAGAAAGTGTCCCCTAGTAGCAGTTTCAAAAATTACAAGGGGTTAATCTGATTAAATGTAGTTACATGTAGGTAATGTGTCCCTCACTGGTGCACGTTTGTTTCCATGGTCCACTGACTGTTTGAACTCTCACACACAAACAAGCACATTCTTATAAAAGGTGTTTCATTAAGATGGATCAAAGTCAGCAGTTAATAAATCAGTGTTATTGGTGAAATTTTATTTATTTCTCTATTGGATGATGTTATTTAAGTCATGGCAATGATGTGGGGAAAATAATATCGCCCAAATTATCATTATGTAAATGGGCTTACTAACTATAAGAACAATAACAAAAATCAGAAAAATTTACTTAATTATTTTTGAATTTGCGAATTTTCCTTTTAATAATTCATAGTATTATTTTATGACACACACACACACACAAAAAAAAAATGTTGCTGTCGGATTTTAAAACTGCCATTGAATGGATGTTACATGAATTATCTCCCTTGACTTTCGCTCTTTCAAAATCATTTTCTGAATGCGAGCAATCGGATTCTTTTTTCATTTTAAAAGAAAATTTTTTTCAAGTTATTTTTGCTTGTTTCTAATTTTATTGTTCTTCGAAGGAAAACAAAAGAAAACAGAAAGAAGTACGTATAACGTTTTTGCTTACGAATTTAGTTAAAAGGAGCCATTTTTTTTCGTATCTGTAGTGTAAAAAATAAAAAACAATATTCGTTTTTCTCACATTTTAAATTTTATTTTTCTAGAATTAAAGTATTTCCTTATGAAAACTCTTAATAATTTTCAGTTGTTTTCATTAAATGTAATTTTTTTAATTCAAAACTGTTTAATTTCGATTACTAAAAATTTATAATCTCTTCCAAACTATTATTTATATTTCACTATGAAAAGAAATAATAAATCATTTATTTTTTAAAATTATGTAAAAGTTCTGTTGTTATCTGGAAGATAAAACAATTTTTGTTTTTTGTTGTTGTTTTTTTTTTTTGTTTTACTAATTAAAAAAATAATGTTTAATACTTGGTTTTTGTTTGTCTTATGGACATAAAAAAAACTTTCGCCTATGCCATCTTCGTTAAAAAATAAAAAGTAAACGTCTGAGTTCTTCCTTAAAATTGACGTCGTTTGAAAGAAGAACGATCCAGAAGGTTGGTGCAAAAATAATTTCGTTTTCTCACATAGTAACATATGTTTGAAAACGAAATTATTTTTGCACCAACCTATTATATAAGCTGAAAGTTTGAAAGAAAAATACTAAATAGGGGAGGAAAAGTACGTTTACTTTTCGTATTGTTTGTCCAGAAGGTCAAGGTTTCAAATCTTTTCGCAGTTTTACTTTTAAGTAACGGTTAATTTAGCTTAAGTAACCCGGATATAAGAGTGTTGTCGGGACCGGAGAAGAAGTCTCTTATATCCGGGTTTGATCTATTTTTTTGTTTAGGTAAGTATGGCTCTAATTTGGGACCAGAGAAAATCTAATCTCCGGGTTTCTCTTATATCCGGGTTACACTGTAACAAATAAGGTTATATTTATAATTTGGGTTAATACATTTATTTAGTAATTTTGTTTTATGTACTTTGCTTTATTGTTCGATATATGGGGGTTCCATTCAGATCCTATCTTTAATTTTTTTACACGTGAATTGTTTGTATTTTTTTATTTTTTATGTAAAAGTTGACTTTGATTTTGTTTTTTGTATCCCTTTCGTTTTTCGCGAATTGTTTTTTTAAATTCTTATGCAGAATAAATTATTACATGAAGAATTTCTAATGTTGGTTCCAATTGCACAATTTTTAATCATTTCACCCCAACCAAGGCGATAATGCAACTAAGACTCAAAGGGAGCTTATTGGGAGTGAAATAGAATGAGAAAACTTTAAGAGAACAAACCGGAAACCCTATCTAGATAGGAAAAAAAAGAAACCTCTACTCCTGTTAAGGGCGTATGGTCAAGTAGTTTGAAAATACGTCTCCTGGTATATTTATCCCACAACAAAAATGGCTGACTTGGAATGTGAGTTCGGGTAACAAAATGTAAGTAACAACAAAATAGTTATGTCTAATACTTTGCTAAAAAAAAAAAAAAGAGCATACCCTGATGAAAAAAGACCCCAAACTTGATTAAACAATTTTTATCGTCTAAATGTTTATGCTGTTATTAAAAGGAAAGACCTAAGTATTTTTTGAATATATTATAATTTTTTTAATCCTTTCTGACATATCTGAAATTTTAGTTAAAAATTTTGTTTTTTTTATTCAACAAAATTTACATAAAATCGATCATGTCAGCCATTTTTGACAATTTTGTAAACAAAAGTGAAATTCTTTATTTTAAAAATCTTGTAAAATTCAATTATACTTTTTTCAAAAGTTATTTTAGGAAAATTAGAAAATTTAAAGTATACTTAATATAATTTGAAACAAACATTATATAATTTTTTAGCAGAAAAATTTAGTTGGAAGCATGTGTAACCATGGTGATTGTTTTTGGATGTGTGAATTGATGTTTACATCAATGTATCGACAACTAACAATTTATTGAATGGACGGGCAGAAGTGACAGTATTTTCAAATTTTAAGTGAATCAGATTTTTAAATATAAAGCAATTCTTAAAAATTAAATATTAGGTTGGTGCAAAAATAATTTCGTTTTCTAACATATGTTACTATGTGAGAAAACGAAATTATTTTTGCACCAACCTAATATTTTCAAAAGTCTAATATTTTATTGATTTTTTTCTTAGTTATGTCTTAGATATGTCCAAAGCCTACTCTGTTTCCGTCCTTAAATTGAATCTAAAAAAGAAAATAATTAATAATTGCAGTATGTCTCTCACTGAAAAACAATAAATTGATTATATTTAAAAAATGAAATTAAAATGTTTAGTGAAATAGGATGTAGAAAAGAAAATTAAAAATTTTGAAATTCAACAATGATGGTCAGTCAGAGAATTTGATACTGAAGGAAAGCAAAGCAATTTCTTAAGGCCTTTCTCTAAATTTCTGCTAAAAAATTAAGTAATGTTCCAATTACATTAAATAAACTTTAAATTTTCTAATTTTTCTAAAATAATTTTCGAAAAGAGTATAATTGAATTTTACAAGATTTTTAAACAGAAAATTTTATGTCAATTTTGTTGACTAAAATAAAAAACAAGATTTCTTACTAAAATTTCCAATATGCTAGGAAGAATTAAAAATGTAAAAAAATAATAAAAAAATGCACAATTCTTCCAATAAAATTCCTTAAAATATTCATCTACTTAGCAATAGGATTAATTGATTTTTTCTGTAGAGTGGGTGGCCATGGTTAAATGTAAATAAATGACAGTGCTTTCCAACAAACAGAATTGACAAAGTTTGCAATAAGCAATAACAAGAAAAGAACAGGGCAAAACATAATATAAAGCAAGCAAACAATATATGCAAGACAAATTAACAGTAATATGACAAAAAGTTCACAAACTAAGAATTCGGGTTGACACACAAGCAAATTCAGATCAATGAACATAGCATTCTAACTTCAAAATAAGCTCTTCAAATGACTATGCAACATTCAGGAAGCAAGGAATATCTAAACCACTGCACTCTGCTTTAAAGGCAATGATTGAAGTGTACTTTTTTCATTTGCTGAGTTAGCCTGCTGTTTGTCATCATTTATCTGAAATGAAATGATGATACGAACAAGTTAGAAAAGAGAGCTATTAAAAGATGTGTCCTCAAAGAACTGAGCAACTCTGTATTTCAGTGGTTTGTGTACAGACATGAGACATCAATGCCCTATCTACTATTTAAGTTTAATCAAACAAAAATTCTTATTTAAATAATCTCCTAGGTCATATTTTGAAACTGTATTGTTCTCGTTGTCTTCATCTTCCGTAAAGTAAAGGATTTTTTTTATTTATTATCACCAAAATTTATGATTTGTCCTGAACTGCTTTTATCTAAATTCTATTTAAGATATATGTTTCTACTGACAATATTACCTTGTAATATATTGGCGGCATGGTAGAGTAATAGATTGCCAATTGGTCTGAGGAATTGAGAGCCAAGTTTGAATTCATTACATTTACTTTTATGATATGCCATAGGAAAAGGTATAAATTCAACTCTCCTACCCCAGCTATGGGTAAATAGAAGGACAGACTAGGTTCTATAGCAACCAGTCTAGGAGAAGGAAAACTTTGAATTAAAAGCTGTTGTTAGCCCTGGCAAAGTACATACAGTGCAACTAAGGCTAAGTTAAGGATCATTTTCATTGATTCTATGATCACTAGGGTTGACTCCTCTTTTAGTATATTGGTTAATTCTTCTACAAATTATGTAGGAGATAAGCATTTATTTGTTCTTTCAATCAGTGTGTATTAGCTACAATTTAGCTAGTATAAGGATGATGTGAACTGAAAAGTACAAATGATAACAAGTCTGTGCACCCATAATTGATAATAATATCCAATCAATGGCCGTGTAATTTTAAAAAATTAAGAATAGTTGTAGAGAATATTTTCCTAATATCTTTGTATATTTATTTATAAAGCTTTCAAAAACAAAATCCTATATTGGTACATCTTTTTGAAGGAATAAATAACAACTTTTAAATATACAAAAATTATTAAAACAATATTACAGAAAATGTAGAAAAAAATTTTGAAAAAATATGAAAGAAATTTTTTTTAATACAGACACTAGTTCTGAAATATGAATTAAAAAAATAAAACACTGTACAAAAAGGACCATATTTTATTTTATTTTTGGCAAACATGGATAAGCATATTGACAATAAAACGTAGTGTCAAAAGGATGGTTTTTCCCATGAAAAACTTTTTTAACTGCCTTTACTCTTCAGCAATGGTTATTGTTTTAAAAAGTGATGATTAGAATTCTAATAAAACCTAAACATATAATGAAAGTGAATTTATACATTTCCTTTGTTCTTGAGAATTTATAACAAAAATAATAAACACTTGTAGATTATTTATCTACACTATTTATTTATTGGAATTGTTGGCTAATTACTAACTAATTAAAACTTTATAAAATGGTAAAATAATAGTGATATCAATAGAAAAAAAAATGTCCTTTCGATATTCCATATTATTGCAGGCACATTTATCCAAGTTTGCCTTATTATTTTTTTAATTTCAAACTTAGGCATTTATATCAACTATTCTTTTTGATTTTGAATTTTTTCAGTATTTATTTTTCAAGGACTTCAAAAAGTGTAAACCTCAATATTATCTGCCTCAACGCACAATTGAAAATCATCAAATCAAAAAGGTATGATGCAATTTCACAAAAACATTTTCTCTAAACTTTTAAAGGGAGACTTCTTTGAAAAAAAAAAACAAATATATTCTTTTTTATTAAAATGCCAAAAGTTTTATAAAAATCCTGTAATTTGATGAATTTTGGAAGACTTTTAAAATCAACATTATATAACCCCAAAATGTCAATGATATTTTTATGGTGAGTTTTTACATAGAGTAAAAAACATATTTAAAAACAAATTCGCTTCACTTCTGCTTAAAATCTAGAAATAATATCTGTATTAGAATTTTTCTGTTCTTTTGGCTTTTGGTTGACAAAAAATTGAACTTAAAATTAAAAGTAATAAATGTTTCATAGCATCATTTACTCAGGTCTTCAACTTTCATTGTGAAAATTGAAGATACCTAGAATACATTATTTACATTATTCGGACTATTGTCCTCATCTTTGTCGCCATATTTATCACAACGTTTTGGCCGTTGTACACTCCGGCCTTCAGGTGGTTGGAATGTCGAACTGAACCCTTTATTTCGCTCACTGGGGTAGACTGTTCTAGTTCCACGTGCCATGTTTAATGGATGTCAGTTATCAGATATCTCCTGTTAATTTTCCCTCTGAAAGTTCTCCACTGCCTTAGCCAGGTATTGAATTCACACTCTTTGGGTTATGTAACTGGATCTAACCAACACCTTTAAAGCTTTGTCATATGCTATGCTATACCCGCTATATACTATAACCACTTGAAGAAGGCTGGAGCGGACAACGGCCGAAACATGATAAATATGGCGACAAAGATGAGGACAATAGTCTGAATAATGTACATAATACCTCATCTCAGAAATATAGACAGACCTAGAATACAGTGTGTCTGATATACCTTTGTCACAATATTTGCCTAAATAAGAACAAAATCAGTCCAATTTTATATTCAATTTATACAGGAAATTGAACATTGGCAGCTAAGTTCTTTTCTGTTGTATCAACATATAATATTTAATAATATGTCTTTTTCTTTCAGAGATTTAAAATCTGCTGGGAAACATATTCTTCTGGTGACTGTATATAAATACTGTACAACAAAAGTGTCATTATCACTTTAGCACTGGATATAAAAATACATACCCAACATAATATCTATAATTTTTGGAAATTTGATTCATGAAGACCTAAGGTGAAAAAAAAGTAATTATTTTACAGTGTGATTATTTATATTTTAGATTGCTTATATGAAAAAATATTTACAGAGAAATCCGCAAAAGTGCAATAATTTTGTGATATGTCAATATATTCCTGAAAAAGATAATATCATATACAGTTGCAAAAGTTTATACATATGAAATGTGTCGTCCAACAATTTCATGGACAGCAGATATAAAAAAACACACATGTGAATACAACTGATGAATATATGTATATGAAATGTCTGGTTCAGCATTTTCATGTAAATCAAATTTAAATCATCACAGGGAAACATCCACTGGTTAGAAACAATATTCATTTAAAGTTTGTAGGTCAGCATTTTTAGAGTGTTCAGTTTTAAAAGTACACATGCAAACTCATACGTGCGAGAAACCATATTCGTGTGAAGTGTGCGGATCAACATTTTCATGTCGGCCAAATTTGAAAAGACACATGCGAACTCACACTGGTGAGAAACCATATTCTTGTGAAGTGTGTGGATCAGCATTTTCACAGAGATCATCTTTAAGCACTCACATGCTGACACACACTGGTGAGAAACCATATTCATGTGAAGTGTGTGGTTCAGCATTTTCATTGAGATCATATTTCAACATACACATGCGAAAACACACTGGTGAGAAACCATATCAGTGTGAAGTGTGTGGCTCAGCATTTTCACAGAGATCATCTTTAAACACTCACATGCGGACACACACTGGTGAGAAGCCATATTCATGTGAAATGTGTGGTTCATCATTTTCATCAAGATTATATTTTACTGCTCATATGCAAGCACATGTTGGTGAAAAACCATTTTCATGTGAAGTGTGTGGTTCAAGATTTTCACAGAAATCTGATTTGAAAAGACACATGCAAACTCACACTGGTGAGAAACCATATCCCTGTGAAGTGTGTGGTTCTGCATTCTCACGGAGATCACATTTAAATCAACACATGTTAACACACACTGGTGAGAAACCATATTCATGTGAAATGTGTGATTCTGCATTTCCTAATATATCACATTTAAATCGTCACATGCGAATACACACTGGTGAGAAGCCATATTCATGTGAAGTGTGTCATTCAGCATTTGCAAGAACTGCAGATTTAAAAAGACACATAAAAACACACACTGGAGAAAAACCCTATTCATGTGAAATGTGTGATTCAGCCTTTTCACGAAGGTCACAATTAAACATTCACATGCGGACACACACAGGCGAGAGACCATATTCATGTGAAGTATGTGGGTCGTCATTTTCACGTAGGTCACATTTGATTCGTCACATGCGAACACACACTGGTGAGAAACCATATTCATGTAAATTATGTAGTTCAGCATTTTCACAGAAATCAAATTTAAACAATCACATGCAAACACACGCTGGAGAAAAACCATATGCCTGTGACGTCTCTGGTTTGGAATTTAGAGAGAATTCTGAATTAAAAAGACACATACTCACCAATACTGGTGAGAAACCATATGCAGATGTACACTGAAGAGTTTATTTCAGCATTTCTCATTTAAATCCTCACCTGTGGACACATAGGAATGAAAACATAAAGTTTCTGTCTCAACATTTAAAAAAAAAACTTGTATGAAACCAGAAAGATGATGAGTGTGCTTTTTGGATTTTTTCTCAGTGATCAGATGTAAAAAAAAAAAAAAAAAAAAATTCATGCAAAGACAGGACAAAACTATATTCACGTGAAGTCTGCCTCAGCATTTTAAAGAATTTGTGTAATTTTGGTGGCTATGTTCTGGTGTTATTGGAACATTACACTTTCAAATTAACGATATGTTAAAGAATACAAAGACCATGGCCGAAATGGTCAGCAATTGGCTGGAGTACCTCATGGGCATAGTATTGATATGTTTATGTTTAAGTGACATCATGCATGATGCAAGTTTGAAAACAGTAGGAAATGAATGTTAAATATTTCATATATATTAATTATTTTGTATGTTAAATATTTTATGCAAACTTTTAAATGATGTCAACTGTTGGTGATAGAGATTTAATATAGGTTGTTTCTTTTGTATAATCATGGCCTTGTGCATTTTGACTTTTTCTTTACAAACTGTGCTGTTTACAATTTGGTAATATCTACTAGTTTTTGTCTCGTGAATTGTTGTATTTTGGTTGTGTGCAATGTGATGATCAAATTGTACAAAATTTCAATAACTGACAAGTTAACCTCCAAGTGTGTTGCTTATGTGATCAATGTAAGAATTTAATATTGGTATTTCATTATTTGTATTGGAAATACAATTTCTTAAAGGATATGAGAACACCATAAACAACATTGTTTTTAGCAAGAGATGATTTTTGAAGTCTTTAGTCATTTGTAATGATTAGATAAAATTTTTAACCTTTTAATAGAAAATGACAAATCAGAGTTATGTATTCAAATCCTGAAGTTATGTGTACCAGTAAATTATATATTTTTATAGTTAGCTGCATCTGCTTTTGTTAAATAAAGTTATTGGTGTTTTTGTTTAAATCAAGATTTATTTATACTTTAAGGGTAATTGTATTTACTCCTCAAGGATATTATTGTTGATAAGTGTTTTATGTGGGTCAATTCTTTATGAAATGATATGTGCAAGGAAGAAATTATTTCTGCTCAGTTAATCAGGACATTGCCAACAAAATTCTTGTCTATGGCACTGACAAAATTTAGTCCCTGGTAATGAGCAAGATGGTGGATAGAATTTGAACAAACACATGAAATACAATTTTCATCTGTATATGCAAAAACCTATTTGAAAACTGGAAAAATACAATAAAAATCTAGAAAGCTTTTTGATTGAATTTAATAAACTTGCATTAATTAATTTTGCTGCTTAAATATATGTTTATTTATTGTGAAATAAAATTATTTTTCTGATGACAGGTGCATCAGCAAAACATTTCAAAGTAGTTTTCCCAAACTTTTTTGTATATTTACTACATATATTTATATGTGATAAAATAAAATAAAGAACAAGTAGGAAACATATCTCAATCTGTCATGTTTCACCTTTATTAAGGCTTCATCAGAGATTGAGATAGAAAGGAAAAAAGAAAAGAGACTGGTATGTTCATGATCTTTGGTTAGTTCTCATGTGTCAGACATTCCAAAAATCATACCAGTACTCTGTCTCTTTGCTTTTCTATCTTGATCTCTGATGAAGCCTTAATAAAAGTGAAACATGTTAGATTGAGATATGTTTCCTACTTGTTCTTTATTTTATTTTATCATCTTGTCAGATTCCTATCCATATCTGATGTACATTTGATCATCAACTCATATTTATATGTACTTCACTGACATTTCTTTTAAGTTATCTTCAGTTCATCCTAGTAATTTTTTTCTCCCCATAGAAATCATAGTGATAAGTATTAAACAACAAAGACTTGGAAAACATGGATAAACATGTCCACAATAAGACATAGTGTCAAAAACGACAGTTTCCCATGACACCACATTTTTTTAACTACCTTCACTCTTCGTTTAATTTTTAAAAAGGAATGTTTATGAAAGTGAAGGCATGGTGGAGTAATGGATTGCGGAATCATAGATCCGAGTTCCAATTCCAGTCACATTCATTCCATTCACTTACGTGCTAATACCCTTGGAAAAGGTATAAATCCTCTTCCTCTCCCCCCAGCTATGGGTAAATAGCAAGACAGATCGGGTTCTATAGCCTTGGATGGCAACTGGACTACCGCAGAAAAAATTGGCAACCTACTGCGAGTAAAAAATCTGCCTTGACTGTCATGTATCAAAAGATACATGATCACCTAAGAGTGTATCATGCATAACATATAACTATGAAAGTGAATTTATATAGTTTCTTTGTTCTTAAAAATTTACAATAAAAATAATATTAGATTGTTCATTTACACTACTATTTAATGGGATGGTTGGCAAAATATCAGCTAATTGCTAACTGATTCAAGCTTTATAAAATGGTAAATCATAAGGATTTCCTGATGGTATGTTTGCATATTTAATAATTTAGTAAATGTTTCTAAATTTATGAATAAAAAATTGTTTTCATATTTATTTCTTTATAAATTAGTAAATGATATTGTATTGCATTGTATTAGTTTTAGAATGCAGTAAACATAAAATTATTCTTGTAAATAAACAATTTAATAAATAGCGTTTAATGTTTTTGTCATAAAT
The DNA here is from genome assembly GCA_963932145.1 of Acanthosepion lycidas. Classification (NCBI taxonomy): domain Eukaryota; kingdom Metazoa; phylum Mollusca; class Cephalopoda; order Sepiida; family Sepiidae; genus Acanthosepion; species Acanthosepion lycidas. Next base: position 110,517,521 of record OZ010575.1, on the reverse strand, counting down.
TCTTAAGAATAGAGAAATGTGTAACTTCACTTCCATCATATGTTCAGGTTTTATTATAATCCTAATCATCGCTTTTTAAAACAACAAACATTGCTGAAGAGTGAAGGTAGTTAAAAAAAAACTGTCTTTTTGACATTAAATATTGTTTATTTGATTGAAAAAGAAATAAATATCTAACCACTAGACTGACTTGGCTTTTCTCTTTCTACCCTCTTTATTCTTCTCTTTATTCTTCTGACCATTCTCCCTCAATGCATCCAACCTCCCCTTTGTACTTAATACATTCCCCCTCCTACTGCTTCTTTCATTTTCCTCTTTCTTTTCTCCTCTCCCCTTTATTTCTGTAACTATTCTCTTTCAACGCATCCAACATCCCCTTTGTACCTAATTCATTTCCCCCTCCTACTGTTTCTTTCATTCTTCTCCTTCCACTGACACCTGTTGTGAGGAAATGAGATTCATGTAATTCATTCTCTTTCCAAGATCTTTCACAACACACATACTATAGAGACAATGTTATTTGTTTTTCAAAATTTGACTTTATTATTGCGTACACTTGCAAAAAGGTATGAATCCACCCACCTCTTCTTCCTCTCCACAGCTATGAGTTAAATAGTAATACTAAACCATTATTATATAAAAATTCTTACAATTGAAAAGATATTTTCTGGCTTTAAATAATGTGCAAAGTGATAAGCTGGAGAAAATAAGTGAATCATTGTGTATATTTATTGCCAGAAAGAAAAGTTAATTATCTAAGTTTGTGCATAGGTTTTGTTACTTAAAATGTATGTCAAAATATGCTAGAATTCACTGAAATCCTGTCTGAGTTAATATAAAATTTTAATTTGAAAATATTATATACAACTTATGTTTAATAATACCTCTTCTTTCAGAGATAGGGCTTGCATCCCTATTGTGTTGAAAGACGAATTCTCGTATGATCACTGAAGTCAAGCATAGTCAGCACCTAGATGGGTGACCACTTGGGAATACCAGGTGTTGTAAGCATAGATGTGCAGGTGTTGTAATGAATGATGGCTTAGAACTAAATTTGAGGGCCAAGTTTCAATTCCAGTTGAGTTTATTATATTCACTTATGTGCAAATTCCCTTGGGAAATGTATGAATCCACCCCTTCTCCCTCTAGCTATAGGTTAATTAGTAAGACTTGTATCAGTGAATCATGCAAAAAATTTCTTACAATTTAAAAATATTTTCTGGCTTTAAATAACCTTCAGAAAGTTGATAAGCCATAAAAAAAAAATCAGTCTTTCAGAGATTTTAAATCAGGGAACAAAAATGAAACTCTTCTGACAGTTGTAAATAAATACTGCACAACAAAAGCAGGATTATCACTTTTGTGTTGGATATGAAACTTTGTGCTTTATAAAAAGAAAAGTATAAAAAAAATAAAGTTACTATGTGATTATATTTTAGAGTGCTTGCTAAAATAAATGTAAAAACAAAGCTATCAAGGAAGAAGATTCTCATGAAAGGATAGACATACAAATAAACACTGCTAAGTATATACACATGAAATATGTTCAACATTTTCATGGAAATCAAATTTAAACACTCACAACTGGACATACATTGGTAAGAAACCATATTCATTCATGTGTGGTTTAACACTTTATGTTGACTAAATTTGAGAAGACACATGCAAACACAAACTGGAGAGAAACCATATTCATTCATGTGTGGTTTAACACTTTATGTTGACTAAATTTGAGAAGACACATGCAAACACAAACTGGAGAGAAACCATATTCATTCATGTGTGGTTTAACACTTTATGTTGACTAAATTTGAGAAGACACATGCAAACACAAACTGGAGAGAAACCATATTCATGTGAAGTGTGTGGTTTTACATTTCTTAAGAGATCACATTTAAATTGGCATATGTAAGCACCCCGGTGAGAAAGCATTTTCATGTGAAAAGAGTGGTTTAAAGTTTTTAGGACAATCATTTGTCAAAAGATACTACCAAATTAACAGTGGTGAGAAATTATATTCATGTGGAGTTGTGTAGCATTTGCTAGGAATTCAAATTTAAAAAGACGCAATTCATGTGAAGTGTGCGGTTTAGCATTTGAAAGAAATTCAACTTTAAAACTTTCCATGAAAACTAACTTGTGAGAAACCATATTCATGTGAAGTGTATGGTCCTGCATTTTTCTAGAGATCCTTTTTAAACACTTATAAGAGTACACACAGATGAGAAACCGTATTTACATGAACTGTGTAGTTTAACATTTTCATGGTAACCAAGTTTAGAGAGACACAAGCAAACTCATATTGCTGAGAAATCATATGTATGTGGCTCCACATTTCCACCAGTATCTTCATTAAAAAAAGTTGCATGCATGCACACACTGGTGAGAAAACATATTTGTGTTAAATGTGTAATTCTGCATTTTTGCAGGGATGTTATTTAAACTTTTGCAGGAAAGCATATACTGGTGAATAAACATTCATTTTCAGTTGAATTTAAAAAGTAACATGCAAACTCATACTGGAGAGAAACCATATTCATGTGAAGTGTGTGTGTAATTCAGTATTTTCACATTCATCAATTGTAAAACTCATATTAACACATGGGTTGATTGGTTTAGTCTTTTTAGTATTTTCAGCTATCAAAACATGCATATAAATATATACTGAGGAGAAACCATATTTATCCAGTGTCTGTCATTCAGCATTTTCAAAGATGTTAACTTAAAAAACTCCAATGTGGACAACGAAAATCAAAAACAGGGTGAGTGGGCTTTGAATGTTTTATGATTTCAATTTTAAAAAGACATGGGAATACATAATTGTAGGAAGCCCCATATATCTGAAATGTATGATTGGACTTTTTTCACTGTTCAGATTTTTTAGAATTTTTATTTAAAAGATCCTTTACAGACATTAACAGGAAAGAAATCAGAAATATTTCAAGTTTGTTTTTAACCATTTTTGGCAGAAGCTACATTTGAAACTATTGAAGGTGAGCAAGGTATATTCTTGTGACATATTTGTTTCAGCATGGAAGTAAAATTTAAAAGCACATATGCAAACAGACTATGGAGTTTTTCCTTTTACAAAGCCACTTTTAAAGTCAGAATGGAAAACGCCAACATTCATGTGAGGTAGGTGGTTCATCATTTTCATAGGTGTTTTATTTACTGTCTATTGTATAGTAAGTATTACCAAAGAAGACAAATGTAAAATTTCACAGGGAAACCATATTTGGAGGTAGTGCATGTATCAGCATTCTTATGGATTTGAATTTAAAAAACTCACTTGTAAATTCAGACTGGAAATCACCCACATTCTTTTGAGGCATATAGGACATCATTGTGGCAGATGTTTCATGTAAAATTCCCATATGAATTCATATAAGCCATATATAGTATGGATTAGCATTTTCAGAGAAACATATCTTAAATACAAATTTAATGATATTGAAGTTTTAAATAAAACATGCAAATACACTCTGCAGAAAAATATATGAAAATTATGTAAAGTGTTATTTTCAAATAACTTCCTAATTTTTTTACTTCATTTTTCAAAAAATATTATATATTTTATTTATTCAAAAATTATAAGCATGTTATAACATCACTACAAAAATAACCATTTTGTTTCAACACTTCAATATCAGCCTCTATTATTACCTTGTATTTGGATATTATATATTTTATTAAAAATCATCTTTACATTAATTTTTACACAATTCCAACATTTTAATTAAAATTTTTATACAAGTAAACTGCTGACAATAGTGGAGCTCTGGTGTTTGCGTCTCTCAGTCAATGCATGTTGTGCCCATGTGCCATATTTCTGGACCTTACCTATTGAGTGAAGATGATGAATGACAGTAACATGAGAGCTTGCCAACTTGTGGCAGGGGTCATATAACCCCTAAAATAATAATGATAACAAAGGAGGATATGCTGTAAAACAGAAAACACCAAGTGAAAGAGAAGCGTTTTCGAATAACCAAGATGTTAATATGCTGTAAAGACTTTGAAATGTAAATGTTACAGAAAGTTAATTTAGAAGACAAAATACAATCTTTTTGTAAGTGTACAAAGGATATCAGATTACTAATAGAAAATTACTGGAACAATAATAATTTGGAACTTTTAAAAAAAGAAATGGATTTTGATACTATAAGAATTGAAATTAAAATTAAGGATGTTTTGATTTAGAATTTATTTTTAAAACAAAAATCTCTGGTTTACAAAGCAGCAGAATAATTAATAGCAAGGTGATAAACAATAGCATCTTTTTGTGAACCTTGGAAACAAATCGTTGAAAGAGTAAATTGTTTATTCTCGAAGGAGTGAACCTGTACTTTGGTAGTATGTCAGTATGTTCGCACTAGAAAAACAGATACGTCACCAGTCTGGGACATGTGAGGTCAGTTCTCTTAATAAAAAAGTGAGCTAACTGGAGGAGAGAGAGTTTTGTCTTCGAATGCAGTCAAACTGAGTGAAGAGACGTCAGAGATTGAAAAAGGAACAGTCCGCTGTGTGTTGCTGAAGGGGAAGAAGTGAAATACCGCCACTAACATCTAAGTACCACTACTCCTGCTACTACTAATTGTACTACTGAGAACGGGAACATCGAAGGTTGTAGTAGTTGCACTAAGAACAGACCAAAAAGGGTTAAAACGAAGGCCACATCTTTTCTTTGCTGAAATTATTCATAGTATTTGTGTTTGTTTGGTTATTGTTCACATACAAGAAACATTAAACCTTGTGCAACAAGAATTTTTTTGTGTGTTTGCTTTTATATATAAAATTTTGTCCTTTCAAAATCAAATCGACTTGGTTATATTTATTTTTCTGTTAACCCAATTCTCACCTGACAAACTCGAGCTTTCCAGGATTGAAATAATCACAACATGGCTGGAGGGTGGCTTCGAATTGATATTGGGAACCGGAGACTTGTGTCTAATCTGTAATACTGGACCATACCAGACCGATAACTGGTCTTGTGTAGTAGAAGATGTGTGCAGAGCCTTGCATCGCTGATGGATTTTTTGTTTAGTTTTGGGTGTTCAGAGCATTCACATCTGGCCAGTGGTGGAAAATTAGGATTAGGATTAGAAAGATTTTGTTGTGTCAGACTTCCAAGTTTAAAGAGTCTAATAGACTCAAACATGTCTGTCTTCTTTGCAGCTTACATAGTAATGGGCATTTGAAATCCTGACTAGGACACTGATAATGTATACTGATGGTGTAGAGATGCAAGTTGTTTGAGATAAAGTCACATGACAGCCAGAGTATAATATCAATGCATTGCCTATTTACACTACTTACATTGTTCAGTCTGTTGTCCTTATTTTTGTTGTCATATTCACAACATTTTGGCTGTTGTACGCTCTGATCTTCAGGTGATTAGAATTTTGAACCAAACCTTTTTATTTCATCCACAGGGGTAGATTGTTCAAGATCCATGTGCTATACTTCCGGACATCTCAGTGTCAGTATTTTCCCTTTATAAACTCTCCAAGTTTTTGTTCACCTCTGCTCTGGCCAGGTATTGAACTCATAACTCTTTGGGTCAAGTCACTGGATTACTTCAACCAATTTTTTTATCTACTGGGCCATTTTTTTTTTTTTTTTTCATGTACTGACATTTTCCAAATTGCATATAAAGAAGGAGTATTAAATAATTTTTTTACTTTTTTATTATTTGCCAGTCAAATCCTGTGAAGGAAAATGTATTAAATATATTCATGTTTCAGCTGTTGTACACTCCAGCCTACTTCAAGTGATATGTTAAAATTTCAAACCAAACCCTTTATTTTGTCCATTGGGGTAGATTGTTCTAGTTCCATGTGCCATGCCTTTTCTGGATATATAAGTTTTAGTTATTTCTCTATCGGAACTCAACTTTCCAAGTTTTTGTTCATCTCTGCTGTGGCCAGGTATTGAACTCATAACTCTTTGGACCAAGTCACTAGATTACTTCAACCAACACTTTTATCCACTGGGCCATGTGCCCTGAAGATGACCAGAGTGTACAATGGTTGAAATGTTGTGAATATGACAACAAAGATGAGGACAATAGTCTGAACAATGTAAATAGTGTAAATACCTCATCTCAGAAATATAGACAGAGATAACAGTTCACAGAGTTACGAAAACCAGTTTTTCAGTTAGCACTCCCTGAATCAAGATGTGCCTGCCCATACAAGTTACTATGTAAGCTGCAAAGAAGACAGACATGACTAACCCATGGTAGTAGTGCATACAATGTCTCACTAGATACATAGAAGACACTACCAACATGTTTTCTTTTTGTTTTTTTTTTGGTGTGAAATATTACAAGTAAGACCCTCTCTCTTTTTGTCTCTTTCACGTTACTTGTTGTATACATATGTTATAGTTTCTCTTTGTGGGACAAATCAGTGATAAGTGTATATCAGCATAAAAATTGTTTTGAAAAAAATGCATCTTTGTCACTCTTTTCTTTCAGTTATTTTGCTCTGTCCATATATTAAGGTGTTACTATATCACGAAAAAAAATGCTTATACCTAGGAAATATTCCTTCTTGCATAGCACCTCCATTAACAGGAAAGTCACAAAAGACTCTCAAATGGGTATTTATTAAATTTATAGTGTGACACAAGGCCACAAATATATGACTTCTTGTGTATAATTGCCTGTGCAATATGCTCACCAACATAATGATTTTCTTATCTTTCTCTTCTGTGTGTTATGTCTCTTCAGGATGTTAGCGATCAAGGCTTTCCACAGCTTCCTATCCTTTGTAACTCTTAATAAATTTTGTCTTTTTCTGTTGCTCCTAAACACTGTTCTGCTATCAATTTATACAAGCTTGTTAGGTAGGTTATGTACTGTTTTTCTCTGTCCCTCTTGCCATCAATATTTCTTGTGAGTGTCAAATTTTCCAAGTCCTCTTTCCTTAAAATGTGCCCTAAAAATTTCAACTATATCTTATGATGTTAAGCAGAAGTGTCCTTTTTGTTTCAATTTTCTTTAAAACTTCATTGTTCCTCACATGTTCAGTCCATGGTATTCTCATCATCCTTCTGTAGAACCACATTTCTGTTGTCTCAAGTCGTTTCTTCATCTGTCCAGCATTCACTGACGTATAGGAAGACAGATATTACTTTAACTAACAGTAACAATAACTCTAACAGTTAAGTAAATGTCAAATAAATAAATAAATAAAATTTTCTCTCTTTTTGCATAAATTATCGATTATAAAAAAAAATATTAATTTAGAAAGGGAAAATTAAAAACAAAATACCGGACAAAAATTGATTGGATTCAATTTACCTTTATTTAAAAATAAAATCAATATTTGAGAACTTTCGTTGATTATCTCCCTTGAATTTTGATATTTACGTGTCATTGTAAGAAACTGCATTATTTTTAAAAGAAAATTTGAAGCCAAAACTTTTGCTTTATTTTAAATTATAAAATTTAAAATCTCTCCTTAATATTTAAAAAATTTCCCTTATTCTCCAATGCTGCGTATCTGATAGAAAGACGAATTCATTGTAAGTATAACATTCACTCTTGTTTTTGTTTACAATTGAAATTTGCAATTGCGGACACCTTCCTTATTTGCAAAAGCAGCAAAAGTGACGATTAATGTCAGTCCTGTGTTATGTTGTTTTGGGTGGTTTTAGGTACGAGAAAATAGGCTTTTCAGTACTTTTCATTTTATTTACTTTTCTTTTTAACTTGAATCAAGTTTCGATTTTTCTTCAGATCCCACGCTGCTACGCACACACTTTCTTTTGCCTTTGACAAATCAACTTATTGAGAAATTAAAACGACATCGTTATAAAAAAAAAAAAAATACAAAAAAAATAACACTTATTCTTTGAGTAGAAAATTGCTTATTTTTATTTATTTTAGCATTCATTTTGTTGTTTGATGCATCCACGAGTCGTTGCTTTTCAAAAGTTTATTTATTTTTATATTTTTGTTTAGGAAGTTTTAAAAATGTCACTTTTAAATAGTTTTTAAAATAAATGCAATTTTTACTGGTAAGTAAATTTACGTGAGTGGAATTATAAAAAAAAATAAATTTTGAATTTCTCGAAAAACAAAAATTAATCAGATATATGATATATCATTATTTTTTTTATCTATGATTTCAATTTTACATTTTTTTTTACTTACTACTTTTTTAGTAATGCGTAAATTTTTTCAGTGTATTCGTGTTTTGTTTTGTTTTTTCTCCTCAATAATTAAAATTTAAAATAGTCTGAACAACGATTTAATAGAAATACCAAAAAAGAGAGATTTAAAAAAAATATATATTCCCCAAGTAATTATAGCTTTGCGGTTAAATAATTGTCGCTTTTTCATTCATTTTTTTTTTCTTCACGGCTCTCTCTGCCATCACATATGGCGCTGACGACCAACAAATGATTAATTTTTTATGCACAAACATTTTTACTTTTGCAAATGCCAGGACCCACCTTTGCATAATATTTTATTAAAATTTAAATTTGTTGAATTGTGAAAGAAAGTATACCCCCAAAGATTCAAGCATCATGATGAAAAACTTCCCAAACAAAACTTAAAAAGTAAAATAAAAAAAACAAAGTTCTATCGTCACATAATCTTTGTTACTTATTATTAAGAGAAAAAAAACAAATGATATTTTGATTGTTAAATTAAATATCTTTAAATCCTTTTTAGAACCTTCGAAACTTTGGTTAAACGAAAATGTTGTTTTTCCTGTGTCAGCGGGTTACCTGTTACCATGAATAATTAGTACGGGAAATTTTCGTCTTTTTTTACGGTGAAAAACACATTGATTTGGAAATTTTTGTAAAATTCAGATAATTGTCGAATTTTAATGAAACTTTCATGACTTATTCTCGAATGAATGAAATTATTTTAGAAATACTTATTCTTGGGGAAAAACATAGTGAAATATTATTTTTTTTTTTTTTTTACATCTGTTACTCTCCATAAATGAAATTTTGAGAAATTAATTTTTGTGGCGTTTAAAAATGTTTATAGTTAAGGACAAGTTCTTGGAGAATTTAAAATAAATCATCAATTTTTTATTGTGAGGCCGTGTGCTTTTCACTGTATGCCCTACTGTTGTGGGCTTGTGATGTCTATCTTCTTTTAAATACCCATGAAGGGTGGGCACATCTTTCCTCTCCCGTTGTGTTAAAAATAGCAACAGGCCTGGGCAGACGCGTCTTAACTCAGGGAGAAATAAACAGTGACTGACTTTTGTCGCTCTATGGACTGACGTCACTCACTGGTTATCATATGACCATCGTGACTTCGCCTCAAATGGAGACAATTGCTGTTTGCGTCTTTACAGCTTCGCTTGAATGAAAGTGACTAGCCAGTTTATCAACCATTGATCTGCAAGAGCTCGGTCAGAAGAGAGATAAGCTGCCACATTTTTCGGTTATCTAGATCAGTGTCTCTCGACCTTTTTTTACCCATGGACCACTTTCGCTCCTAATATTTTTTAGTGAGCTCCCATGACCATTCAATGGAAAAAAAGCTTATTTTATTTTTTCTAATAAATAAGTTTAAGAATTATAGAAATAGTAAATGAATATGATTTATTTTCAAATAAAACTAATTTAATGAAAATATACTTATATTTAACAACCAAATTATGGAACATTTATGTACACAAGTAAAATAACTCATAATAAGCCATTTTAAAATATGCGTGTAATTAATAAATTGAAAAAGTGCAGATTTATTCAATGAGATCCCTGTGGTTGATGCTGCTGAAGAGGTTTGTAGTGGACCGTGGCTGTAATGTTGTTGAGTTGACGTAGAAGAAACACATATGGGTTGAGATTTTTCCTGCTCGCCGGTCCAACTACACAAAAGGTTGGACTTTAATTAAGTCCAAAGAAGAAGGCAAAGAAAAACAAACACAAGACCGATAAACATATGTATACAAATATATATTAACAACGAGTTACATGGAAACAATTACAACGGACAAAGTGTGTGTGTGAATATTCTGTAAGTGCGTGTGTGTGTGTATTGTGCTTAGCGTGTTCCCAGCATTTGGGAAACGCTATCCCTGTTAGCACCTACATTTCGAGGTTGTAAGCTGAAAGCTGAAAGCCTGAGGAAAAAGAGAGATTTACCTCCAGGTGTCGATCCAAAAGTCTGAGGGAAAAAAGAGAAAGAGGCGAAGGGTCAGCGACTATTTATAGCCGCGAAGAGCGACCCCTGGTGAAAGGGTTAAAGAACTAAAGGAGGAATTAACTCCGACAGGTTAATATTGTTAATCCTTTCTTTACATATAATCCTTATATAATTTACATACAGATTGAGTATCCTTTATCCAAAATCTAAAAGTTTTTCAGATGCTGACATGACTTGCGACAAATGGAAAATTTCAGAAAACAACATGGCTGCCTGTAGCATGATTATTGCGATGATAAAATACTGTTTTTTTTTTCAATTTATTTTTACATTTAACTCTAATCAGAATCCATGTTTTGTTTTTATACACATACTGTACGATTTCTATGGGAGGCATGGTGCAGTAATAGATAGCAGCTCAGATTGAGGAATTAGAGATCCGAGTTTGAATTCCATTACATTTACTTACGTGCTAATACCCTTGGGAAAGGTATGAATCCTCTTCTTCTACCCCCCCAGCTATGGGTAAATAGCATGACAGACACGATAGCCTTGGATGGCAACTGGTCTACCGCAGAAAGAAATGGCAACCTACTGTGGGAAAAATCTGCTTCGTCAGTCATGTATCGAAAGATACATGATCGCCTACACATGTATCATGCATGGCACATAAGTGACTGACTGTACAATCAAGAGGTGCTGGGATTTCTAATTTGTTCTTTATTTTATCACGGCATATTTTATTATTGATGCCACTATTATTTAGTTTAGTAGTATTAATATTAATAATATTATTAATTACTTTATTTTCATGGAAAAAAATAGAGTTACCTCCCTTGATTTCCTAATGTTTATTACTATTGATAAGTTCAGTGTCTCTTTAAATTAGAATTTATAATTCTTATTTTCAATCTTAAATGTTAATCTGGGCCAAAATTAAAATTCAAAATTCAAATAAAATTCATTTAAATATTTTAACAATAATAGCCCTCCCCAACAATAAAGATAATGATAACCAGAGATATTAAAATACAGTGCCCCCCCCCCACACACACACCAAAAAAAACGAGCACTTGAAAATTGTGTTAGCACTTTTTTCACTTTTATTGGGTATTGGATATCCCACACTGAAGATTTGCCAGAAATGGTGAAATGCTGTAAGTGCTTGGGCGTAAATTTACTGTGGATGATCCAGTGATCCGAGAACTCTCTCCAAATATTTTGTCTTAGTGAATTGTTTCCTCTTTTGATCAGAGTAGCATTTTTATTCTAAACATCGCTTGAAAATGAAACAATACTCCAAATTTTAAGTTTAATATTGAAATTAAACTTTATGACTTGAGTCAGTTTCGAAAACATTAATTTCTACGTTGCGATGGAATCATAATTAAAAATTATATATATATATATAAACTTTGCTGCTACAAACATTAATAACTTTATTGCTGTACTCTATTTATTTTGGGCTTTAATTCTCTTATATAAAGGGCTTCTAGGATTTTAAGTTTTTGCTTATTATTATTTTGGTGTAATATTGAACTATTTTCAACAAATATCTGTCTAAACTGTAAATATGGACATGAGTGTTACTTTAAATGCTGTCATATATATGTAAAATCTCTTTCATTTTTCAATTGTTTATGGCTACATGCATTTTGTTGCAAATTCTCAAGAACAAAAAAATGTATAAATTCATTTTCATCATATGTTTAGATTTTATTCCAATTCCAGTCATCACTTTTTAAAACAATAAATATTGCTGAGGAGTGAAGGTAGTTAAAATAATAGCTATGTCAATGGAAATACTGTCCTTTTGACATTCTGTTTTGAGTTTTTTTTTTCGGGTTTGAAGGTCCAAGTTTGTCAAAAATTGAATCTTCAACTCGTAAAGTTATATAACAAACCTCAAATGAATGGTGCAATATCCCATAATTTCTAGTGGGATTGGGGAGGTGATGCTAAAGAAATGGGTTATAAAGAACCAGACATTTACGAATTGTACCTGCCTGGACTGAAAAACTAAATCTTTATCTAGTAAAGTAATAATAAACATTACATTAATGGTGAAATATCCCATAATTTTGTGACAATATTTTTATTCGTATTATCCAAACCAGTGTTTCTTTTTTTTCAACAGGCCTTGTTATCAATATAGAATCAGTGTTTCATTTTACTTTAGATTTTTTTTGCCAGAAAAAAAAGATTAAGTTAAGAATAAAATTTTCAAAATGTACAAAATTAGTTTGTTATTTCCTAATGTAGATTATGTTTCTACAGGGTGTTGCGGCAAAATCCGACACTTGACAAAAAGAAAACGAAATAGGCAATAAAAACTAAAGTTTTATATGGAGAGACCCGACAGTTTATTTAGCAACAGTTTTACATACTACATTATTTTTCAATGTAACCGTCGGCAGCTGCGACGACCATCTCAAGGCGGGCGCGAAATGAGTCACAAGCTTTGGAGACCATGTCCTTGTCCATAGCAGCGAACGCCTCCACGATGGCAGCCTTCGGAGAGTTGACCGTGTTATGGGCGTGCTTGTTGGTCTTGGCCTCGATCACGCTCCTGAAGAAATAGTGAAGGAGGTTGCAGTCGGGTGACGAGGGCGGCCACAAGTCCGGCGACCAGTGGTGAGGAACATTGTTGAGCAGCCACACCCAGGTCGTGCTGAAAGACGTAAGGGCGTTCGGCGGAGATCTCGTCCATTCAGGACTTCACCACGCTCCTCAGCACCTCCTGGTAGATCTCAGCGGTGATTCTCGGGTCATTTTGAAAGAAGAACGGAGGCATGACGTCCCACTCGCTGGAGATGACGTCAAGGACCGTGACGGAGGAGGCAAACTTCGTATGCTTCACAACGGGAACCTCCTCGATGTCTTTGCAGATCCAGCTGTCGTTCTGTCTGTTGCTCGTCTGATCCTGGATGAAATTCTTTTCATCAGAGAAGAACCTCAGCATCCCGGCGGATCCATGCTTGAGCTCGTTCAGCAAAGCTGCCGCCTTGACCTTCCTCGACTCCTTGGAGGCATTCATGATGAGCATGCGGTGAGACTTGCGATAGGAGGAGTAACCAATGTCCTACTTGATCGTTCGGCAGATCGTCGACTTGTGACAGCCCATGTCAGCGGCTATCTTGGCGTAGCTCTGGCTTCTATCATTGTCGATTGTCTCCTTGACGGCGGCGACTAACTCGTCGGTCCTAACGACCGAAGAGCGAACGTTGTGGGCCTTTCGTTTGGCAGTTGTTATAGACAAGCGTATGGTTGCAAGAAAGAAATACAACAGCAGAAATAGGTTTACGTGGTTTATTTCAACAGGAACGTGCGTGATTGGGACAGCTACCTTGTGGTATAGTTCATAAGCCGGCTTCGGATCTAGGTCGATCTCTTATAGTAGTTCACACATGTTGACGGTGGTTGATGCTCCCCTGCTGACCGCTCGGCCTGACCGTGATAGGTCTGTTCCCTGGCCACCTGTGACAATATTCAGTCACCCCCACCACAAGGGCGTCATGTGGCACAAGTGACTGCCTGTTGAACTTCCGTGTGACCCCTTTTATAGCGTTTTTTATGGCTTAACAGGCTCGAAAAACGAAGCGAGTATAATTAGGAGGGAAGCATTTTTATTGGACAAAAAATAGAACACTTTAAATATTATTTTATTTTTCGACCAGAACTCGTGTGTCGGAAACATTTGTAAACGAAGATAATGGTCATTTTGTGACGGGGCTTTGTCCCGTTCACATCCGGCTCTCGCTCTTGAGGATGTTAGTTTATTTGCCTGTAAATCAGCCAAGATATATCTTATTTTATTTTATAACACAGTAAACCAGTCCTTGTTCTCACAGGCCTTCCACTTCCTCCAAATGTCCATGACCATGGTCCTCCTGAACCCAAACCAGGCCATCACTTCCGCAGGCTTCTTCCCGACGCGAAAAGAAGCTACTACTGCTGCTCTTCGCTCATATTCCACCTTGGAAAAGAGTAGAGAGAAAAACGTTAGTTGTCAAACTGTCGGGTCTCTGCATGTACAACTTTTGTTTTTATTGCCTATTTGGTTTTCTTTTTGTCAAGTGTCGGTTTTTGCTGCAACACCATGTATAATTGTTTTTCCCAACTTATGCAGTTTTCTGGGTGAACAGCCTTGGGTGGCAACCGGTCTAGAAGAAGGAAAAACTCAGAGGGTTTGGCTTCATCAGGCTACCTTGCCAAGGAAACACCAATGTTGTTGCAGATGCAGAACATGTGGTGCCCCTAAAAATCTAATGGCTTACAAGCCCCTGTGTGTGTGTGTGTGTGTAGTTAAAGTGACGCCATTTTCTGAAATTTCAATTTCCTTTTTCTTAAAACTGAAGTAAATTTCTTTGTACAATAGTACCACTTTGTTTTCTTAGTCTTATAAAATAACAAACACCGTTTTTTAAATTCCCTTCATTCTGTGACCTGCATTTGCTTTGCTTTTAATTGAATAACATAACTCCAGATTTTATACTATCTTCAACTAAATCATATGGGTGAAAAAGTTTAAAAATTATTCAGTTATATTTCATTCACTTCTGAAAATTAATCATTTCATATTTGTAATTTTGCTTCTTTTTTTTGTTGCAACATTTAATTTTCTGTTAATTTTTTAATACTAAATATCACCCAATACAAGCCTCGTGAATCACTCAAGATAGAGGGTTACTGTTAAAGTAATAATAAACTTTACATCAATGGTGAAATATCCTGTCATTTTGTGGTAATATTTTTATTACTTTAATAGACCTTCCAAATTACATTTAATTGAATCTCTTAAATGTATAAAGTTAAAATGACATCAGAAAGAAGATAGAGTTAAGAATAACATTTCTTTCATTTATCAAATGTATAAATTTAGCTTGTTTCATATTGCAAACAGTGTTTCTGTAACTATTTATTCCAAATTACATTTACTTGAATCTCTTAAATTTGGGTTGTTAAAGTAATATAATTTTCAAAAATTTAATTTTTTTTCTTACCTATTTTAAAAATTCTATTCACTTTGTGACATGTATTTTCCTGGTTTTCAATCAATTAATATTTATTGTGTAAATAAATATTAATTGATTGAAAATTGATATTAATTGATAGCTTACACTATCTTTAACAAAGTCTTACTGTTAAAGAAGATTTAAAGATATTTTATTTACTAAATTTATTTGAATTGGTCATTTGATAAATGCAATTTTCTTTTGTTTGCCATATTAACACGTAAATTGTAATTAATAATAGTAGTTGTTTTCTGTTTTGTTAATCAATATCACCTCATGCAAAGTAGTGAAGCCACCAACACACAAGGTGTTACTGGGTGTGAAAGAATTAGAAACAAAAAAAAATGAGCAGTAAGAGAAAAGAGTAATGACATTACATTTAAATTTTTGCAGATTCAAGTTTTCAGCTAATAGCATTAATGTGTCTGTTGGTTTTATTTCTGTTGGTAATGACTTGGTACATATTTTCAAATATGTTTTATTTAATAACTTATTACAATTTTATATAGATTGGGAAATATTTATAAACTGAAAATATTCCAGAAATTTATTGTCAGTTCCTGAAATTTGTAAAAAGATGGTAAATGCTCAAAAGGAAAAATTATTTCAACAATTAAAAAGATTTATTCTCTACACTACTCATATATCTCTTTCTTCAAAATTAGTAAAAGCATTTGATATGTTTTATTTATTGATACAAGTTTTTCTTTTCTGTATCTCTTGTTTCATTGAATGTGCATACCAACAGTTCTTTCACTCATCTTTCTTCTACTTCTAAAATCATCACTCTTCTCTTGCAATTCTCATACATCACTGACTTTTGGCAGGCAGAAAATCGCTGTTTGAAGTTGTAATAGATTGGTCCATAAATCTTTTGTTCATGGACCCCATCCATACAATATATTCAAATTTAGGTCTTGTCAATTGTATGATGAGTTTGTCGATTTCTTTGGCGTTTCTAAAGGTCATATACTGTCTCATTTCAAAAGTGCTTCAGTATATTTTCAGATTTTTGCTCTCTCAAGATTTCTTTCAACAAAATAAATATGATCATTTTTTTTTTATGTATTCCTTACTATCCATTACTCCACCATGTAGTATGGTGAAGTAATGGCTCAGATTGATAAATTGGAGGTTTGAGTTCAAATTCCAGTAAAGTTCATTACATTCACTTGCATACAAATATGCTTGGGAAAGGTATGAATCCATCTCTTCTCCTCCCAACTATGGGTAAAATAGCAGGAGAGACTGGGTCTCATAGCCTTGAGTGGCAAGATCTAGGTGGAGGACATTTCTGAATTCAAAACCCCAACTATGGGTTAAATAGCGACAACAACATATAACTGACTAAGCATGGTGAATATGGCTACATCCCTGAAGACATAAAAATTAGGAGTGAGAAGGCCCTGTGTTCTTTCAGCAGTCTTTGAAAGAAATCTATCATCCTCAAAATTGTATTAAAACGAAACTGATTATATTCATACAATAAAAATCACACGCACACACACACATGAATTCCTGGGATTTGACTTGTATTCATTTTTATTTTACTGATTTTTTCCATATTATTAATGTCTTGAAATATGTAATGAGACATAATGGAATACATTGAAATCCAAAGTATATTTCTATAAAATAAGTAAATTTTGTTGATTGTAAGTAAGTAATAAACATGTGATCTTTAAGAACACCCCTCTTTTGTTTTCAGAGATTCCAAATATAATGGGAAATAAATGGTGGTCATATGTCAATACTGTGTGGAAAAACTTTAATCATGGATTCAATGTTGAATATGAAACCAAAATAAATAACACTGTTTTTGAAACTGTTTTTATGGACTGAAAATTTAACAAAGACCGAAGATTAAAAATTATTTTGAAATGTGATAATACGTATTTTAAAATGCTTATATCAAAAGCATATCATCAGAGGCACTACAAATAAGATATATTATTCTCCAGTATAGCAATATGTCCATGAAAACAATTTATGCTAAAAGGATAGACATGCAAACTGAGATTGATGGAAATCCCTCTTCCTATAATGAATGTGGATTAAAATTACCACAGATTTCACATTTGAATTGTCATGTGCAACCACACCCTGGTGACAAACCATATTCATGTGCAGTTTGTGGATCAACATTTTCATTGAGATCATATTTAAAATGCCATATGCGAATACACACCGGTGAGAAACCATATACATGTGAAGTGTGTGGTTCAGCATTTTTGCAATGTTCAAGTTTCAAAAGTCACATGAAAACACACACTGGAGAGAAACCTTATTCATGTAACACATGTGGTTCAACATTTTCAGAAAATTCAAATTTGAAAACACACTTGCGAACACACACTGGAGAAAAACCATATTCATGTGAAGTGTGTGGGTCGGCATTTTTGCAGAGCTCAAGTTTGAAAAGTCACATGAAAACACACACTGGAGAGAAGCCATATTTATGTAAAACATGTGGTTCAACATTTTCAGAGAATTCAAATTTGAAAACTCACTTGCGGATACACACTGGAGAAAAACCATATTCATGTGAAGTGTGTGGTTTAGCATTTTCCCAGAGAATACATTTAAGATGTCACATGCGTACACACACTGGCGAGAAACCATATTCATGTGAAATGTGTGGTTCAGCATTTTCACAGAGCTCGACCTTAAAAAGTCATCTGAAAACACACACTGGTGAGAAACCATATTCATGTGAAGTATGTTGTTCAGCATTTTTAAAAAGATCAGATTTAAAAAGACATATGAAAACACACACTGGTGAGAAACCATATTCATGTGAAGTTTGCGGTTCAGCATTTTCAAGGAGAATGCGTTTAAAATGTCACATGCGAACACACACTGGTGAGAAACCATATTCATGTGAAGTGTGTGGTTCAGCACATTCACAAAGTTCAGCTTTGAAAACACACATGAAAATACACACTGGAGTAAACTTATATTCATGTGAAGCATGTGATTCAGAATTTTCAAAGCTATCAAATTTAAAAAGACATCTGCAAACACACATTGGTGAAAAACTAACTCCTTGCTAAGTCTGAAGTTCAGCATATAAATTTTAAAAAGATAGATGCCCTGGTGAGAATAATTATTTATGTGAAATATGTTGTTTAACATTTTGAGATCACTTTTAAAAATTTGCTTAGAAATACATAGTGGAGAGAAACCATAATCATTAGAAATTTGTGGTTTATCTGTTTTACAGACATCACATTTAAATATTTTCATGCCACAATAAGTGTGAATGACAGGATATTCTTCTCATGTGTATGATTCTGCATTTTCATGAAAATTAAATTCCAAAAACCTCATGCCAACATACTGGCTTGTTGTAGAAATCAACACTTTTGATAAAGGTGTGGGTGTTTGTTAGTAAATGTTTAATACTCCTGGTGCACTACGTGGGTTCAAGCAAAAATAAAAGGCACAAAACATGAAATTTAAAGAAACCAGTATTATTAAAATATATTAAATGGACATGTTGCAAAAAGGAAAAATTAAAGATTAAATTAAATGTGACGATTTCAAAGCAACCTTCAGTATCTGTCTCTCAGATACTTACATATTAGGTTGGTGCAAAAATAATGTCATTTTTTGACGTTCAACTTCAAAAGATCATAACTCCTTTCATAATAAACTTTATTAATCGAAATAAGAACCATTAGAATCGACACATTTTTGCCAACGAGAAACAAGTTTATTTATACCATTAGCATAGAAATCCGGAGTTCTGGAAGCGATGAAGTCATTGAAGGCCGATTCGGCATCATCTCGGCTTTTGAAGCATTTTTCGCGCAGGAAGTTGTCGAGATGCTTGAAAAAGTGATAATCTGTGGGCGAGAGGTCCGGTGAATATGGCGGATGAGGCAGAGTCTCGTAGCCCAATTCGTTCAGCTTCTGCAGGGTCAGTTAAGCAACATGCGGGCGAGCGTTGTCATGGAGGAGAATTGGTCCCTTCATATTGATCAATCTCGGGCACATACGTTGGAGCTTCTGGTGCATTTCGTCAATTTGTCGGCAGTACTTCTCCGCCGTAATCGTTTCGCCCGGATTCGAGAAGCTATGATGAATGAGACCGACCGCAGACAACCAAACAGTCACCATAACCTTTTTTGGTGTAATTTCGGCTTCGGTAAGTGTTGTGGAGCTTCTCCGGCATCCAACCACTGTGCCGAACGTCGCCGGTTGTCGTAGAGGATCCACTTCTCATCACACGTCACAATCCGCTCGATAAATGGGTCGTTTTTGTTGCGCAGAAGAAGCGTAGAAGACACCTCAAAACGACGATTATTTTGATTATCGTTCAATTCATGCGGCACTCATTTATCCAACTTTTTTGACTTCCCTATTTGCTTTAAATGGCGAACGACTGTTGAGTTGTCGACATCGAGTTCAACAGCAACTTCCCGTGTGGTTTTACGAGGATCGGCTTCAATTTAGGCTTTCAAATGTTCGTTATCAACCGCAGTCGGCCGGCCGCGACCGTCTTCATCTTCGAGGCTCTCGTCACCATTGCGAAATTTCTTGAACCACCGTTGTGCCACACGTTCGTTAGTGGTTCCTGGGCCAAACGCATCATTGATATAACGAGCTGTCTCGGCAGCTTTTCGGCCTAGTTTGAACTGGAACAAGAAAATCGTGCGAGTTTGAATTTTGTCCATGTTGTCGAAAAGCCTGCAAAAAAAAAATGAATGAAGAGATTGAGAACGGTAACGAATAACACGATTCGATAGAGCGAAAAACGCGCTTCAAAATGATATATAACATGGCTATATATATCAATGAATTAATTCAAAAACCATATATAAAAGTAACATATGTGAAAAAACGACATTATTTTTGCACCAACCTAATACCAAAGACAAAAGGAAGAGTCGTTCAAATATTGCACTGTCCTTAGTGGGGGCCAGCCTTTTCATTGTGATCATCTGTAAATTTCCACTATTGTAAACTTATGTGATTGGGACTATAGTTACTGGATATCTGTTGCTCAGTTTTTAAAGAAAATTATGTTCAATTTAAAAAGACTGTATCATATCTGTTCACCATGCTAACATGTTAAATTTACTTCTTCCTGCAATACGTATCTTGTCCTCAATCAATATTATGACATTATTTTTTATTTCATTGGCTTGTTTGCCCTTAATATATGAATAGAACCTTTTCATATTTCTCTATTATATTCCTTATTTTTTGGACTAACAGGCTTATTGCTATGGTCCGGTTCCTTGTACCACAGTGATAGTCCAAGGTAGAACCAATAAAGAAGAATTCGGACACGGATATGGAATAACACAGATATATTACAAACAGGAATATATACAGAGAAATAGAAAGTGTTAGTACGAACAATCACGTTTAGTAATTGTCTGAACGCGACTCTGTTTCGGTCTGCCACTGACTCGCTCGCTCTGACTGACAGACTCCTGACGGACTTCACTCCAGCCTTCAGACTGAACTCTCTGCTTCCTCTTGAGGCGCAGTATTTATTACGTATGGAATAGTCCATTATGCTATTATGGGTAAGGCCCCATAACACTTATCTTGATTGTCATACTCACGTGTTTTCAGTCATTGTGCCTTCCAGCCTTCATGAGGTGTCTGTCGTCAAACTCACTTTTTCATTTTCCCCTTCCATGCTTTGGAGATATTTCATATCAGCAAATACTCACCAATCTTATTCACATTTGTGTTTCTTTCCTGTTTCCGCTTCCAGAGTACAGAAGAGAAAATACACAAGGAATTGACACACAACTATCATTGGTGTTGGGGATTAGTGAATGTATTTAGGTACCTCCACTTTTTCGGCATAAATTTTCGATACCTAAGTTTAAAAATTCTTGCAAAAATCAAATAATTGTCGGATTTTAATGAAACTTTCAGGACTTATTCTCAAATGAATGAAATTATTTTGGTAATTTTTTTTTTTTTTTTTGAAAATCTTGTTAAAAAGAGACATTTTTTTAACATGTTTCCACACACTTACATATTTTCATGAAATTTCGAGAAATTAAATCTTCAAGCGCGGGATTTATTAGTTATAAACAGGACTCTTTGTAGAAAGTAAATCACCAGTTTTTTTTTTTTTGTAAAACAGTACCCCATATCATAGAAAATCTGCTCTGAATTTAAAAAAAAAAATGTTAAAAACTATGACATTAATTAATTAGAAAATCTTTCACCTGTTTGTATAAATACTAAGGACATTATTTTGTGAAGAAATAAAATTTTTTCGATGAATAATGTATTTTTTACAAATTTTACAAATTTTTGTCATTAACTTCTTAATACTTCAAAAATCATTTAAAATTCTTTATTGCTTTCAAGCACGTAAATGCAATGATAGCGTTAATGAAAAAGTAAATTTACGAATCGAAATTTGAAAAGCACATAACAGTCGTTTGACCACAAATATTTTAAAAATAATTTTTTAAAAATTTTATTGAAAAAAAACGTTCATAATTTCTACGTATGGAAATGTATACACGACATAATCCTTAAAAAAATTTAAACAATTATCTAATTAATAAAAAACTTTAAATAATTACCTAATTAAGAAAGTATGAAATATAAAATAGATATTACATAATTGCTGAATAAAAATGTTAATATTTAAAAAGTACTAGTTAAAAACGAAAAACCGCGTTCGCTTACTTTGCAAAAATTGTCAGTTTTGATCATCCATAGCAATCTGTCATCACCTCGTCACAATCTAGCGTTTTTTAATCGTGATACGCTGCTTTTTTACGTGACCTAATTTAACTAAATTTTAGTTAAATCAGAAGGAATTTTTTTAGGTGGCGTGTTCGTTGACATTCATCCACAACAAATAATAAACGAATATTTAGAAGAGGTCATGCAAAGAAAGCAGAGTAAAAAACAAAGGCAAGTAGAATGCACAACAATATGGTAATTTATTAATTTAAATACATACAAATGAGTTAGGAATTGATGATTTGTTGAGTATATTGATGTAAAGATATGTAGTTTGTTGTTGAGTATGTTTGAAATAATGCTTAAATCAGTGCTTTGGAGATTTGTTGTAAGAATTAAACAGTTTGTTGTTTCAAAGTTATCAAAAGTGTTCGATTTTTACAGTTCAATTGTTAGTGTGTGTATATGAGTATTAAGTAAAATATTTTTAAGTTGTACGAAGTTGCATACTTGAACTGTTAATTGTTTGTTACTATTATTACTAATACGTAGTGAATATATCACTTTCTTCAAATAAAGTAAATGAATTTTGTTTAAAAGAGAGAGATTGAGTATGCCAAAGCGTTGCTGAGTCAGAGGTTAAATTGCGTGGGAAAGTCAAGGTTTAAACTGGCGTGGAACTGGTTGGCATCTCTCTGAGTGTGGAAATCTGACGATATTCAGTCACCCGCCCCACGAGGGTGTCATGTGGCACAAGGCCTTTTTAACGTGGGCATTCCGAGCCCGTGGGCTCAGCCAAAAATATGCCCATTGAACCCGTACATAACGCCCTTCGGCGTAGCCTCCTTCGGGTTCCTCCCGTCCGTAGGATGAGAGTACAACCGTGCAGTCGTTCAAAAGTTGAGCGACTGACTGTGGAAATCTGACTGGTAACTATTTATTAATCCACCCACGAGGATTAAATG
Organism: Acanthosepion lycidas; assembly: GCA_963932145.1. Lineage (NCBI taxonomy): Eukaryota > Metazoa > Mollusca > Cephalopoda > Sepiida > Sepiidae > Acanthosepion > Acanthosepion lycidas. The sequence goes on along the minus strand of OZ010575.1, from coordinate 110,494,743 downwards.
TGGCACAAGGCCGGTTTAATGTGGGTAGCCCGCGAGCCCGTAGGCTCGGCCAAAAATATGACCTTTGAACCCGCCTTGACGGGTTCAGGTCCTGTCTACCTCCCCGAAGGAAACCTTGCCCTTCGGCAAAGCTTCCTCCGAGTTCCTCCCTGCATTAGGGAGTTCGACAGAAGCCAGCCCGCATGATCACAAAGCACAGATACTACACTTTGATCCTAAAACGGGCCGACTGGTAAGGTAAAGGTGATTCGAATTTCTTTCTTTTATAGGTTCTGGAAAGGAAAAATAGGCTCAAACACATTTGAGCGCCAAAGGCATTTTTCACGTGCATACTTAGTTTCTTAAGGCTGTTGGCCAATGAGAAGTTGAGTTTGTCAGAATTAGTGTTTTGATTGGATAACAGGTGTGTGGGTGTAAGAATGGATTGTTCTGCAAAGGGGTGAAAGGTAACGTGGATTATTCCACAATGGAACCAGAGACATTTTAACCAGCCCTTTAATCCACTTCTGAGAAGGTCGCTGAGTACAATAAGAAACACCTGAAGACGACCTGAGGGTGGGAGGGTTAGGCTTAATAAAATAAGTACATTCCATCTCCCCTCTTGCTCGTAACCATCCATCACAATAAAATAAACATTTTTCAGTACTAAAGCTGAATGAGTCAAATAAAGCTTTATAAGCTTCTACTTAGAGTTGTTACTATATTACAATAGACAAAATATTGTGTATATAACAAACAAGGTGAGGATGCTGGGCTGAATAATAAGGCACATAATAAGGATAATTTGGGCATAAATTATTTCTTTGAATATGCTTCCGGCTGAAAGGATTGTCATATGAAATTTCTGAATTAAAAAAAAACAAAACATTTTTGCTAATATTTTATGAAAGAGAGATTGTTTGCAAAGAAATCAACTGATATGCAGATAGGTGATAAAATTTTGAAAGCGGTAGTTATCAGGCCATGAGGAAAAGTGAAAATACTGGATAAGGAAGAACCCTGGAGAGATATTTGAAAGAATCAGTGCATATGGAAGGCTATGAGGATCCCCTTAGTAGGCCTAGCATAGAAATAAATACAATATGGGAGCCGCTAACAAAGAAAGATAACTGACAGCAAACTGTGAACATGAATTTTTAATGTTAAATTGTTAGAAAGTCATAGAAGACTGATTGAAGGAACAACTCCCAATCATTGGAAACGAGGACAGACAACTGTGACAGGAAATTGTGAATATGGCAACAAAGATGAGGGCAACAAACCAAACAATGTAATGTAAAGGAAATATTTTGTTGAAATATGATAAAAAGTACTTGAAATATGGCAGTAAATTTTTATGTCAAATTAAGATTCATCTTTACTTTTCCTGAAACATCACAAATTTTCTTGTACTTTTTAAACAATATATGACTTTGAATGTGGCACACTTTTAAATAAAGCACTTAAAGGTGATGTAACAATTAATGACAAAATAATCTATAAATATTCCTTATCTCGAGTCAGTGACAAAAAAATTATGTTGCAAATTTAAACTGTGATATTTATGCTTGGTATTTCACAAGATGAAATCTTATATCATTCACTGTCATCGATGCATGGTTTTTTTCTGAGAAGACAGCAGTGGGGGCATCCTACTGGTTCGTAAATTTGGGGACATAGTTTGAGTTCAATCCCTGTGCTGAGCAGTGTGTAGTTGGGAACAAGGTAATAACTGAGCAGCACTAAAAATAAGAACTTGACAAGATATCTCTAGACATGCTTTCTCTTTTAATTAAAAGCATTGGTTTTTGAATTTGGTGACAGAGTAATTCTGATTTAAATCCCTGGGCCATACAGTGTGTACTTGGTCTCAGTGGAAACAGGGTGGGAAATAACTCAGCAGAAGTAAAAATAAGAATTGGACATGGTACAAGGAAAATTGATTAAATAAAAGTTTCAGTTCCTGTTGGTAACTTATATTCCGTGCTAATAGGAATATATACTTGAAGAACAAGGTAGATAAAATAAGTAAAGGTTTATTGTAAAAAAAAATAGTACAATAAGAATAAAGATAACAGTTATGCACAAAGTCGTCACAAGTCAATCCAGTAGTGAGTGCTACTAGTGGAAGGTCGGTAGTTCTCAAGTAAGGCTGAGTCGTACTCAGCAGATTCCAGCTAGACTCTGTAGTCTGTTGTCTTACAGATACTTATCGGTTGTTAAAGTGTAGGTTTGTGAATTTGGTGACATAATAATTGTGAGTTCAATCCCAGTGCTGAGCAGTATGTATTTGGAAACAAGGTGAGCAATAACTGAACAGCACTAAAGATAAGAACTTGACAAGATATCTCTAGACATGCTTTCTCTTTTAATTAAAAGCATTGGTTTTTGAATTTAGTGACATAGTAATTGTGAGTTCAATCCCTGGATGGAGCAGTATGTATATGTTGGTCAGTATAAACAGGTGAGCAATAAGTAAGTGGTACTAAAACTAAGAACTCAACAAGATATCCCTAGAACTATAACAGTCTACCTCCATAGATTAAATGAAGGGTTCAGTTCAGAATTACCTCTTTGTTACCCGATCAATATGCATCTGATGAAGGCCAGAGGGCACAATGTCCGAAACTTTGTGATAACAACAACAAAGATGAGGACAATAGTCCAAGTATAAGTAGTGTAAATGTTTCTTATTCTTTATGTGCCATATTCCCTCAGGATGTAGGTGATCATGGCTCTTCACATCTTCCTGTCCCTTGTAGCTCTTAATAAACTTTGTCTTTCTGTTATTTCTCATAAGCCCTGTTCCGCCATCCATTTACTCAAGCTCATTAAGTATGTTATGCATTGTCTTTCTCTGTCCCATTTCTCCTCAATCTGTACTGTGAGTATCAGATTTTCTAAGCCCTCTTTCCTCATTACGTGTTCCAGAAATTTCAATTATCTCTTTCTGATGTTAAGTATTAGTTTCCTTTTCGTTTCCTGTTGTAATACTGAATAGAATAATCATACAAAAATTGGTAATGAACAAGAACAACACATATAAGATTCACCATAAGATTCAGTGCGTAGAAGTAGTCAACTGCTGGAAGGGTGTCAAGTTAATTCCACAATGAATCTCCAATTGCAGGATATCTACCGACTGCCCCATGTGATCAGATGTGGCACATGGCCAAATTTAACGTGGAGTATCCGAGCCCGTAGGCTCGGACAAAAATTCCCTGTAGACTCCATATAAAAACAGCTGCCCATTGGGTAGCTGTTTCTCAAAACAAGACTCTGTACTTTGACATAGCCTTGTCTGGGGATGCTCTCTGCTCAGAGGCAGAGAGTTTAACCAGCACAGCTGGAAACGAATCTCCAACTGCAGCCCAACATACAGTATTTACTACTGTATTTATATGAATGGGGACATACCCATCATCATCCGTAGGTATGCTACAACCTTTCCATTTTCTCCAAAATGTCATCATTACTCACATGTTTGGTCCACAGTATGCTCAGCATCCTTCTGTTGCTTCAAGTCTCCTTTTCATTTTTTAGGAGATTATTCAGTACTCACTGCCATACAGGTGAACATATTTCACATCGCAGTTTAGTACACTTTTCCTTGTTTCTAGTGAAATTTCTCCATTTTTTAGTACCCTGTTTTGCATTTGGAATGCTTCCTTGGCTATCCCAATATGCTTTCAGATTTCAGTGTTGGTCTTTCAGTCTTCTGATAAAACACTTCCCAGATATTTAAATTTCCGCACTTGTTTGAATTTGGTATATCCATTTTGCACTTCGGGGCTCATCCGTTTGCTAACAACCATGCATTCTGTCTTCTTGTAGTTGATGTTTAATTCTTTCATTTGACTTTCCTTCACTACACTCTATAAGAGTTTTTTTTAGCTTTCTTTGTGTGTCTGCTATCAACACTATGTCATCTGTATACGTTATTTTCTTAAATTCTCAGTGTGGCACGCTCCATCCGCTGTTAAGACACTCCCCAGATATTTAAATTTCTGCACTTGTTTGAATTTGGTATCTCCAATTTGCAATTCACACTTTGGGTTCAACCTTTTGCTTTATTTTTCATGGATACATGGCTGATTTACTACCCCTGTTTTTATTTCCTTAAAAAATGAAATCAGTATCAACCAGCCTAGATCAAGAATTCCAACTAAAGAAAAATTGTGACTCCCAACAAGAATTGAACCTGTATCCCCTTTTCCATCAGGAAAATCATTTTTATAGCCAAAACATGCTGCTACCAAATTAGGCATGGGAGACAATCTTGGTAAGATTATATTTCAGCTATATGAGCAATTTCTCTGATAGCAAAAGGGATAATGGTTTGATTCCTGTCAGGGAGCAGCAATTTTTCTTTCATAGGACTTTATCTAGGCCAGTTGTTATTAATTTTACTGTTTAAGGCAGTGGTCCCTAAAGAGAGCTGTGTGCCTCATAGGTGCAATAGAAGAGGATAGCAGGTGAGGCAGAATGATTGAAAGAAAATCAAAGATTTAGAAACTTTTTCAAAAAGTTCATCTGCCAAAAAAATTATTTCAAAATTTGAAATATTATTATGGATTAATTATAATTGCATGCATAAGTCCTAGTATAATATATTAGGTGGGTGCAAAAATAATGTCGTTCTCTGACATATGTTAATATGTTAGAAAACGACATTATTTTTGCACCAACCTAATAGTTATAAATAATTATTGACTAATTTTATCAAAGTGATATTTTTACATTATATCAAGTATAAAGAATATAGCAACTGGGGTCCATAAATTGTAGAAGAGAGTTATCAATGATAATATTCTGACTTCAAAATACATGGTTATCGCCCTTTAATCCTCTCTCTAGACTTTCTTTGCCATAGGGTTGCTTGCAGCCTTTCACCAGGATTTCCCTTTGGTGAGGCATGAGCAAATTTTCATTCCAAATATGTGGTCCTGATAAAAAAAAAAAAAGTTTCAAAACCAGGGGTTGAAGGAAATAAAAAACAAGGATAGCAACTCAAACACGGCTATCCACTGAAAATAATGTTTATAGGAATGGAAATTGTTACGGTCCGGTTCCTTGTACCACGGTGATAGTCCAAGGTAGAACCAATAAAGAAGAACTCGAATATGGATATGGAATAACACAGATATATTACAAACAGGAATATATACAGAGAAGTAGAAAAGTGTTAGTATGAACAATCAGGTTTAGTAGGGATAACAATGTAGTCTCGACCAGTATCACTATTCCAATGTCTTGTAGTAATTGTCTGAACGTGACTGTTTCGGACTGCCTCTGACTCGACTCAACTCTTGACTCGCTCTGACTGACTGACACCTGACGGACCTCACCCCAGACTTCAGTCTGAACAGTATTTAGTCCCTCCCACGAGGGCATCATGAAGCACAAGGCCAGTTTAACATGGGATCTCCGAGCCTGTGGACTCGGCCAAAAATATTCCCTTTGAACCCGTATAAACGGGTTCAAGGTCGGTTTACCTCCCCAAAAGAGACTCCGCCCTTCAGCGTAACCTCGTTTGGGTTCCTTCCCACCCGAAGGCAGAGAGTTCAACCGATCAGCCGGTCGCCTGACTTCAGGCTGAACTCTCTGCTTCCTCTTGAGGTGCAGTATTTATTACGTATGGAATAGTCCATTATGTTATTATGGGTAAGGTCCCATAACAGAAATAAGACGTATTCTGCATTTTTCTAGAGATATGTCGTGTGGTAACTTGTGACACCCATCACCAAGTTACCAAGGGTTGGGCCCTGTATCTTGTGAATGAATAAGATGTTTTCTGAAGATCTATGTCGTGCATATAGCCAACTATGCTCTACTCACTGAATGATGTAGAACACAATTTGGATGGCACTGTGGAATTCTGGCTTCTATAGTCCTGCTACAAATAAACTGTATTGTCTGTAATGATGTATCTGGGGCCTCATTTGCTCGGATCTGTGCTGCAAACATCATGTCCCTACCTGAAATGTTATAATGGATATGTCCCAATTCATATAAATACAGTAGAATATACTGTATTTTGTAGTCATTTGGATTCACTGTGATTCACCTTGATTCAATTCAAGCTCACCACTAACAGTTGATTACTTACTATACACTGCTGGTGAATTTTGTATGGTGTTTCTATTATGAATATTATCGTTCCATTTCCAACCTTCGTTTTGCTTATTCTTATTCAGTAACATTTTCTAGATTACAACAGTTATAAAAAAATAAAGTGTTGCTGCTGACACTGGAGTTTGAACACAGATCACCAGAGAGCAAACACAGGCAATCCCATTTTTAATAAGTAGATCATGTGATGGTAAAGGAAATGTATATATGGGAATTAGTGTGGTGTCTAAGTGATCACTTTACAGATCACTATTCAGTGGTTACTTTTCGAGCATGTATTATCGAGAAAGTACTATTAGTGCAAGTGATATTCAAAGGCATCTGATACTAGTATTGTTCAACAATGTTACTATAGTTGTACCTGTGATTACAAGGTCTCTACTACAATGAGCATTACAAAAGTGTCAACAAGTCTTTGTTGACCTCACAAAACTAATGCTGCTTTTTCACCATCGTGAAGATTACATTCACCAAACAAGAAAAGCCAATGGATATCATGTCTATCTTCAATAAAGATATACCATATTAATGTAGTATATATTAAAAATAAGAGATTTCTATCATAAGTAAGAATTAGCATGGTGTCTAAGGGATCACTATACAGATTACTATTCAGATCACTAATCAGTGTTTACTATTCAAGTCAGTATTATCGAGCAAGTACTATTAGTATGAGTTATATTTGAAGGTAGCTGACACCAGTATTGTTCAATGGTGCTACTATAGTTGTATCTGTGATTACAAAGCACAACAAGCATTATGAAAGTGACAACAAGAATTCATTGATATTGCAAAAGTGGCAATGAGTGTTTAATGACATCACAAAAATATGTTTGAGAGAAAATATTTTATCTACATATTTCCAGAACTCTAATTAAACAATAGTGTGTTCATAAAGTGAATTGTAGTTTTACTTGGTTAGTCATGTAGTTAGGCCATAAAAAGTAAGTGAAAATGGAAGGCTGGAATAGATATGCATTCATCTTGGGAGACTGACACCAATTGGTTGGGTGACTTAGATTTCATTCCTGTAACTGTCACAGAATGGTGTGCCAATAAACCTAGCTAGGGTTAATTGTATTTTATAATTTACAATGTAGATGATGTAGGGTAAACAATTTTGTAAGGGTCATCCCCAATCCCACAATTCAACTATGCCCATTTTTGGTCATGTGACTAGTTCTGAATTTGGAGGGAAATTTAAAGCAAAGAAAAACTCCTCACTTGAAATCCAAATACAAAAAATTAGAGTGGTTTAATAAATAATTTGTCTTTCGCAGTTCTTGACATTGGTGCACATATAATGATGATCTTAAAATTTATGTGAATATACATTGGAAAAATTTGTCATTGAAAGTTTATTAATTACTTTGTATGTACAACTTTTCTTTCAGTATTTCACAGTGTTTTTAAAGGAATAAAAAATTATATTTGTTCATTACATCAGTCAGAACATTGTGTTCCTAATTTACCAAAAGAAAGGTCAAGAACAGCTATAATACCTCTAACCAGATTCAGGTAACTCATTACTTACCCTTTGAGATGTGTATTAATTATAACTGAGCCAAGGGCAGATAATTAAGTTTTGTAACCCTACATACATGGGGAGGCATGGTGGAGTAATGGATAGCAGCTTGGATTGAGGAATCAGATAGCCAAGTTCAAATTCCAATTGAATCCATTACATTCACTTATGTGCTAATACCCTTGGGAAAAGTATGAATCTTCTTTCTCTCCCCACAACTATGGGTAAATAGCAGGACACTGGGTTCTATAGTCTTGGATGGCAACTGGTCTACCGCAGAAAGAAATGGCAACCTACTGTGGGAAAAAATCTGCCTCATCAGTTTGTATCGAAAGATACATGATTGCCTAAGTGTGTATCACGCATGGCACAAAACTAACTGATTGCTGGTAGTAATTACTTTTCTTCAAAAATGTATTGCTGGTAATAATTTTAAAAAAAAATGTATTGCTGGTATTTTTACTATAAAAACCTATTTTTACACATTCAAAGTGTTTTGACCCTAGCTGGGACCTTAAGAGGTGCTATCATCCTGGGTCTGGGTAGACCTGGGAAGTCAGATATTGAACTCACAACTCTTTGGGTCAAGTCACTGGATTCAACCAGTGCTTTTATCCACTGAGTTGAGTGAAAGGGAGATAAGTGATACTGAGACATCTGAAAGAAGCACGATCACCTTGTAGTGGACCGTTGCTGTGATGTTGTTGAGTAGACGTAGAAGAACACATGTGGGTTCAGATTTTCCTACTAGCCGGCCCAACTACATGAAAAGGTTGGACTTTAATTAAGTCCAAAGGAGAAGACAAAGAAAAACAAACACAAGACCGATAATACATGTATACAAATATATATATTAATAACAAGTTACATGGAAACAGTTACAAAGGACAAAGTGTGTGTGTGAATATTCTGTATGTGCATGTGTGTGTGTGTGTATTGTGCTTAGCGTGTTCCCAGCATTTGGGAAACGCTATCCCTGTTAGCGTTTACATTTTCGAGGTGGTAAGGCTGAAAGCCTGAGGAAAAAAGAGAGATTTACCTCCAGGTGTCGGCCCAAAGGCCTGAGGGAAAAAGAGGAAGAGGTGAAGGGTCAGCGACTATTTATAGCCGGGAAAGAGCGCCCCCTGGTGAAAGGGTTAACGAACTAAAGGAGGAGTTAAATCTGACAGAAGCCAGGTATTGAACTCACAACTCTTTGGGTCAAGTCACTGGATTCAACCAGTGCTTTTATCCACTGGGCTATGTGTCCTCAAGAACAGCTGAGGTGAATGAAAAAAACTTGGAGATTTAAATTAAAGGGAGATAAGGGATACTGAGACATCTGGAAGAAGCATGATCACCTAAGTGTGTATCACGTATAGTACATAATTGAACTGAACACTACATAGCAATGGCTAAGTTGATGATAACAAATCACTCCTAATGTCATTTAATGGCAATAAAGTAATGAAATTCTAGCAAACATGGACCCTTGTGCCTGTAATAAGACAGAGTGTCAGAAGGAATTTTTCCCCATGACACTGGTTTTTTAACTACCTTCACTTTTCAGCGATGTTGTTTTAAAAAGCAATGATTAGACTTGTAATAAAGCCTAAACATATGAAAGTGATTTCATACATTTTCTTTGTTCTTGAGATTTACAACAAAAATAACAAACACTTTATTTATTATATTATTATATTTATTGGAATGCTTAGCAAAACATCTGCTAATTGCCCATTGATTTAAATTTTATAAAATGGTAAATAATAAGAATTTCCTTATAGTTGGTTCACATATTTTAATAATTTAGTAAATGTTTATAAATTTATGAATAAAAAATTGTTTTCACATTTTTTGTTTATAAATTGGTAAATGATAAATATTGCATTGCATTAGTTCTAAGTGTATTATATATTTTAGAATGTTGTAAATATAAAATTATTCTTGTAAATAAAGATCTAATAAATAAATAAATAGTGTTTAATATCTTTGTTATAAATTCTCAAGAACAAAAAATGTAAAACCCCACTTTCATCATATGTTTAGGTTTATTACACTTCTAATCATTACTTTTTAAAACACTAAACATTGCCAAAAACTGAAGGTAGTTAAAATAAGTGATGTCATTAGAAAAACTGTCTTTTGGAGACTTCATTTTATTGTGAACATGTTTATTCATGTTTGCCAAAATTATTTTCCAAATTAATATAGCATTTTTTTTTACAATAAATTAATCCAGTTGCTTCCTATTAAATAAATTATGATAAATATCAGGAAATAATTTAAGTTGTCTTCTGTTTTCTAAAGTTATTTCATTGAAACATATAAACATAAATTTAATGTTGGGATTTCTGTATATTAATATATATAAATGAAATTTATCAATATTTTTACAATTATAATAATTAGAGATAAATTTTAATATGACAAAGGAAAATATACTGGATTAATTTTTTATAAGAATTATTATATGTTGAATCCAAAATGGATCATAATCTTCTGCAGATGAGAAGATTGTGATTCACCAAATTATCAATGTGAAGAGCTTACCTGCTTTAAAAATTAGCATATGAAATCTTGTCTTTTAAACAAGATGAAACATTGGCACTGGTGGATATGGGAGAATATAACCCTGAGAAGATATTTAATAAACTTATCACAGTCTAAACATGGGCATAGAGTAATGGATATTCATACACAACATGGAATTAGCAAGTCAATTTCAAATTCAAGTCTCATCTGTAGTTTTGCATAATTGTCATTGAGTGAAGCATAACTCTGTCTCTTCTAACCTAATCTATGTGTTAAGTCACAGGGTAGATTGGGTTCTCTAGCATTGAATGGCAACCACTTTAGGATATGGACATCTCTGAATTTAAAACAATCTATATTATTGATCTTATATAAATTTTTAACTCCCTACCAAATCTAAATTCTTGTGCCAAACACAAAAACCTGGTTAGTAGGAATAGAAAGAAAAAGCGAACATGTGCTTCTCTTTTCATTGAGGTTAAAATGGATGCAAATAACAAAATAAGACTTGACCACTACATAAAATCTTAAAGGAAAAACATTTACACAAGTAAAGACAAAAAGGTACAAATACAAAATTTTCACAAAAATTTCCTATTGTGTACACATTGAAGCAGGATAACAAATTTCTGATGTTATAAAAAAAGGGGGTTACCATCAAAATAGGAAAATAAAGGGGTTAAAGTTTAAGAAAAAAACATAAGGAAAAAAAAGAGAAAACCATCTAAGAAGGTAGAAAAACAAAGGTGCACCTTTCAGAAAAAATGAAAATACTGTATATACTCCCGGATAGGTTGCACATTTTTACCAAAAATTTCACAAAATATTAGGGGCCCGACCTATCTGCTCAAAACAACACTACCTTGTCATCATGATTTCTGAGAAATTAGAAATGATACCCATAAACACTAAAGCTGTGGTTTTTCTCTGTAAAGAAACAATTTATCTGTCATATATACTGACTCACTGCTTTAAACTTATCTCATGCTCCTAGATTCACATATCCGTCACAATAAATAAAATTATAAAATATTCATTGTTCCATCAGTCACCGTTTGGTCAGAGCCTTCACACTTAGACTAATATAGAACTCCTGAACATGTATACATAAGTTAAGGAACCACGTGTAGATGTTTATTGACAAAGAAAAAATAGTCCCATGATTCATTCTGCAAATATATATATTTTGTCAAAAATGCGTTGGAAAATATGACGTAAAGAAATGAAATATATTCTTCAGGAGATAATTTTCTTTAATGGTTGTCTCATATGACATCAAAAAGGCATTCTTAAGTGTCATTTACAAATAACAAAGTGCATGAATCTTGTACGCAAAACGTTTGCACTATTTTGCATTGTGCAGCGATATAGTTGGTAACTGAATTTACAGTTTATGATTTTAATTGCTACAAACCCTAATCATGAGTGAAAGAAAGAGTTATGAAGTGGGTTTTAAATTAAAAGTACTAAATTATGCAGAAGAACATGGAAATCAATCTGCAAAAGTGTATTTAAGTTTTGAAATAAAAAGGTAAAAATAAAGGCAGATGTCTGATAATTCTTACGTTTAAAAAGGGCTGTGTAACTCTCCAGATTATAGTGCGACATATACGAGTCAACAGTAAATCATCAATTATTAAGCCATAAAGTAAGGGTGTGACCTATCTGATGGGATGACCTATCCACGAGTATATATGGTATCTACTTTTACTTTCCCCAGAAGTATCTCTGGGACATATAGTAATTTTAGAAAAGTCCCTTTTTAATTCCCACTGCTTGTACTTGGGAAAATTTCTTAGAATTCTTTTTCTTCTTTGTTGTCCCCAACTGCAGGAGAATCATCACTAGTGAACTTCAATGTTCTCTGCAGCTAGCTGGTAACTGTTTCCTTCTGTCCTTGATGTTAATTTGCCTTGTTCTCTTGCTGTCAAAATGTCTTCTTCTTCATCCACTGTTCTATTTATTGGGAAAAATAGACTCCCAGAAGTCCCCATTTGGCTTCTTACTAGGGCTTGAGAAAACATCTCTCATTGGTCAGTATATATAAAAAAAAAAATAATTTTCCATAAACTTGTGTGACACCATTTGTGGCAAATTTGTAACGAGTTTTGTGACAACGTCCTCTGATTAACTGTTGTTCACTGCACCTGTGATGATATCCATGGTTGATCGTATTTGCATATACACCCAACTCACTATGTGCACAGGTTTGTCTTCTTGGCCATGATTGATTTCAACAAATAATAATAATGACAACAAATATTTTTAAAGACACTGGTTTGGAGTTCACAGCAATACAATTTCTCACTTAGCTGGCTATCTCTTCTTTTGGCTCAATTGCTATCTCCCTATCTTAGCTGGTCCCTTACTTATTGTCCTCTGGGTTCAGCAACTCTTGATTCCTCACTACCAGTCTTCTGTCACTGGCTTCTGGTCACCTACCTAGTTCTCTCCCCGACTTCCTTCCTCTTTCTACTTATACAAATAACTGCTGGGTTTTAGGACTACCCCAAAGCCACACGGGTGGTGAAATCTTCAAAAGACTACTTTTATGACTATCTAAAAACCTTGATAAAGTTTTGTTTCCCAATTCAAAGGCAGCAGTAGAAATAAATCCCCAAAACACTGATACTTAAGTTTACTCAAAGATGAACTGAAGACAAAATTCCTATGAAATTCAAATAACTAAATAGACTTAAAAGAAAAAAAAATTATATACTTATCTTCTAAAGATGTGTGAGAAATCATATTGTTACACTTGAAATGGATTCTTAACAATTTTGGCAACCTTTAACTGTTGAGCCTAAAAAGATATACAAGTGTTACAATTTTCTCCACAAACCACCTGTCCTTCATAAAAATACACTTCTCTCAAAAGAATGTGTGCAAAAAAACAAAACATAACAATGTAGATGATTAAACATTTATTCAAGACTAACATTTTTAAAGTAGAAAAATAAAATTTTTATAATCTGCTTCAGAACATATATCCTTTTTGAATGTCTATGCGGATGATACAACAGTTTATAGGTGCACCTCCTAAAATCTGGATGACCAGAACCTAGCAACTCATCTCTCCTTTGACCTGGCCTTTGCCAAAACCAAACTGGTAACATTCTCCCAGAGCAGACCCTGAACTTTCACTTATCATGGTGGATGGGTTTTCTCTCAAGGTGGCGCTTTGCCTTGAACATCTGTTGGGACTCAAGATCTTCTCAAATGGAACTTATTACATACAATCTATTTCTAAAAATGCTGGAAAACTGTTTGGTTCATTGTATTAGGTTGGTGCAAAAATAATGTCGTTTTCTCACATATGTTACTATGTGAAAAAACGACATTCTTTTTGCACCACCCTAATACCATTCCAATATCTGACTACCCCTGCTAAATTCCATCTTTACAAGAGCCAGATCAGATCAAAAATGGAGCACTGATGCTATATTTGGGCTGGAGTTGTCCAGTCTCCACTTACCTGTTTTGATAGAGCTAAAGGTTTCTACACGGCTTTTAGGGTGATTAATTATTTTCCACCTTCTCACAGACAAAATGTTGCAAGCTTTTCAATACTCAGTCATTATTTCCGTGGCATGTGTTCTGACGAGCTATATTCCTTGTTTCCACCACTCCAGAGCTTTGGAAAAGGGACCCACCATGCCACATTCACTAAAATGAATCATCCCCACTCCCTTCGTATTCCATTAATAAGGAATTCCAATTGAACAGATTCTTTCCAAGAACCGCTACTATGTAGAAGACTCCCAAGAGGATGCTTCTCCAATCACTACAATCCTGACCACTTCAAGTGTAGGGTTAACCGTTATCTTTCCTACATGACCTCATGAAATAAACTCCTTGTCTTCTCTTACACTCATCCAACACCACACACTAACTCTCTACCTTGAGTGGCTCTTGAGTCTTGTATGAAAAAAAAGCTTGAAGAGTGATGCACTCTGTCACACTATCTTACCCTAGAGAAGTTCCAAGTGCACCACATGAACTTTTGTTATGTATGCTGTACATGTGGTTTTCATAATACCCCATTGGGTTACGGAGCTCACAGTCTAGCATAAGGACATAAGTGGATTAGCTACATCATCCCTGCTCTAGACTGCTGGAGACAGTTTTTTTCCTGACAGAATGACTCCTATTTTAATTTTCACAAAAATAAATTTTAATAGATAAGTTTACAAATGCGGATATAATATCTGAATTTGTAAACTTACCCTTTAAAAAAATATATATTTATTGTATTTAATTTAGAAAAAAAAAATACTCTTGTAAGATTAATAATTACTTTGAGTGGATTTCAATTTTTGTTTGAATGATTAAAATGAAAAATCTGAAAGCTTTCAAGGTTTTTCAGAATTATCTCCCTTGATTTTCGCTCTTTCCAATTCATTTTTTTTTAATCGTATACAATCGCTTTTTTGGACTTTAAAACGAAAATCGAAGTCTCGTTCCTTTTTCTTTATTGTTGCATTGTTTTAAGGAAAAGAAACCAGAGAAAAATAGGTATATATTAATTTTTACTTACTTACTTATTTATTTTATTTTGTTTACAAATTTGAAGAAAGTGCAAACATACTTTAACTTAAAAATAAAACTAAAAGTAATGATTCCTTTTCCGTTATTTACCATCTCTATCAGAAAAATTGATCAGGCGGTTGTTTTTTTTTTAAAATAATGATTGGATTTGAAGATATTAATTCATTTTTTTAAATAGTGACTTCTCAAAGTGTTTTGTTAATATTTTCTTTTATTCCGACACTTATTTAGACTTTCCAAATAATTTAAATATGAAGACTTGAAGTCTCTTCTTCTTGAACAAGTTTTTTTACTTTTAAATTTTTTTAAAAACGCACTAGTGACAATCTAATTTGCTTTATTAACACAAAATTATTTAAAAATGACAAAAAAATAAAAAATAAAAAAAACAGCTCGAATCTCCCTTTTACGGCTTAAGAATTAAGATGAGAAAATACGAAATTATTAGTTTTTTATTTTAATTTTATTTTGTTGAACGAAGTTTTTCTAACCAGTGAACCAAAATTGCAAAATTTGAATTTAACGAAATCGTTTGGCAATTTTTCAAACAAAAAAAGTACTGAAAAAATTGTTTTTTAAAGTAAAAACTTGAAAAAATTACATCGTCCTTAAGGAGAAAAAAAGACTGAAATAAAAAAAAAGGGTTATTTTTTATTTTTATTTTTTTATTTTTTAAACTTCCTACGTGAAGTTGACCAAATTTTACCAAAATTCCGGCCAAATTGTGTCAGGCTTTTTTGCAAAAAAAAAAAAAAAGTAAGCACCTATTAAAAATAAAATGTCCCAAACAATGACAAAAAAATCTTTGTGCTATAAAAAAAAAAAAAAAACAAGGAGGGGAGATCAAAGATATCATTTTTTTTCAAGACCTTTAGAATTTTGGTTAAAAAAATCTTGCTGTTTTGGCGTCAATGAGACTTTCAATTTGTACGGGAAATTTTTAGCTTTTTTTCTTTTTTTTTTTTCTTTTTTCTTTTTTTTTTTTAACGGTGCAAAACATACAACAATCAATTTTGGGGATTTTAATGAAACTTTCATGACTTATTTGGAAATGAATTAAATTATTATTTTTACAATGTTTCTATTTTTTTTTTTTTTTTTTTTTTTTTTTTTGCATTTTTTACTCCTCATTTAATTTTATGAAATTTTAAGAAATTCTTTTTCTTTGTGTATCGCTTAATATTTATATTATCTATAAGAAAAAGTCCTTGGAGATTTTACTCTGAATCGTGAAATAAAAATGCAATAAAACTGAGACATTATTTAATAATTAGAAAAACTTTTTAAAATTGCTTTTATTTAAAAAATATATGCATTTTATTTATTTTCTTAAGAAAAAGCTTTTTTCGATGAATAATGAATTTTTATCAGAATTGTTTTTATTTTTTATTTTATTTAGAATAATTTACAAACATTTACATATTATAATTTAATAACAATATTTACATATTGTCATAAAGTAATGCTTAAAATATTTTAAACTTTCAAAATTACTGGGTATTTTAAAAAATTCTATTCAAAAATGGTGTTTGTTGTAATCATCATGTAATTTTTCCAGTTATTGTTCTCCTTAGTTAAATTTCCCAAACATCAGGCTATTAATAGATCTGTCAACACCTGATAAATAGACCTACTGCATATTTAAAAAAAGATTTTTTTCTGCAATATTTTAAACTAAAAGTAATATTTGTTTTGGTTAATTTGCAGTTTAGCACCCACACTCAGTTTGCATTAAAAATTTCCAGAATTCTTACATTTATGTTTAATTGTACATGCTTCATTCGAATCTGCCTTGATAAATTTGATAAAATCTACCATTTTGGAGTTATCGACAGTAAAATTTTGCATTCATTCACGTCGTTGGTAGCAGCAATTACTCGTTGTTTGCATACATTCACTGTGGAAAGCACTGATCTTTCTTGTCTAAATTTGTCTCAATTACTACACATGAGAACTGTTTACGTAGACACGCTCAGTTTGTGCAATGATACCTACACTGATAGCTATTCTGCAGCGAATGTATGCAAACAATGTCAGCAAATGAATCCGAACTTTTACTGTTGATAATTCTAAAAGTGTAGATTTTATCAAATTTATCAAGCCAGATTCAAATAGAACATGTACAATTGCACATAAATGTAAGTATTCTGGAAATTTTTAATGAGAACTGAGCACGGATGCTAAATTGCAAATTAAACTTTGTTTTAATTCAGATTCATTAAACTTGAAATAAACTAATTTTTCTCAAATAATTTTCAGAAACATATTTTATTTTTGAAACATTTTTTTTTATAAAGAGAATTGTGTTGTGTTGACATAGTGAAGTTAAGCAACATCAAGCCTGGTTAGTACCTAAATGGGTGACGACTTGAGAATACCCAGTGCTGTACATTTGCATGTGTGGTTGGAATAATGGATAACTGCTCGAAATTGGTAATCAAAGAGCCAACTTGCAGTTAAATTCATTATATTCACTTATGAGCAAATTTCTTTGGGACAGGTATGAATCCACCTCTTCTCCTCCCAGTAATAGGTTAAATAGTAAAACTTTTATCATTAAACAAGTCAGTTATTTGCCATGCATGATAAATGCATCTTTTTATACATGACTGACAAGGCAGACTTTTTTCCCGCAGTAGGTTGCCGTTTCTTTCTGCAGTAGACCAGTTGCCATCCAAGTCTGTAGAACCCGCTCTGTCCTGCTATTTTCGCATAGCTGAGGGGAGAAGATGATTCATACCTTTCCCAAGGGTATTAGCACGTAAGTGAATGTAATGGATTTGAGTGGAATTCGAACTCAGCTCTCTGATTCCTCCATCCAAGACGCTATCCATTACTCCACTATGCCTCGTAAATCATTATTATCTAAAAAAAAAAAAAAAAAAAAGAAGAAAAATCCTTACAATCCAAAAATATTTTCTGGTTTTAAATAACCTGCAAAGAGTTGATAAGCTGTAGAAAATGAATCAATCAATAAAAAAAATAATTTTCCATAAACTTGTGTGACACCATTCATGGCAAATTTGTAACGAGTTTTGTGACAACGTCCTCTGATTAACTGTTGTTCACTGCACCTGTGACGATATCCATGGTTGATTGTATTTGCATATACACCCAACTTGCTATGTGCACAGGTTTGTCTTTTTGGCCGTGATCACTTTTAACAAATAATAATAATGACAACAAATGTTTTTAAAGACACTGGTTGGGAGTTTATAACAATACGATTTCTCACTTTTCCTTCAGCTGAACTGTTATCTCCCTATCTTAGCTAATCCCGTCTTCACTGGCCTCTCGGCTCGGTGACTCTTGACTCCTCAATACCAGTCCTTCTGTCACTGGCCTCTGGTCACCTACCTAGTTCTCTCATCACTGGACCACTTTCTCCCGACTTGCTGCCTCTCTCTACTTATCACAATGTTTCTGCTGTCAATCCTGGTAACCTTTAGGGGATTTCAAACTAGGCCTTTTATTTAATCTGCAGGGATAGATTGTTTTTATTTGTTATCCATATCTAATGATATCGTGTTCTTTTTGAGTACTGCTCAGTTATTGTTAGCCCTGTTTTCACTAAAAAAAATTGAGTTCTTCTTGAGCTCAGCTAGGTTTATCATACACCCCTGACATCTTGTCTTTTTTGCATTTACATCTGTGGCTTTGCATCTTCGTGATCAATTGCCTTCGATTTTTGTTGGTTTCAATCACCAGGAATGACTGCAAAAGACTAGTCCCTCCCCATTTTATAGGCAGAAGCACATAAATGCATGCTGGAATTTTTTTCCTAGCCAATAAAGTAGGCCAGTTCTCTGTTTCATCTGACTTAGTCCCAGTCCGTCTTGTCTTGAAGTTAGAATGCTACTTTCACTTGTCTGAACTTGCTTTTGTTTGTCAACTCCAATTCTTAGTTTATGAACTTTTTTGCCATATTACTGTTAATTTGCTTTGCATATATTATTTTCTTGCTCTATATTATTTTTTTCCTGTTCTTGTTATTGCAAACTTTGTCAATTCTGTTACTTGCATTCAATGATGGCTACTCACTCCAAAGTTTTAATTGGACAGGTAACCCTGTTAATATTGAATGTAACTGTAAGAGCTCAGCTGGAGAATATCCAGAGTTGTTAATTGGAATGTTTTGGTTCTCCAGCATATTTAGATAAGTGTCATTATCTTTTTAAAAATTTGTTTTGTGGTCTCTTTTGTCCATTTACACAAGCCATTGGATTGAGTGTATCTTGGGTTGGGCATAGTGTATAAGATTATATTCCTCAGAGAATCTGGTGAACTCTGAGGAGATAAATGGTTTAAAATTAATTTTTATAAGTGTAAAAGCTTTCATTTTTAGCTTTAAAAGCTAATCGATTAAATTTGCTATTTCCAGTAAGCAAAATACTCTAAATAAGAATATTGCCTAACCAGATGAAACTAATGCCAAATTTTAAAAGATTTATGTATTATAAATTATTATAATTAAGATTTTTTAAAAATTAAAACAAATCTTGTAAAAATTCTTTATTCATCAAAAAAAAATTTTTCTTAAGTCCTTAATAAATCTTATTTAAACAAACAAATTAAAAGCTTTACAAATAATGTTATAGTTTTATTGCATTTTTTATTGTACAATTTGAAGCAGATTTTTGAGAAATGAGTAGTAGTTTGAAAAAAATTGACAAAAAATTTTCAGATGAAAATTTAATTTCATGAAATAGGAGTGTAACATGTAGAAAAAATTTTTTACCAAGATTTTCTAAAAAAAAATTAAAAAAAATAATTTCCCTCATTTGTAAATAAGTCCTTAAAGTTTCATTAAAATACAACAATTATTTCATTTTTGAAAGAATTTATCAGTGTTTTTCACTTGAAAAAAAGGTGCTAAAACACTAATCATAAATATTACATTGACCGCTAATGCAAAAAAAAAAAAAGATTTTTAACCAAAATTTTGAATGCGCTAGAAATAATTAAAAAATTCAATAAAATAATTTTAAAAATTACTTTGGTTTTTCCTCTTAATAATAAACATTTTGATGATAAAACATTGTTTTTATTAAGTTTGCGGTCTTTTTTCATCATGCTATACTGTTTTTTCAGCAAAAAAAGTGATGGTACCTAGATAAATAGGTGTCTATTGTCTGAGATAACCTTCTCTGGAATACCATATTTCACAAAGCTTGATTTCAATTGGTTTATTATCACCTTGCTAGTGGTTTTGTGCATGCATGCTGCTAAGTATTGGCTGTTGGCTGCAATCATTAGAAAGTCTCTTTAAATTACTTGCCAGGGATAGTCCAGTATGGGCTGATGTTTCAGAGGTTCTTTCAAGTTGGAGTCCTTGGATGTCAGACATTTCAACATAAAGTTTTGTATGTCAGCCAAGATACCAGGTTAAAATAGGGCAGTGTGAGCACTTCTCAGTGCTTACTCAATGCCACTGACATGTAGCCTTTTTTAATATTTGCATCCAGGGAGCTCTTGCAACCAGGAAATTATGGGCTTTCTGTATCAGGCCTTCTATATATGATAGTTCGTCCTGGTAGTTCCAAGGGTGGTAGCACCTGTTAGGGTCCTAGCTATGGGTTAACCTCAAACTAGAGTCAAAATATGATGAAAATATAAAAATAGATTTTTATATTACAGATAATAGCAATACATTTAAAAAGAAAATAAAAAATATTACCAGAAATACATTTTTGAAAAACAAACAAAATTACCAGCTTTACTCTTGAAAAAAACCCTCTTTATAAAAAAATATGTCAGTGAAACCTGATCAACGAACTGATTACTTACAAAGAATACATATTCTATTCATGCAAACCTATCAGCATTAAATAACCAATTGAGGTCGATATGTCATGAAATAAACCAAACCTGGTAGTTCCAATATGGTATGGCTGGATTATACCACAAATCTAATTGCTCAAATGGAAAGAGTATTCTCTGTAGTTGAGGAGGGGCTGAGTAAAGGGACTTTTTAAATATATCTTCATTGTGATGCTATAGACAGAGGAATACTTTTGGAATTGTGTACATCCAAACAGGATAAAAAACACTTCCTTCTTCTCAATCTGTGCATAATTTCTTTCACTTTGAGTGACTTGGATGCATATGCAGTTGGTTTGCCTTCTAGGAGTGCAGCAGTTAGACTATTCTTGGGTACATTAACCTGAAAAGTTGGAACTTGGGTGGGGTTAAAGTATTTAAGTACCAGGCCAAGGCTTGATGATAGTGTGTCCTTGATTTTTTTAAAGGCCTTTATTTGGAGTTCTTCCCATATAAAAAGTGTGTCTTTGCCTAGCAGTTAGCCTGTGGCTTTCATGACTTTGGATAAGTTTGGAGAGAATTTAGACAGGTAGGGGACCATACAAAGTCATGTCTCCAATTTATTCTTATTGATTGGTGGAGACATATCCTGTATAGCTGTGATTTTGGTTCAATACTCCAGCATGCCTAAATAAGGGTCATTGGAATGTTTGGTATTAGGTTGGTGCAAAAATAATGTCGTTTTTTGACGTATTTTTAACGTCAAAAAACGACATTATTACGTCATTATTTTTGCACCAACCTAATAAAATGTCAACTAATTGTCAATCACTTTGATCTTTTATAAAATGGTAAATAATAAAGATTTTCTCATAGTTGGTTCACACATTTTAATAATTTAGTAAATTTTTATAAGTTTATGAATAAAAAATTGTTTTCATATTTATTTATTTATAAATTGGTAAATGATAAATATTGCATTGCATTAGTTTTAACTGTATTAGTTTTTAGAATGTTGTAAATATAAAATTATTCTTGTAAATAAACAATCTAAGAAATAGTGTTTAATATCTTTGTTGTAAATTCTTAAGAGCCAAAAATTCAATTTCATCATATGTTTAGGTTTTATTACAATTCTAATCATTGCAATTTAAAACACTAGATATAGCTGAGGAGTGAAAGTAGCTAAAATAATATGGTGTCAAGGAGGAAACTGTTTTTTGTGTACACGAAGGTCCAAGATTACTTATGCTTATATGAAATCAAATTATCTTTCATTTCTCTTATTTTGCAGATTTCATGGTCACAATTGTTTTTATGACTTACAATATATGAGAATATATGTAGGAATACATATAGGTCATTTCATCTGAAATCAACCAACAGCCCCAGGTGACCCTCTCTGAAAAATCTGGGAATATTCATGGGTGTTTTTTGATTTAGTTTACTGATAAATCTCAATATTAGATCTGTATTTTTAATAGTTTTAAAATCAGAGCATCTGGAAATTTTGCTGCATTTTGTCTTATGCTAAATACGGCTTTCAATTAATTTCTGGCATTGATAGCTTCAAGGATATTGCATATACAGATTTAATAGTTGGTGGCAATAGTTAATATTTGTTGTAAATTACATTGTCCTGAGTATGATGATAAACTACATCTGGCAGCAAGTTGTTTTCCCAAGTTCACTCTGATCTGATGTGGTAGCACTTGTTAGGGCCCCAGCTGTGGGCAAATATGTATCCTCAAACAAGTCACTAGGAAGGTAGAAAAATACATTTTTATAGTAAAAATTTCAGCAACACTTTTTCATAATCAAAAAAGTTAGCAACAATCCATCTTTGTATTCAATTGTGAAAGCAGAGTAACATATCACATTATTACTTCAAAGTTTCAGTATTAAATGACCCATAAAGAGTTGATATGTTGTTAAACAAATTATAAACTTGTAGATTATAAAAATATAAACAGCTTGGGTGTGTCTTTTTGTACTTTCACTTTTATAAGGACATGAAAATAGTCAAAATGCAAAGACTTTTTGTTTCCAAAGTATGCCAGATACAAAATCCAAATTAGTTTTTCTTTTATGATCTAATAGATTATTTCTATACAGTAGTCATATTCATTCCCATTATAGGAATGTTAATATTAGTGTTTAAAAAAAATTACTTGATTTTTTTAACATCCTTAAAATTGCTTATATTCATGACTGCAGACCAGTTAGGCTGTTTAAGAATTTTTTTTATCTTTTTACCACATATTCTTACATGAAGACCATTTGACAGAAGTTTTGTTTTGTAGACAAGTTAGACGTTATGTCAAAATCATTGATCATTGTAAATTAACCTTTACCATGCTAATTTCTTTCTAGAATTGGTTCCCCCTGCCATTGTATTTTTTTAGGGTGCATAAACGTAAACACCTGTTGTTTTGAAATTATAATTTTCTTTGTATTGTGTGTATAGTTTTTCTTTCTTTGTATACTAATAAAAGAGATGAGTAATATCTTGATGTAATGCACTATGCTTTGCATTGCATTTTGCGACACTGAAAACAAAAAAATTGAAACACAAAATAAAAAATAAAAAACATTATTTAACTTATATTGCTCCTTGTGGAGTTCTGGGGGATGCAATAAGTAGCGAAATGGCTAAGAAGGTTTTCATTTTGCCAAAAAAGTGACATACTTCCTCATGTTTACATATGAGAAGACACCAGCATTTGTTTGGTCTTTCTTTCACCTATCATATTTGTCTTGTTGACAAATAAAGTTATTTTGTCATTTATAAATAGACAAAATAATTTACCTTCAGAAAGACTATCAGGTATATCGATGGTTGCATGTAGCTTCCATAAAATTAGTCAGTCATGGATAATAGTAGCTGCTAGTGGTCATCAATGTTTTCCTC
The DNA here is from genome assembly GCA_963932145.1 of Acanthosepion lycidas. Classification (NCBI taxonomy): domain Eukaryota; kingdom Metazoa; phylum Mollusca; class Cephalopoda; order Sepiida; family Sepiidae; genus Acanthosepion; species Acanthosepion lycidas. Next base: position 110,471,374 of record OZ010575.1, on the reverse strand, counting down.
CATGTAGATATCACCTTCAACCACTTCAACATCAATATCCACTTGAGTAAAGCTACAAAATCATCATCAGAGTCTGAATAAAGGCTTCATTGGATTTTTGTTTATAAAAAAATTAACATGGGTTTAATTGATGTTACACCTTGTGTAGAGTCAAGAAGAATTCAAAATGGGATTATAGCCTCATTCTGAAGTAGTAGTAGGCTATTTTTAGTTTAAAATACGGGAAATAACAGTTGACAAGTGTTTATTTATAGCAACTGTCTCAAGGTGATATAATGTGCCTAGAACAGCAAAGGGAGAGAATTCTATAGTGACAATTTTCACCTCTAGCATAGTAAAGTTTGAGAAAATGTGAAATTGAAAATATGTTGGAATTCATATAGACTTATACCAATTTTTTTTTTTTTTTTTTTCAGGTGTTGTTGGAAAGAAATTACATGTTTTGGTGACTAAAATATATATACACTATATTAAACCAATCATCAATTCAACATTGAATAGGAATATATATAATGAATGTGAAATGAAATTGCTATTTTTGAACTGAAAAGTTAACATGGATCACAGCAAAAGAAAATATTTTGTAATGTGATTTGTATTTCAGACTGCATCAAAGAAGAGGAGAAAACACCATTGATGAACTATATTTTTATGGATACTATCAATATGTCCATTAAAATGAGTTCTCATGAAAATGCAGATATACAGACACGCACTGGGAAGAAACCATATTCCTGTGAAGTTTGTAGTTTAGCATTTTTGAAAAGTTCAACATTAAAAAGACATCTGCAGACCCACACTGGTGACAAACCACATTCATGCGATGTGTGTGGTGTAGCATTTTCACAGAGATCAAATTTAAAAAGACATATAGAAATACACACTGGGGAAAAACCATATTCATGTGATGTATGTGGTTCAACATTTTCACAGAGATCAAATTTAAAAAGACATGAACAAACACACACTGGTGAGAAACCATATTCATGTGAAGTGTGTGGCTCAGCATTTTCAGCGAGTTCAAATTTAAAAACACATATGCTCACCCACACTGGGGAAAAACCATATTCATGTGAAGTGTGTAACTCAACTTTTTCACTGAGATCACATTTAAAATGTCATATGCAAACACACACTGGGGAAAAACCATTTTCATGTAAATTATGCAATTCATCATTTTTGTGGAGGTCAACTTTAAAAACTCATATACAAATACACACTGGTGAGAAACCATATTCGTGTGAGGTGTGCGGTTCAGCATTTTCACTGCAATCAGATTTAAAAAGACATGTACAAACACACACTGGTGAGAAACCATATTCATGTGAAGTGTGTGGTTCAGCATTTTCACAAAGATCAAGTTTAAAAACTCATATGAAAACCCACACTGGTGAGAAACCATATTCATGTAAGGTATGTGATTCAACATTTTCCCGCGTATCACATTTAAAAACTCATATACAAACACACACTGGTGAGAAACCATATTCATGCAATGTATGTGGTTCAAGATTTTCAAGTAGCTCAGGTTTAAAACGACACTTTCGAAAACACACTCGGGAGAAACCATTTTCATGTGAAATTTGTGGTTCAGCATTTTCTGAGAATTCAAAATTAAAACTTCACATGCAAACACATACTGGAGAGAAACCATATTCGTGTGATTTGTGTGGATCAGCATTTTCACAGCGTTTGATTTTAAAAACACACATGATTACACACTGTGTTGGTGATGCTGCACCACCTGCTAAGTGAAGAAGGAATGAAAACTGTGCCACCTAGTTCTAACCAGTGATAAAGCACTTCAGGGAGTATGTTCTCTGTATGTAATCAGAGTAAAAGGCCTTGGGAAGTTACATTTATCCTTTACTCAATGGAAGCAGTGACTGGATAATTTATTAACACTGGACTTTTGTGCTTCCTTGTTCATTGATTTACTTCACCAGCTATTTCTTTTTATTATTTTATTAATCCAGCAGCCATTAGACCAAAATGAGAAAACAAACAAGACAGAATAAGATATAACAAAGAGCACTAGGAACTAGAAAATAGGAATAAATGAAACATTGAATTAGAAAAGTCTTTAATACAGCAAAAAATGTACATTGAACATTAGTTCAATTAAGATCATGCCAATTTAATCAAGATGCATTTTGCTTTTCTTTTTGAAGATATCTAAAGTGTTGGCATTGGCTGCTGAAAGATTGAGTGTTCTGCTCATTCCCATTGTTAAAAAATTTTCATATGTTTAGACAATAGTGTATTTGTGGAATTTTTAATGATGGCCTCAGATGGATTTATACTAGCTTTTAATAAAATATTTTTCAGAATCTATGTCATCAATTGTAGATTGTAGATATCTGTATTAAAACAATCCTTAGACATTCAGTATCAAATGATTGATTTCTTTCTAAAAAATACCAGCAATACATTTTTATATCAAAAAATTACCAACAATACAATTTAAAAGCAAAATAACCAGCAATACATTTTATATTAAGATATACCAACCATACATTTTATAGTAGACTTACCAAAAATACATTTCATAGCAAAATGACAAACACTACATTTTATCTGTTATTGGAGACATACAATATGTTCAAGATATATACAGTTGAATCCATAAAATTGTTCAACATATTTAGATTCACCATTAATTTCAGCAACCAACCACAACCCTGTGCTGATTATTTAAAGCCAGATAATATTTTTAGATTGTAAGAATTTTTTGGAGGTGGGGGTGTGTGATAATAATGGTTTAGTGATACAAGTCTGATTAATTAACCCATAGCTGGCAGGAGAAGAAGCGAATTCATACCCTTCCCAAGGGTATTAAACAAAATCAACTAAACAATACCTTTTTATAGCAAAATGACCAACAATACATTTTATCTCTAGTTGAAGGCATACAGTTGTGCTGAAAATATATTTAGTTGAAGCCATAAAATTATATTCAAAATATTTAGATTTCAGCATTAAATAACCCATATAGGTTAATATTCTGCAAAACAAAATCAACCAACTACTCACAGGAAGTATGGATTAAAATAGGACTGACTAGTGTTAAGTAATGTTTCAGAAAGTTTTCTTTACATTGTGTGGAAAAGTTCCCCATTTTATAGTATACAGTGGGATTTATTTTGAATATAGCTGCAGCAACTTGAAGATATGATCAATGATCAGAGTTACTTCCACCCAAAACTCAGTTTGGCTTGAGGGGGGATCACTGGGACTTTTTTGTTCACTCAATGAAAGGCGATAAAGCCACAAGATAATGATGATTGACATGGCATTTGAATATTTGAAGGTCATAGTTGACAAGAAAGTAAGAATCTAGAAGAGCTCCACAACCAAAAAGTGAAAGAGAAGAAATTGTTAGCATAGATCTTATGATTACATCTAGTAATTTTAACTTTAAAATAATGAGATCTAGCTGCCAATCTAGTACTGTGCTGTCTTTCATTATGTTTCCTTCTTGTTGCAGCAGAACAGAAAACATAATGAAAGCTAGCATATATCCTAGGTACCACTTGTTTCAACTGTTACCCTCAGGACTGTGTTTTAGTCCTGACACTGACAATTTTCAATATATTTTAAACGTTATTACTGGTCTTCATTCAATAGTGTGTTTTTTCTTTTGCGTGTGTTTATTGGTGCATCTGGGGATTACTGTCCAATTTCATTGCACATATCAAGTAACGTGCTTAAAAGTCAATGTACCAAAGAAGAAACCTCATTAAAACAGTTACCATGAAAATATTAATAAAAAAAAAAACACAATGAAGGTACATTATGATGACAGGAAATTAGATACAAAGATTGAAATATTGGTTTAATAAAGTCATGCTTCCACAAAATTGAATTATTTGTACATGATCAGTTGCAAAATTTATTCTGATGAACACAAAAGATTTACTATTTTGAAAAACCTTCACAGGCCTTTCTTATACCATGTCAAGAACTCCCAAATGTGTCAGAAGACAACAATGTAGTCTCCAAGGTTAAGGTGAGACTTAACAAAGTGAACAGCGATGTGATTGGTGATAAGCTCAGTTTTGATATAGTGAAAAAATTCCTGTTGACATTGCTATCTAGACAGTAAATTCTTACTAAGAAAGAAAATGGAGTGACACTTCAAACATGCCACTTGATATATAATGTTGGTAATGAATTATTTTCTACTCTACAGCCCCTTTCCCCACAGACAAAAACATCACCAGCTTATTGCTACTCTATAATTATTTCCAAGGAAAATATTCATATGAGCTACATACGTTAATTCTGTCAGGTCAGACCTTATGCAGTATCAAATCATCCTCATTCTCTTTGTATTCTGTTGGTAAAAACGAAATTCCATTAAGGCAGCTTATTTCCAAGCACCATTACTTTGTAGAACAGACTCCTGAGTGGATGCTTCTCTGATCACTACAATCTTAACCCTTTCAAGTCTTATCCTCATGAAATATACTTCTTAATTCCTTCTCTTATGTCCAAACAACAACCTCATTCAGTAAGCCTCTATCTTAAGTGGCTCTTTGGCAAACATTTTGTTAAAAAAGTAGCAGAAAAAAGTCTTGAGGTGTCATTTTTTGTGATTCTTCACTCGATGGAAGTTGTGATGGCAGAATTTAATGCTGGAATTTTTTACTTCATTCACTGTTTCATTTGTAAAATAAATTACTACATTGGCAATAATATTCATGAACAATAAAGACAAAAGGAAAACATGTACCAGCTGATGTGCCTCGTCTTCTGTGGTACCCGATCAAGGCAAATGCAAGGATCCCATTTTGTAACAAGTATTTATATACAAGAGCAAAAATGTTATAGGTTCTTCAAAATTCTTGAATTAGAAGTTTGCATAAATATCCATCAAATCAGTTAAAAACACCAGGCAAACATCACTCATAGTGACATTTACACACTTCCTCATTAAGCTACATGAGACTTACATTTTCCTCCTTATTTTCTCATACATACACACAAAGAAATCACATTTCTTTTCATCTTAAAAAAAAACTACAAACAAGGAACTTTAATACTCATATACACTGAGAAAAGTTTAGTTGTAAAAGCATGAAAATAAAATTATTTTATATTTAAAAACCCTTCTCACCTTTTTCTTTGGGGTTTCATTGAAATCTACAGCATATGTTTTAGCCCATGAGTGTGTTAACAAATTTACTTACATTTTTTGTGCATGCAAATTGTGACCCCAATCCTAAACTTTTACCAGTCAATGTATTTATTAGGCTGGTGCAAAAATAATGTCGTTTTCTCACGTGTGTTACTATGTGAGAAAACGACATTATTTTTGCACCAGCCTAATAATTCTCTTTTCATTTTTTTTTTTTTTTTTTTTTTTTTGAGAAAGTATATTTAACTATTTTCTGAAACGTCCTTGTTTTTTAATTTTCTTTTTCTATTTTACAATTATTTTTTTACATTTATATTTTGTTTCCCTATTTTTATTTCTAATAACAAATTAATAATAATTACATTAATAGTAATTACAGTAATAGTAACAAATTAATAGTAATTTCATTAATAGTAAAATTGAGGCCATTAATAGTAATTACATTAATAGTAACAAATTAATAGTAAAAATTGAGGCCATTAATAGTAATTACAGTAATAGTAACAAATTAATAGTAATTTCATTAATAGTAAAATTGAGGCCATTAATAGTAATTACATTAATAGTAACAAATTAATAGTATTTCATTAATAGTAAAATTGAGGCCATTAATAGTAATTACATTAATAGTAACAAATTAATAGTAATTTCATTAATAGTAAAATTGAGGCCATTAATAGTAATTACATTAATAGTAACAAATTAATAGTAATTTCATTAATAGTAAAATTGAGGCCATTAATAGTAATTACATTAATAGTAACAAATTAATAGTAAAAATTGAGGCCATTAATAGTAATTACATTAATAGTAACAAATTAATAGTAAAAATGAGGACATTAATAGTAATTACATTAATAGTAAAAATGAGGACATTTCTATTGTATAATTATGAAATTCTTCTGTGTGCCATGTCTCTTCAGGATGTTTGGTTATCATGACTCTCCACAATGTCCTGTCTTTTGTAGCTCTTAAAAAATTTTGTCTTTTTGTTATCTTATGATTTGCATAAATGAGCAGTCCTGGGTATAACGATAAACTACATCCAGCAGAAAGACTACTGATCTGGAAATTTTGAGGACCATGAAATCATCTCTTAAATTGATGTTGTTCCCAGGTCAAACCTGAACAGGGTGCTAGCACCTGTTACGTTCCCAGCTATGGGCAAATAGTGAGCCCCCAAATGAATTCCCAGGCAATAGATTTTTGTAAAAAGAAAAAAAATTATTTAATCTTCCAAGAAAATTAAATTTCAGTATTAAATGACCCATAAGGAGTCGATATGCCGTTAAACAAACAAGCATCAACCACAGTGAACTCTGTTTTTTTAATTTGTTACTCGATCTTCCAATACACAAATGATGAATATATAAAATTGAGACAACAGAGAACTTTACAAATAATTTTTGTTTATTACCTCCCTTGAATTTCGCTCTCATGATCATAAATAACAATATAACACAAGTGAAAATTGTAGTTGATTTATCTTAAAATAATAATAAAAATAGTTCCTCCTGTCACTCGAAACTATCCAATTGCCCTAAACAGATATCAGACGAAAGAAAACAAAGACATAAGTATAAACGTTGTCTTCATATCTCTGTCTATAAATCCACTGGAAGAATATATTTTTAAAATAAAAATATCTTAGATCAAGTAAAAAAAGTTTTAGTAACTTAATTTTAAATGAATTAATATTATTTTCCTTTTTTTTTAATCAAGAATAAGTTTTAATTATAATGAAAATGATAAAAAAAAAATAGAAAATGTTATTGTTCTTTTGTTATTTTTCTTTTTGTCGTGGTCAGTTTGGTTTTAAATTTAAAAAAAAAAGGTGTGTTTAAACTCCCAGTTATTCCAGGTTACCATCATTTTAAAAAACGAAAGAGTATTGGCACATTGACTGTTGTTATCTATTGACATTACTTCAGTTTTAGCCTGTGTCCACCTATAATTTTAAAAGAGGGATTGAATGAGATATTTAATTAAATAATTAATTCGTGTTTGTTGATCTCTGACCTGACAAATAACGTTATTTTCATTAGTGAGCATTACATTTTTTACAAAATCCACTTAATTAATCCCTTAAATTGACATTGAAACACATCTCTTGGACAAATATTAGATTTTTAAATTTGTTGTTTACTAGTTTACATTTTTTTGTCTATAATAGCGGTTCAATGAACATACTAATGTTTTTAAAATGCTTAAAAAATTTTATTTACATAACAGAAAATTAATAATATAATGGAAATTTTTTTTTATACTGATTAGCTTTAGGCTATTATCTTTCACTTAACAAAATTTAAGTTGGAGGATGACATTAAAATTATTTTAGAAATGTTTCTTTTTAGAAATTCATGATAAAAAAAAAATTTTTTTACATCTATTACCTCTCATTTAATCTTATGAAATTTTGAGAAAATTCATTTTTATACGACTTAATATTTATATTAGTTATAAGCACAAGTCCTTGGAGAATTAAAAACTTTTTTGTAAAACAGGACCCTCAGTTACAGAAAATCTGCTCTGAATCCTAAAATAAAAAATGCTTTAAAACTAAGACATTAATTAGAAAAGCTTTTAATTGCTTTTATGAATAAGATAAATCATGAACACTTGTCTTAAAATTTTTTTCGATAAACAATAAATTATTACAAGAATTGTTTCCATTTTCTATAAAATATATTACTTGTTTTTATAAAGATTAGTAGGTTGTTAAAAGATAAAAAGGTGTTCACATTGTATTCATCAAGTAATTTATACAGCTATGGGCCCTTTACTTAAAAATGCCAAACATTAAGTTATCTCTAAATCTCTCAGCACATAAAAACACATGCTTCAGTGCTGAAAAGATGTTTTTCTGCAATGTTTTAAACTAAACGTATGTAATATTTGCTTTAATTCAATATCTTATTGAATTTTAAGTTCTTTGGTTTATTTATAAACACTTGTTGAAGAAATGTTAAAAAAATTACCAATAAATTTTAAGTTTACTATAGTTAATGTCTTTATTTTATGATAATGTTATGTATGGACTTAAAAAAAATAGACAAAACTTAATAGACCAAATTTTTATCATTAAAATCTTTATCAAGAGGAAAGCCCAAAGGATTATTTGATCATTCTTAAAACTAAAAAAAAATTTTTTTTTACTTCAGTGGGTGACCATAAATTAGTATGGAAAATTTTAACATCATTTTGCAGCAAAAAAATCATATAATTGTTGGATTTTACTGAAACTTTCGGGACTTATTCACAAATAAATTAAATATTTTTGAAACATTTCTTTTTTTAAAAAATCTTGGTAAAAATAATTTTTTTTTTTTTTTTTTTTTACATTTATTATCCCTCTCCACTTATTTAATCTTGAGAAATTCATTTTTGTAAAGCTAAATGTTAATATCAGTTATAAGTACAAGACCTTGGAGAAATTAAATCATCAAATTTTTTTTGTTGTTGGACAGAACCCCATAATTACAGAATATCTGCCATAAAAATAAGATATTATTTCATTTTTCCTTTTAGCAGCAGTTAGATTATTTTTGGTGTGGATGTTCAAAAAAGAAATAATTCTCATTTACCACCATTAACTAATTTTCCCTATTAGAAGAGTAATATTGAGCAGCTGAATGGAAAATTTTGACTTTGTAGTTATTTAATTCAACCTTTATTAATTAAATGTGTTGTTTTTCATTGGAAAATGCAAAATTCAGCTCTTATATTTGTCACAAAAGTTTTTAAGAACTTACATTTAATGAAAATTTTTCAACATGATATAAGATTTTCATTGGAGATCCCTATTAAAGATCCAATAGTTGTCCAAAAAAAATTTTTCAGAATAGATTAATAAATTTAAGAGTTAGAATTGGATTTTGTGAAAATAGTATTTTTGCTTGAAACTGTGAAAATAATATTTATTTACACATGGTGGCCATGGTGTAACAAAACCTGACAACATTGTCTACTGTCACCCCCACTTTTAAGAGATGCATGTAAAATTGACTTGAGTGCAGAGGACAACAATTATTAGATACCTCATAACAAAAAAAAAAAAACTATTGACTGGTATAGAAATACATACTCCCATGCAATTTTGGAAAACTATGAGAGGATCGTAGGGGGTATGTTTACACAGAAACAACAAGCTTCAGTGTAAACATACTCCAGGATCCTCTTTTTCACTGATACTAAAGTAATTAACATAGTTAAAAAAGAAAATAAAAAAGTTAAAAAGTGATTTTGCAAAAGAGAAATAAAATAATGTTTTACAATTTGTATGAAAGAATCTTAAACAAACATATTTTTTACCCCCAAATCAACCTAATTGGTAATATAGTTGATATATAAAAACAAAAATGAATTTTTTTTTTTATTTATTCTTCCATACTTCAAAGAAGATTTTTTTAAAATTGATTTAAACATACACAGGAGCATCTACAGAAATGTTTAATGTTTACAATATATGTGTTAAAAAAGAAAGAATTATAGAAAAATCTAACAAAAATTATTTTCTTGTATGGAATTATTTGTTTTTGATTTACTTAGAACCAAAAAAACATGAGCAGAAAATTAATTGCAAAATGTTCATGGCCAATTTTTTTTTATCTCTTATGATGTTTGAACAAAATCTGCTGGAATTCATTGAAATCCAAATTGTGTTAATATAAATTTCCAAGATGAGAATATTGCATCAGCATATGATTTTTAATAATACCTCTTTCTCTTTCAGAGATTTTAAATCTGGTGGGTAAACAAACTCTTATGACTGCATATAATATGGTACAGAGAAATTGTGTTTATTCAGGTTTCTAAATGAAAAAGATATCCAAGATAAATTATATTTTCTGATTTATGAAAGGAAAAGTATGAAAAAAAACTTTTTTTAAAAAAAAATGTGATTAATAATACAAAGATGGAATATTTTTGTGACACTTGTGCACCATACTTATGAGTTCCCATGGAATGATAGATATGCAAGCACATACTAGTGAGAAACCATATTCATGTGAAGTGTGTGGTTCAGCATTTCCATGTTTAAAAAATCACGTGTGTAGAAGTCAAGTGACTTACCTGCCAACATGGCTGCCTCATAAATGACTCAAGTCAGTTTTGGCTTTGGCTACATTTGCCTATTTGTGTGCTAAACCTCTGGCAAACTAGCTAATATCCAACAGCGTGAAAACACACAGGTAAGAAACCGTTTTCATGTAAAGTATGTGATTCAACATTTTCAAGCAAATCAGATTTAAAAAGTCACATGCGATCATATACATGTGAAGTGTGTGGTTCAGCATTTTCAGAGTGTTCAAGTTTTAAAAAAAACACATGAGAACACACACTGGTGAGAAACCATATACAGGGGTTGGGCAAAATAATTGGAACAGCTGCAAAATCCACTCCTATATTTCAAAGACCTATTATATTAAGAACTTTAACTAAAACTTCATAATTGCATGTTATATCTATTGTAAATATGTTTATCTAATTTACTGTCTTTGTCTTATTTATTTTTAGAATTTAGTAAAATTTAAGCGAAATGCGTGACCTCTCCAAGTTCAAAAAAGCGCAAATTGTTGGAGCACGCATGGCAGGAGCCTTGAACACTAAGGTAGCTGAACTGTTTGGTTTTTCAAGAGCTACCATATCAAGAACAATTCGAGAAACAGCAAGATCTCTAGCAACCGTAGCAATTTGGGTTGGACTTGCAAACTTACTGACAGGGACCGACGTGCATTGAAACACAATGTGGCAAAAAATCATCGGACAAATGTGGACAAAGTGACTGCTGAGTTGAATAATCATCTGAATAGTTCAATTTCTACTAAAACTGTTCTCCGTGAGCTCCATAAGGCTGCATATCATGTAAGAGCCGCTGTGAGGAAAACTCTTCTCTCCACTCGCAACATTCAAAAGAGGTTGAAGTGGTGCAGAGATCACAATGCCTGGTCTGCAGACCAATGGAAGCAAGTCATATTCTCAAACAAGTCCAGTTTTTCTCTTTTTCCCAACTTCAGGGCGAGTTTGTGTGGAGGCAACCCAAAGAAGCTTACAACCCTGACTGCCTTCTAACAGTGAAGCATGGAGGTGGATCAGTGACAGTTTGGGCCACCATATCACGGAAATGTCTCAGTCCAATAGTTACCCTGCATGGTAGAATCAACAGCAAAGATTACCTGAACATTTTGGGAGATCATGTTCATCCAATGGCCAAGACTTTATTCCCCGATGGTGAATGCATCTTCCAAGGTGATAATGCTCCAATAGATACCGCTTGAGTGGTTAAGAATTGGTATGAAGAGCATAAAAGTGAGCTAGAACACATGGAGTGGCCTCTCCAATCTCAAGATATCAATATTATTGAACATTTGTGGTGCATTTTGGAGCAACAAGTTAGGAGCTGCTATCCTCCACCGTCGTGTCGTAAAGAGCTGGAGAAGGTTTTAATAGAAGAATGACTGAAATTCCTCTGGATGAAGTCAGGAAGTTGTATGATTCTATTCCTAGATGTATTAAAGCTGTCTGTGAGGCTAAAGGAGGACCAAACTCCATATTAAATAAATTTTATTTGAATTTAATAAGTGTTCCAATTATTTTGTCCAACCCCTGTATATGTGAAGTGTGTGGTTCAGCATTTCCATATCATTCAAGTTTAAAAGATCACATGAGAACACACACAAGAGAAAAACCATATATGTGTGATTCTGCATTTTGATATCATTTAAAATTAAAATGTCATGCGAATTCATACTGGTGAGAAACCATTATCATGTGAAGTGTGTGGTTCCGTATTTTTAAGTAGGACAGGTTTAAAAAGTCATACAAGCACATACAGGAGAAAAACCATATGCATGTAAAGTGTATGATTCAACATTTTCCTTTCATTGAAAATTAAAATGTCACATGCAAACACACTGGTGAAAAACCATATTCATGTGATGTATGTGGTTCAGCATATTCATATTATTCAAATTTAAAAACTCACATGCAAATACACAGGTGAAAAACCATATTCATGTGAACTATGAAGTGCTGCATTTTCAGTTATTTCATCTTTACAAAGTTACATGCGAACACACAGAGGTGAGAAACCGTATTCATGCAAAGTGTGTGGTTCTGAATTTTCTCAGAAAGCCCATGTAAAAAGTCACTTGCAAACTCACACTGGAGAGAAACCATATTCATGTGAAATGTATGATCCTGCATTTTCTCAGAGATCATATTTAAAAATTCACATTTGGAAACATACAGGAGTAAAACCATATTCATGTGCAGCATGTGGTTCATCATTTTCACAGAAATTAGATTTTAAAAAATACTTGCAGACACACTCTAAAAAGAAGTGATCATTTGAAGTCAACATTTTCCCTGAATTCTAATTCAGAAACTTACTGGTAATCAGGCATAGGTGGAAGTTATATGCTCCCACCTATGCCTGATCACCACTGGAAAACAGTCATATTTTGTGATTACTAGTGTTTAGTATTTTTGTCTTAAATTATTATTTCATGATATACTGTATTCATTTAAAATGCGGGGTTACCAAGTAAACATACTGTAAAATTTACAGTACAGCATTTTTGTTGTGATCAAATTTTAAAAGACTTGCAAACATGCAAGAGAAACCATATTCATTTGAAGTGTGTGCTTCAACATTTTCAAAGAATTCTTATTTAAAAATCTACATGCAGGCTTAAACTGGAGTGAAATCAAACATTTAAAATCTTTTATCATTTCACAGATCTCAAAGATAATGATATATTCTTGTAGGGTGTGTGCTTCAGCACATTCATGGAAATGTTTATGTTATTATTAAGAAGAAAAAACAGTATTTTTTAATTCTTAAATTATATTTTTTATCCTTTTTAGAATGTTCAAAATTTTGGTTGAAATGTTTTTCTTGCTTCAATGGGTGACCATAAATTACTATGGGAAATTTTAGCAGTGAAAAACATTGATTTGAAAATTCTTGCAAGAATATAATTGTTGGATTTTAATGAAACTTTCAGGACTTATTCATAAATGAAAGAAATTATCTCAGAAATGTTTCTTTTTTAGAAAATCTTGGGAAATTCATTTTTATAGAACTTAATGTTTATAGTAGTTGAAAGGACAAGTTCTTGGAGAATTTAAATCATCAAATTTTTTTTGCCGAACTAAACCCCCAGTTACAGAAAGACATTATTTCATTTTTTTTTCCTTTTAACAGCAGTTAGATTATTTTTTATGTGGATATTCAAAAAGGAAATAATTCTCAATTAACACGTTTAACTACTTTTTCATATCAGAAGAGTAATATTAGGCATCTGAACCTAAATTTCTATTTTCAATATATCTACAAACCTTTAATACAGGTACAGAGAATTTGACAAAACAAAATGATACCAATTTATCTTAGCTACAAAGATATGACCATTTAAATTCCATCAATTTTCCATCTTGTGTGCTGTTGTACCATACTTACAAGTAGAAGCAGTTCAGTCTAGAGCTGTTGGCATGAATTTTTGTCACTGTCCCTCAGGCAGTAATACAAATATCACCTCATCTACCAAAATTAACTTTTCCCTAGTACTTACATGAGCCATCAGTGTTATAAAAGTACTTATTTTTATTTTGTAAATCAAATTTGGTAATTTTTTTGTGTAATTAAGTCAAGTAAAAATTAAAGTAACTATTTTCCGTAAAATTGTTTTGATGTTATGATTATTTTTATTTTTGATAGATTTTTCCTTTTATTTATTTATAATATCAAGTTTTCTGTCAGTCAGTAGCCATTCTGACTTTTGCCAATTTAAGGGAAAAGTTTGACTTTTAGTTACATGATTCAACCTCTGTTAATTAAATGTGTTGTTTTTCTTTGGAAGATGCAAAATTGGGCTCTTATGTTTGTCATAAAAGATTGCATATTCTTGTGTGCTACAGCACTTTCATGGAAATAAAATTCAAAAGTGCTTGCACAAACCCACCAAAATAAAATCATACATGAACTCTAGTTTGTCAATTGAAAATTTTAAGACTCGTTTGCAAACAAACATTTCAAGTTGGTCATTTTCACAGAATTTTTATATGCAAGCATATTTGGGAAAGAAGATATATTCTTGAGGCCTGTGTTGCTCAGCACATTCATGAAAGTAAAACTGAAAATTGCACATGGAAACAAATACTGCCATGAAATTACATTCATGTGAACACAACTGGTTATCAAATACATTATTGTGAGATGTGCAGTTTATTACTTTCACAGATGTTTCATTTAAATCTCCTCATAGAACATGTACTGGATGTTGTGTGGATGAGCATGTTTATGCCCCCACCTGTTTTGAAGTTAAAAATGTGGAAAATCTTCTAGTCATAAATTTGATAGGTCTTCTAATGGATCTTTGGAACTGCAGCAGTTCATTTCAAATGTAGCTAAGAAGTCATAACACAGCTGATGACACTAGAGTAAAAAATAGCGTCATACTTCTGAACAGCAATATGACGAGAATAGAATTTCAATCTGGAAATATCTTAATAAATAAATGTTTTCTATTATCAAAATGATTTAATTCTTTTTGATACTATATAAAGTGATTTGTTTCCATTCTCAGATTGAAAAGAAAATAAGCAGAATAAGTTCCTAAAGATTACCTGCCTTTATAGAACCAGTTCCTAGAATGTAACCACTGGTTACATGGTACCTGTAACACTCAAAGGGTCACCTGACATGACATCTATGTATAGAAAAAGGAAAACTGAAATTTGAAACTGGATGGTATTTGTCTTTTAAGAGTGTCTCTTGACAAGTTTCATGCCTTCATTCAGACTCAGTGATGTCAGTATGCATTCATGGCTGATACATGATCTTGTGTACTGTGTTCAAAAATGTATGCCCAAGTGTAACATCTGGCTTCAGCACCATGCCTGTGAAGGCAACCATTTTGTGTGAACAGTTCATTGTTTGTTTTGTTTTATGGCATATCAACCTTAATGGGTTATTTAATGCCGACAAAATTTTATTGCTGGTAATATTTTTTTCAAAGTATTTCTAGTATTAAAACCTATTTTTACACTTTCATAGGGTTTTGACCCCAGTTTGGGGGTTAACTATTTGTCCACAGCTGGGACCCTAACAGGTGATACCACCCAGGGTCAGGGTGGACCTGGGAACACCAGCAATTATGCTCCTAAAAACCTCCTGATCAGAGGCATTGCTGTTGGATGTAGTTTATCATCATACCCAGGACAGGACAGTTCATTGTGATATAGCCAGGATTCTCTGATGCTGATAGGACTGTTGTTCTTTTATGATGTTTGTCAATGCGATTAATGATATGTAATGGCTGGTTTTCTTAGGAAACTTTTGGAGGTGCTGATCTGTAACAAAAAGTTCACTTTCTATGCTGATGCTCTCAAAGACTTTTTTGGAAGTGGAATATAAGGAATTTGCCATTTTGTTCTTTTTTCTTTCTCTTGCTGGTGGAAAAAGTAACGATGCATGTGATCGTTAATGTATATCCATGGTCATGGCTTATATTCTGTCTAGTGAGTACTACTAAAGCCTCAGTCACATTTATTTTACAGGGTGTTTCTCAATTGTTGAAACAAAGCAGCTGGAAATGGGGAGAGCTAGTGGAGGACCTTGATTAAGAGGAACAATGGTTCCTCCTCATACTGTTTAGTTTAGCATGGCCTGGCTTCATGAAAGTTTGGGGAGCATCAAATCAGCTATAAACTGAAGTGGAATGGGCACCTCACTCCCCTGACCTGAACCCGTCAGATTTCTTTCTCTGGGTTCCTCAAGGACAACATTTACCAGAGCATCTCTCGCACTATTGCTACATTGAAGCCAGCCATCACTGAAATCACCCAGGAGCAATGTGCACATGCTGTCAACAACTCTGCATTCAACAGTGCCTTCAAATTAATGGTGGACATCTGGAGCATGTACTCTAGAGTTCCTCTTGACATTTTTGGTTAATTTTTTAGACTAAATGTTTTCAGATCCTAAAACGTTTTCCTTCTATCTTTCCATTACTCTGTTATTTGTGGTCTTTGATTTGTGCCTGATCATTTTGTTTCAAAAATTTTGAAACATCCTGTAGTCACTTTCAGCTTGTATAGATAGCTTTTATGAAGATCATATGCAGCAACTTGTGATTGGAGGGTCACATGTTGTTTTTGCTTTTGTTTCATCGAATGTACTGCATGAAGCATTCTGCAGCAAAAAAACTATGGAAGGACATTCTGTCTCTATCTGGGCATAGTTACGTTCTGTCTTTGTCAGTGTTCAGAGTTGTCACATTCTATTGTGACATCCTTGTTGATATCAAGTTATAACATCAAAATGCTAGTTTTGTGATTGGGCAATCATATATATATATATATATATATATATATAGTATATATGAATCATGTATATAAATATATATCGTATATATGAAGCATACATGTAGAAGTCAAGTAACTTACCTACTAACATGGCTGCCTTCTTATGTCCTCTTGAAAAGCAGGCCAGCTAATTTTACCTCATTTTATAGGAGAGTGCCCAATACACCAGTTAGGTTGTTCCATTTTGCTAGAATGGACCTGCCCAATACATTTGCATGAGTGGTCTCTATTCACCCATATATCTCTCCAGTAAATGACTCAAGTCAGTTTAGCTTCTGGCCACACTTTCCTACTTGTGTGTCAGACCACTGGCAAGCTAACCAATATTCGACAATACATATAAGTATATATCGTATATATGAATCATACATATAAATATATATATATCATATATACATAAATCAATAAATTCATTTTGAAATTGAAAAAATATGTTTTGAACTTTCTTCCAGAAAAGAATAATTTTTGTGTGAAATTTTATGAATCAATGAATTTAAATAAAATTATGAGTTAAAGGGAGATAACTGATACTGAAACACCCAGAAGAGTCATGGCACATGGAACTAGAACAATCTACCGCAGTGGCTGAAATAAGAGGTTCTCTTCAAAATTCCAATCACCTGAAGAAGGCTGAAGTGTACAATGGCCAAAACATTGTGAATGTGGCAACAAAGATGAAGACAACAGTCTGAACAATGTAAATAGTGTAAATAATTACAATACCTCATCTCAGAAATATAGACAGATATTGAAGGAGTGAATATGGCAACAAAGATGAAGACAACAGTCTGAACAATGTAAATAGTGTAAATAATTACAATACCTCATCTCAGAAATATAGACAGATATTGAAGGAGTGAATATGGCAACAAAGATGAGGACAACAGTCCGAACAATGTAAATAGTGTAAATAATTACAATACCTCATCTCAGAAATATAGACAGATATTCCAAATAATACCTTCTCTTTTATGTTGACTAAAAATATCAAAGGCAAATTTTGCTAGTATGCCAGTATTAGATGAAAATTCTTCCTCATCCTTCTACTACTACTAATTTTTTTTACATTAAAAGTTCAGCAGAACTACGGCAAAATGGTATCTGACATGAAAGTGCATAGGAAACTGAAGTGTTTTATTGAATTCCTCCTTGCAGAAAACCTTTCTATGCTTTGTTATTAATTGTTACTTGCTAAAGATTTCCAGAGACCAAACAGCGCATATGAGCACAGTTAGGTAGTGACTGTGTGTTGTAATAGCAAGTTCAATTTGTGTGACAAAACAGGTTGTTTCAGCTGATGCGGAATTTTATGGGTGTGGCATGCAAAATCATGTTTTTTCTGACAAAAGTGAGTATCCATTGGTGGTGACTATACAGCAAAAAGCATTTTGTAGCTAGAAATTTGATGTATGGCTAGTGTTACAGTTATCAGCATTGAAATTGGGATCAGTGATCCAAGTTCAAATTTCAGCCTATTTTATTTTTTAATCATATCAACCCATGCAAGGCAGTAAAGCCACTAAGACACAAGGGGTTACTGAGTGTAAAAGAATAAGAAAAAAAAAGAAGCATTACGAAGGAGTACAAACAATAGAAGAGTAATCAAGAGAACAGTAGATTGACATTGCACTTGAATTTTTGAAGATCAAAGTTGGCTAGAAAGTATGGAACTAGAAGAGAGTTCCACAAGTGAGAAGTGTAAGAAAAGAAACTGTTAGCAGAGAAGTTACGATTGCATCTAGCCACTTAAACTCTAAACCGAGATGGGTTGTCATGGGTATGACGATAAACTACGTCCAGCAGCAAGGTCTCTGATCAGGAGGTTTTGAGGAGCGTGGAACCACCTCTTAATTGCTGATGTTCCCAGGTGCACCCTGACCCAGGTTGGTAGCACCTGTTAGGGTCCCACCAATGGGCAAATATTTAACCATGAAACTGGTGTAAAAACACTATGAAAGTGTAAAATAGGTTTTAATACCAGAAATACTTTGTAAAAAAATTATTACCAGCAATAAATTTTTAAAAAATATTATAAACAATACATTTTTGAAAAAAAAATATTACCAACAATGTTTTTTAAAAAGTAAATATTACTAGCAATACATTTTTGAAAAAAAATATTAGCAATACTTCTTTGAAAAAATTATTACCAGCAATACATTTTTGAAGGAAAAATATTACCAGAAATAGATTTTTGACAAAACAAAATATTACCAGCAATAAAAATTTTGTCGGTGTTAAATAACCTATTGAGGTTGATATGCCATAAACCAAACCAAATTTTAAACTGATGAGACCTTGCCACCAATGTAGTATTACACTTAAATACACAAAGTCTAGATATTATAGCAAAGAGTTCATTTGAACAATTACCATGAAAGTATTTATAGAAAAGGCACAGGGAAGCTACATTACAGCAGTGAGAAAGTGACTGATGCCAGGTCAGGACCAATAATATTGCTGATTCTTCTTTGGATTTTATCGAGAATTTCTAGATATACAGCAGGAGCTCTGGACCATATGTCACAGTTATATTCAATGCATAGGTGAATGGTAGACTTATAACAGATTCTGGAAAAAGAAATTATGTAACATGACATGACAAACCAACCTTCCTAGCAGCAGAACTGTTAGCCTGAGAAGGCACAAAGAGTCACTCACATGGAGATAAGTATCAGCCATGCTGATGGGAGGTAGGAAGGGGTCTTTCAGGTTATTGATAGAAGTTTCATTTTGGAGGTGTCAAAATCAACAAGTCATTCCTTACCCAACTTGACAGCAGACTAGGTAATTTTTTAGATCAGCTGCTAATTTGACCTTATCAAACTGATCACTCACTATTGACACATGAGTAAACGGTTGTGTCATCAGCATAGATATCACATTGAGAACTGATGTCAGGAAGGTCATTGATAAAAATTAAGAACAGAATAGGTTCAAGAATTACAGTCCTGGGTGACACCTTCATTAGTACTGTTATAGACACGCGTATGGTTGCAAGAAATACGACAACAGCAGAAATAGGTTTACGTGGTTTATTTCAACAGGAACGTGAGGGTTTGGGACAGCTACCTTGCGGTATAGTTCATAAGCTGGCTTCGGATCTAGGTCGATCTCTCATAGTAGTTCACACATGTTGACGGTGGTTGATGCTCCCCTGCTAACAGCTGCTGACCGTGATAGGTCTGTTCCCTGGCCACCTGTGACTGCCTCTTGAACTTCCATGTGACCCCTTTTATAGCATTTTTTTATGGCTTAATAGGCTCAAAAAACGAAGCGAGTATAATTAGGAGGGAAGCATTTTTTATTGGACGAAAAATAGAACACTTTAAATATTATTTTATTTTTTGACCGGAACTCGTGTGTCGGGAACATTTATAAACGAAGATAATGGTCATTTTGTGACAGGGCTTTGTCCCTTTCACATCCGGCTCTCACTGAGATGTCTTATTTTATTTTATAACTGTACAAAAACATCTACAAGAGCGGCTGTTCCTGACAACTTTCATTTCATGATTTGATAAGAAAAACTGAATCGGTTCAAAACTTCATCTGGAATTATCTTTCAATTTATGGAGACCAGTATGCCAAACTCTGTCAAACACTTTTGAGATGTCCAAAGCAACAACTTCTCCAGCTTTATCTAAAGCTTGATAGACTCTTTCAGTGATAATTGTTAGTACATCAGCAGTTAACATAGAGAAGTAAAAGCCATATTGTTTGTCTAAAAGAAGCCTAGAATTGATTAGGGCCTCTAGTAGTTCACAAAAGAGAAGTAGAAGACTAATAGACTGATATTTCGAAGGGTCAGATAGTTCACCTGAATTCTTCACTGGAACAGCAAAGGAGAATTTCCAACAAGCAGGAAAGCAAGAGACAGCAAGGCATTTATTCTATAGTTTAGAGAAAACGGGAGCCAGTTTGGGTGCCTATTTCTTAAGGACTCGTAGAGGGATATAATTAGATGAAAAGAGGAGGAATAGAAAACTTACTCTTATTTAATACACTATTACAGAGCCTTGAGGGCCAAAGTTGTTAGAAACTATATGATGCCTCAATCTATCAGCAAAGTCTTAGCTACTTCAAGGATACATTTACATTTATTATGTGCAGCCACAAATAAGCATCTGTTGAGAGTGGAACTGTCATGCTGGTATACAAGATAAATAGGTATGGGCACCCCGAGGCAGTGTAATGGTTAGCAAGCTTGTCTCGCGAAAACAATTACGAATGAGTAGTGAGTTAGATCCTCACTGGGTGCCCCAAACTTTCGGCCTTGTGCCACTTCTAAGCTACGCTTGGAAAAATCACTGCAAGATAAATAGGTACCACCAAAATGAATGTTTTTTTTTTCCAGAATGTAAACAAAAGATTCTAAGCCAATTTTTATAACAGGGAATGATCTGATTTAAATGACATTTTCAGTATTTATTCATTAATGAATGAACTGTACACTAAAAGCATTATTTTGTGGAAATATTGGGGTGGGGGTTCAGTTGTCTTCCCTCATTCAATATACCACGAACACTCAAAATTTTGAGGTTTATGACTTTTTATAGTTTTATAAAGAGAAATCCCTGAAGATATTTCATAAAAAATGTTGTGCAATATCAAATGAGAAAAATGTTGAAAGTTTGTCCTGAAACCTTATAAAATAATTTAATAAAACACTATTTACATTATTCGGACTATTGTCCTCATCTTTGTCACCATATTTATTACGTTTCGACCATTGTATTCTCCAGCCTTCTTCAGGTGGTTGGAATGTCGAACTGAACCCTTTATTTCACTCACTGGAGTAGACTGTTCTAGTTCCATGTGCCATGTTTAATGGATGTCAGTTGTCAATTATCTCCTGTTAATTCCTCCCTCCAAGTTCTCCACTGCCTTAACCTCAAGGGCACGTTGCACAGTGGATAAAGGCATTAGTTAGATCCAGTGACAGGACCCAAAGAGTGTGAGTTCAATACCCGGTTAAGGCAGTGGAGAACTTGGAGAGAGGAATTAACAGGAGATAACTATAGTCCAAATAATGTAAATAGTGTACATAATACCTCATCTCAGAAATATAGGCAGATACTGAATTTAATAAAATTCAAAAAAGGTTTTTTTTTATTATTTGCAGAGAGTTTGTGGTTGTATAATTTAAATCTCTTCTTTTTTTCAGATTTGACTCAGCAAAAAATCTACAATGAATATTTATTTTTGAAAGATTTGCTTGTAATTTTTTATTATAATTTTGAAATTCTTCTGGATGCTGATGACAAGAGTTATTTTTTTTATTAAAGATGTGTTTAAAGAATAGAAAAATGCAAAGTTTAATGCCATTTTTGCATTAGAAATATTTTTTAAAGAATTTTATTTTATTAATCAGTTTTATAACTGTTAGATTATTTTTTTTATGGAAGTTCAAAAATAATAAATTCTGAATTATCTCCTTTGACTAACTACTTTTCCCTATCAGAAGAGTAATCTAAAGGTTGTCTGTAAAGTCTGGCAAATATGAAATCACATTAACTATATTTTTTCTTACCTCCACAGATTAAACATGTTTTTGTTGAAAGAATAATTGACTTCTTTCTCTTGCGTATGCTAAAGGCGAAGGTGTACTCAATGAAAATCCCAGATGCAACACACTTGATTGAACACATAAAGAATGAATGTGCAAAATTTGATGTCAGTGTAGAGTTATTGAATCAAGTTTATGTGAATCTTGTAAATTACATCAACTTTTGCATCACATATGATGGAAATCATACTGAAGATGCTATTTGTTAATATTCCAATTCAATAAAACGTTGTTGAAAATTTCTATTCTTGAAAATGTGCCTTTTTGCTTATGTGTCCAGACATTAGGGACACCCTGTAATATCAATTTGATATCTATCAATCTTCACTATTTACATTATTTGGACTATTGTCCTCATCTTTGTCGCCATATTTATTACATCGTTTCGGCCCTTCAGTATCTGTCTATATTTCTGAGATGAGGTATTATGTACACTATTTACATTATTCCGACTATTGTCCTTATCTTTATCGCCATATTTATTAAAATGTTTCGGCTCTTCAGTATCTGTCTATATTTCTGAGATGAGGTATTATGTACACTATTTACATTATTCTGACTATTGTCCTCATCTTTGTTGCCATATTTATTACAATGTTTCGGCCCTTCAGTATCTGTCTATATTTCTGAGATGAGGTATTATGTACACTATTTACATTATTTGGATTATTGTCCTCATCTTTGTTGCCATATTTATTACAATGTTTCAGCCCTTCAGTATCTGTCTATATTTCTGAGATGAGGTATTATGTACACTACTTACATTATTCAGACTGTTGTCCTCATCTTTGTTGCCATATTTATTACAATGTTTCGGCCCTTCAGTATCTGTCTATATTTCTGAGATGAGGTATTATGTACACTATTTACATTATTCTGACTATTGTCCTCATCTTTGTTGCCATATTTATTACAATGTTTCGGCCCTTCAGTATCTGTCTATATTTCTGAGATGAGGTATTATGTACACTATTTACATTATTTGGACTATTGTCCTCATCTTTGTCGCCATATTTATTACAACATTTCGGCCGTTGTACGCTCCGGCCTTCTTCAGGTAGTTAGAATGTCGAACTGAACCCTTTATTTTGCTCACTGGGGTAGACTGTTCTAGTTCCACATGCCATGTTTAATGGATGTCAGTTATCAGATATCTCCTGTTAATTTTCCCTCTGAAAGTTCTCCACTGCCTTAACCCGGTATTGAACTCACAATTCTTTGGGTCCTGTCACTGGATCTAACGAACACCTTTATCTACTGTGCCATGTGTCATCAATCTTAATGAGTCATTCAGTTTTGTTTTTTTTTTTCACTCTATTGATGCAAGTATATTTTCTATATGTCTTTATTTTTATGATTATTTAATAAATATTGCGACTTGATTAATTTAATAGCGGCATTTTTTTTCAGATTTCACAGGAAAAAAAAATTTGCAATAAATATTTATTTTTTAAATATTGATATTTTTTCTTTTTTAATTTGGCAGTAGCATTCCCCATGCTTTAAAAAAAAAGGTTTGCATGATATTTAGCTGCGTCTGTAATCTTTCATGACAAATCAGAAAGGAATTCAAGTGAATGAAATCAATTAACATCATTTTTGTGATGTTAGACACTCACTCATTCTAATTTTCATTAGGTCAACGAACACTCATTATCACTTCCAAAATGCTCGCTGTAGATGATACTTCATAAATGAAGATAGTAGTAGTAGTAATGCCTTCAAATATACTCGCACTAATAATACTAGTTCAAATAGTAATCGCCGAATAGTAATTCGTATAATGATCACTATAGAGAAATAGTACAGTGGATAGTATAGAGAATAGCAATCACTTAGACGCCACACTAATTCCCATTTATATGTTTCCTTTATGATCATGTGATCTACTTATTTAATAATGAAATCATCTGGATTTGCTCACTGGTGATTTGTATTCAAACTACAGTGTCGACAATGACACTTCATTCTTATACAACAATCATCAATTCAATAACTATCAATTTTCTCAGTTTTTTTGTGTGTAGCAATTTTGTTATTTTAATAAATTTTCTTAAATTCAAAATAATTGCAAAAGATTTCATTGGCTGCAATTAAATATTCTATTAAATCAAACAGGTTTTCTGGTTGATTTTGTTTAGTGGCATATCAACATCTTTATGGGTTATTTAATGCTGAAATCTAAATATTTTGAACATTTTTATGGCTTCAACTACAGATAAAATGTATTGTTGATAATTTTACTATAAATATGTATTATTCATAATATTTTTATATAAAAATAGTTTATAATGTTTTGGTAAGGGTGTTCACTATTTGCCCATAGTGGGGATCCAACAGGTGTTACCATTTCAGGTCAGCATGAACTTGAAAACAACAGAAATTAAGTGGTCCCATTCTCTTCAAAACCTCCAATCTCCTGATCAGAGGCCTAGCTGCTAGATGCTATCATCATACCTAACATAATTGTTCATAATAATTTTATATAAAAATAAATTGCAGGTATTTTTACTATAAAAATGTATTTTTATACTTTTATAGTGTTTCCTTTTTGTTAGGGGTGTTCACTATTGAACTGGGATAGCTAGGATCCTAACAGGTGCTACCATGTCAGGTCAGCATGGACCTGAGAACAACAGAAATTAAGTGGTCCCATTCTCCTCAAAACCTCCAATCTACTGATTAAAGGCCTTGCTGACAGATGCTATCATCATGCCTAACATCAAACAGGTAAGACTGATCAAATAATTTAAATTCCTTACAGCTAACCATGAAAAATGTTGATCAAAACTGCCTAAAACATTTAAGTGCATATTGTCACAAAATTATCAAATGTTGAATATACCCCCCTCTTCTGCTGAACACATCAATATAAGATTAAAGATAATTTATTTTTAAACATAAATATCTATAACCGGTGAGAGCTATAGAAGAAAGATTTATTCTCCTAGTTGAATTTCTCCTGGGCATTATTATATCTGTGATATAATATCATCATACTTCACAAATAAAATGGAATGGCTGAAAGGAAAAAGAATGACATACACAAAACTATATATACATGTGTGTCCCACACACAATAATATATCACATATATCTACACAGCAAAGCAGAATGTAAGGAAGGGACTTACATATAATCATACTTATTATAAAACCCAGGTTGTGTGTGTCTGTACATTTATATATTGGATCAGATTTCCTACATTTTTCAACTGATTTCAACAAAACTTCACAGGACTATGTAAAATTGCCTTGCAGTGGTTCTGACAGTGCCAAAAATTGGAAAAACACAATTGTTTTTGCACAAAATCAATTTGAAAACACGATTAAGAGGCATCGCGAGAATGAAAGGGGGACAACTCACATCCAGTTATACTTATTATAAAACCCAGGTTGTTTCTGTGTGTGTGTTCGTTTATATATGGGATCGGATTTCCTACATTTTTCAACTGATTTCAACAAAACTTCACAGGACTACGTAAAATTACCTTGCGGTGGTTCTGACAGTGCCAAAAATTGGAAAAACACAATTGTTTTTGCATGAAATCAATTTGATAAAACAAGAGGCATCGCTGTCGCAAGAATGAAAGGGGGACAACTCATATCGAGTTATACATATAAAACCCAGGTTGTGTGTGTGTGTGTGTTCCTTTATATATGGAATCGGATTTTCTACATTCTTCAACCGATTTCAACAAAAATTCACTTTTTTTTTTGGCAGGTAGTGTTTCTTACTTTTTTTCTTTATTTTTACATTCAGAATGCTTTAAAAATTCCATTTACAAAGACAATTGTTTATAATAAAATTCTATTCAATCAGTAGACTCATAAAAATTGAAAGTTTGGTTTTGACCAATTCGTAAAAAAAAAAAAAAAAAAAAACTAATTAAGACGTGCGTGTCCGTCAACCTTAAACAATAATCTTTGTCAATTGTATTTCTCAGTCTTTATGATGGTCGATACTTGATCTATCTCTTACTGTTACATCCCCGGGCAACATCGAGCTCTACTGCTAGTATGGATATACTCCTGTATCTGGAGAAGCCAATTTTAGGACTCAAGATTCAAATGGGCCGGATTCATCTATGTCCCAGGCGAGGACATTTTCCACGAACAGGAATTTTCCAAATTGAGGACTGCAAGCTGGAGCTTCTTTCTATATCTGGGAAAGATATATTTCCAAAGGGAAACATGGACTTTTAAGCTGCAGGGGAGGTAGATTTAGCCTCTGCCTGGCCTATGGGGGCCCTGAGCTAAAGAAAACAACCTTTCAGTTTTGCTGCTGTAAAATGAATATGTAAAAGGTCATGTGACCCGTCTCCACCAAAGAGAAATAATCACATTCTGTGTCCTTATCAATTTCTTGAGTATTGCATTGCTGGTGTTAATTTATTTTATGTGCATTTTTAAGAGTCAGGGATAACAACAGAAAACTACTGTTGATGACCACTAACAGGCTATCATGCATAAATGAACATTTTCATTAGGTTTTAAGCAATAAGTAAGCATTACTTTTAAAAAATTCAGTTAGTTAATCCCTTTCCTAATTTACTTTTAAATTCAAAGATATAAACAAACACACACACACACACATATATATATTATTTGCATTATTCGGACTATTGTCCTCATCTTTGTCGCCATATTTATCACAACGTTTCGGCCGTTGTACGCTCTGACCTTCTTCAGGTGATTGGAATTTCAAACTGAACCCTTTATTTCGCTCACTGGGGTAGACTGTTCTAGTTCCTTCCACATGCCATGTTTTGATGGATGTCAGTTATCAGTTATCTTCTGTTAATTTTCCATCTGAAAGTTCTCCACCTCCTTTATCCAATGCCTTTATCCACTGTGCCATGTGTCCTTGAGGACACATGGCACTATATATATATATATATATATATATATATATATATATATATATATATATATATATCTTTGTAAGTGAATGTAATGGATTTGACTGGAATTCAAACTCAGCTCTCCAATTCCTCAATCCGGTCCACTATCCATTACTCCACCAAAATCTTACTGAAATAAGTGAAAAATGTTTCTTCTATTTTTTTTCAATAAATTAGCTTCCATTCTGTGTTCATATAAGATTGTAAAAATGCAGAAAGTGTTTTTCAGGACACTGCTGGTGTGATGGCGCAAGATAGCCTGGTTGCCTACATTGACCAGATATGTCATGACACAGAATGCCACCCTAATGACCTTGTACCCTTGATCCAGCACCATGATGATAAACTCATGGATGTCTGAGCTAGCTTAACTGAATACAGTACACTGTATTCAGTTAAGCTATAAGAGAAACCTGGATATAAGAGAGATTTTCTCTGGTCCCAAATTAGAGTCTGTGTTAATGTATATAAAATAGACCAAACCCGGATATAAGAGACTTCTTCTCCGGTCCCGACAACTCTCTTAGTCTTCTGGGTTACACTGTAGTGTAGTAATTATCTTTAAAACAAAAATCTTACTAAAAATGCAGATAATTATTTTATGGTTTTGAAGAATTTTTAGCTGAAATTTAGGTGGTACTAATGATGAAAAAATTATCAGTTTATTGTATCAAGAACGAAAAAAGACGGAAAAGGAATATGACTGCAGAATTTGAGAATTCCGAAATGTTCAATCAATCCTTGGATCTATTTTCAAAAGGTGATAAACTGGATTGTATTCTTAGATGAATTATCTCCCTTAATTTTCACTCTTCTTTTTTTCCGAATCATTTTCTGAGCACAACAAGGCTATTGTTCTTAAAGAAAATTTAACCCCGGAAATTTCTTGTTTATTTAAAATTTTTATTATTCTGTTTTTGTTTCGCATGTTCGCCTTAAAATAAGAGGAATCAGACGATAAAAAAAATACAGAAGTAAGTACATCTCTTTCTCGTTTTTTTATTATTTTTTAAAAAATCTTTCTTCAGCAGGTTTTTTACTCTAAAAAAAGGAGACGGGTCGGGTGTGTACGTAATTTAATTATATTTTAACCGAAATTTTCAGTACGTACTTTAATTAATGAATTTGAATAGTTTTCTAATAAGAAAACTTTGTGAAAATATTTGGGTGTAAAATTTTCCCCGACACCCACTCCAGTGTATACTTTTTTCTTCTTTTTTTTTAATTTGGAGAGGATGTTTACGATTTAGTTTGTACTTTCTTTGTATCATCTTTTTTTCTTAATAAAGAAAGAGAAAAAGATGTTGAACATACTGAAATCTCGTCTCGACCCTTACCAAAAATAATTCAATAAAACTAAAAAATATAAAACCACAATTTAAATTCAAAGACACTGTTAGTGATGTAAGTTTAGTAGTCTGTTAATAAATTATTAATTCTTTTTAAATTATTTAAAATTCATTTTTCGTTTTTTCTATGAAGTCTGTGTGTGGTGATCCTGATTCCATGAAAATCACATATTCAAATCAGCTGTTCACTTCACATATATTTTTAATTTTGTAATTTCAACTGAAAATGAAAAATATCAAAACAAAAGAAAGAAAACATTCTTGATGCGAAAAACAAAAAAAAATGAATGGAAATATCTTTTATTTAAATAATTAAATAAAAATTTTAAAAACTTTAAAGTTTAAAACACCTAATTCCTAGATTTAGTTTGTCAGAGTATAATGTTAACTCAAAAAGTTATAGTCTAAGACTATAGTATACACTCTAAAAATTTAACTTATTATTGAAAGAAAGATTAATCTATTAGGTTGGTGCAAAAGTAATTTCGTTTTCTCACATAGTAACATATGTTAAAAAACGAAATTATTTTTGCACCAACCTAATAGAATTCACTCAGAGAATCTAACATTTAAAAAAATATATCTGCCGATTGTTTTTATATTCCTTTTGAGTTTGACACATCATTGTTTGTATAGTTTCGAAATATTTTTTTAAAAATACATGTGAAGGTTTTTTTGGATAAATCAATTTTTTTCTTGACGTTTTAAACTAAACCGAAACTAGTGAACATTGTCTTCACTTAGTTAAAAACTATGTATTCCACCCGAGAAAAAAAATATAAAATAAAAAAAAATATGGAATAAACAATAAAACCATTCAATTCTAAAAAAAAAAAAAAAAAGAAATCATTTAAAAAAAATTGATTACGAATAAAAAATGTTTTTTTTATTAGGTTCTGGTTTTGATGAGTTGGTAAATTTTCATTTCTTTTTGGATGTTAACGACCCGAAAAAAATCGGACTTTTTCCTGGTCTTTCGTCGGCCATTACCGGCTTAATGATAAGTAATTCAGTGCTGAATTTTGTTGGTGGACGTATACAATTTGGGTTGGGCCTATTTACTTCCTTCAGAGTAATTTCTTGTAGAAATTAGCACGCGCTTCCGTAAAGCGATTTTTTTTTTGTACTTAATTTAAGAATAAAGTTAACTTTCAAATATATGTAAACATCGACAAATAAAAGAATAACAAAGTATTTTTTTTTTAAGAAGAAAGTTAACTTTCAAATTAGGGTTAGGTGTTTTTTTTTTCTTTTGTTATTCTTTTATTTGTCGATGTTTATATTTGAAAGTTAACTTTCTTCTTAAATTAAGTACAAAAAATCGCTTTACGGAAGCGCGTACTAATTTCTGAAAGAAAATATAGTTCAGCAGTGAATGACGCTCGGGTGTTAAAATGAAAATTTACCAAAGAGTTTTATGTACCGCCACAGACTTCCTAAAAAAATAACACACACACACACACACACACACACACACACACACAAAAAAACATTTTATTTTTGATAATTAAAAAATGTCTTTGAAATTTAATTTTTTTTCTTAATTAATTCCTCACAAATAATATGAAGTTACTTATCGCAAATATTAATTTACCCCCAGAAATTATAAATTTTAGATCAAAAAAGTTTTTTTTATTGAATTTTTAGCATTGTTTTTGAATTTTGAAATTAAAATTTGTTCAGCTTGCTCTGCAAAAAAAATAAAAAAAACTCGAACACTCAGAATGAAAAATTACCAAAAATCAGGGAGCCGTTCAGATTTTGAAAGTGAGGATAATATTTTCGAGGTACTTAAAGCCAATTTTTTACAATTTAAAAAAAGAAGAAAAAAATCTGTTTTGGACTTGTTTATCAGTATGCGCGCGAATGCTGACCCTGGCCTACACTTAGAAATAGCGCACCCGAATTACAAAAAGGTCAGCCTAAGCGGAGTGTATGTAATGGAAGGGCCTTTCTCTTGGAGAATTTGGTGTGAATTTTAACAAGTATAAGAAGGAAGACCAAAGTATTTTTTAATTAATTTTACAAATTGTTTTATCCTTTCTACAATGTTAGAAATTTTATTTAAATTTTTTTTTTTTACGTCAGCAGTCACGTAATAATAATATTTAATTTATCATTAGTTTTTTTAGCACAATTTTTCAGTTGAAAAACACAATAATTTGGAAATTGTTGCAAAAAACAAATAATTGTTGGATTTTAGTAAAACTTTCAGGACTTATTCACAAATGAATGAAATTATTTTAGAAATGTTTGATTTTTAGAATATTTTTTACATCTGTTACACCCCCCTCCTTAATTGTATGAAAACTCGAAAATTCGACTTTGTAATTTTGTGATTATTTTAATAAAATGCAGAAAACTTTGAAGAATATAAATCATTGATTTCTTTTTTTTTTTTTTGTAAATCGAGAAGCATTTCTACCCAAAATTTGGCTCTGAATTGTAAAAACAAAACCCAATAAAACTAAGACATTATTTAATTTAAAAAAGCTTAATGTAGGTACCTTCATGAGAACTAGTAAAATATCAAATTTTTAGCACTTTTTTTTTCTGTATGACAGACATTAATTTGGAAAATCTTGCAAAAATAAAAATAATTGTCAGATGTTAATGAAACTTTCAGAAACTATTCACAAATGATGGAAATTATTATAAATATGTTTTCTTTTTTTAAAGTCATAAAAAAATTATCTTTTTTATATTTATCCCCCCGCCCCCCAACTAATTTATGAAAACTCTGGAAATTCAGTCGCATTCAGTTTACTGATTATATTAGTTAAAAGCACAAAGCTTTGAGGAAAGCAAATCATGTATTTCTTTTTTTAATTGGACACCCCCCACCACCACCTGAAAATCAGCTCTGAATTGTAATATACAAAACTAAATAAAACAAAGATATTATTCAATTTCAAATGCTTTAATTGCTTTTATGAATATGGACAATATTTTCTGAAAGCAAAAAATTTTTTTGATGAAAAATGAATTTTTAATACAATTATTTGTTATTTCTTTAATTATCATAGATTTTTACATTTAAGTTGTTAAAATATTATAAAATTAGTTAAAAGCTGCATTCAGTTTTGTAAATGCCATTGTGAGATAGATCTTTTTTAGCACATTGTAAATTGTATTGTTTTGACTAATCAGAAGACCCGCATTAAGAAATGTAATTTTGTGTTTATGATAGGGGTGTAATTATAAAGTATGGAAGACCAATCAGAATACAATTAAGTTGCATTATTTGAGTTGAGCATTATTCTCCACTGTTAAGGCCTTTATTTTTGTGAAACCCATGTGAAGTTAATTTGATTTTTCAATTTCATCTGAGAAGGGTACCTACAAGTATCAGTATGATCTTATGAAATTTATATGATCTTATTTTTATATTAATCTCAGTTATGACATTTTCCATAAATGAAATATTAAAATTAATAATAAAATGAATGGAAATACAAATAACACAGATTAATAAATTATAGTATTTTATGTACACTTCTGATAAAATTTCATAAGAAAGGTACCTATAAATTAATTAAATACCTTTTTTATGAAATTTAATTTCACTCTCAACAGTCTTATTTTAATTCCTTTATAATATATTATCCATAAAGCATTGTAAATGTAAAGGTGAAAGCTAAGTACAAAAAAAAATTCACAAAAATAAAGGCCTTAAATTTTTTTTTTTTTTTTTACGTCAGCAGTCACGTAATAATATTTAATTTATCATTAGTTTTTTAGCACAATTTTCAGTTGTCATATTCACCTTCAACATCTGCTTATATTTCTGAGATGAGGTATTGTAAATATTTACACTATTTACATCATTTGGACTGTTGTCCTCATCTTTATTGTCATATTCACCGTCAACATCTGCTTATATTTCTGAGATGAGGTATTGTAACTATTTACACTATTTACATCGTTTGAACTGTTGTCCTCATCTTTATTGCCATATTCACATTTCAACCACTGTACACGCCAACCTTCTTCAGGTGATATATGTTGCAATTTCAAACCAAACCTCCACAGAGGTAGATTGTTATAATTCCATATGCCATGCCTGTTTTGGATATCTCAGTTTCAATTAATTCCCTTTAGTAACTCAATTCTCCAAGATTTTGTTTCCTCTGTTGTGACAGGTATTGAACTCATAACTCTTTGGATCAGGTCACTTAACCAACACTTTTATCCACTGGGCCACCTGCAGAAAGCCTGAGTGTACAATGAATATGGCAATAAAGATGAGGACAATAGCCCAAACAATATAGTGTAAATTAAGTAGTTACTATACCTCATCTCAGAAATATAGATAAACTTAAAACTAATCCATATTAAAGGAAAATAAATTTTCGTTTGTATATAAATCTTTTAAGCATTTTTACATTAACTCATTCAGCCACCATTATAGAAAAAAATGTAAACAATAAATTTAAAAATGTCATTTTTAATCCAGTATTTTTTATAGAGATATCTTTCAAAATAAATAATAAATTTAAGGATTAATTAACTGGATTTTGTCACAGTAATGATTACTTTTTACTTAGGTCAAAAACAGAAACTGCATAATATCACCCCTAACTTAAAAACTGCACAAGAAAAAAACTGGTGTTGTATAATTCTCTCAGTTCCAGGCCCATGATGATAATTAGCTAATATCTGCTCAGTATCATTTCTATGCAAATTTTTTCACCACATGCAACCAACTATCGTCTCTTGTCAGGTTGACTCGATTCTCCATTACGTGTTCACAATCGATATTGTATAAATTTTTTACTGAAATAATATCTTCAGGGATTTTTTTTATATAACTGTAAAAAAAATTAACACTCTCCCAAATTAAAATATTACACATGTGATATCAAAAGGATGGATTGAAACAAACCTACCAAAATATTTTACTAGTAGAACCTTTTTAGAATACAATTTATTCATTAATGAATAAATACTGAAAATTTTGTTTGAATCAGATAATGATTTAATTTTTGGTAAATATTTTATAACAACAATTTATTTTTTGACTATATTTCTGAGATGAGGTATTTTAACTACACTATTTATATTGTTTGTACTGTTGTCCTCATCTTTATTGTCATATTCACAATGTTTCGGCCGGTGTATGCTTTAACCTTCTTCAGGTGATATACATTGGAACTTTGAACCAAACCAGAAAAGGCATTTGCACATAGAATTGGACAATCTACCCTGGTGTGCAAAATAATGGGTTTGGTTCAAAATTCCAATATATATCACCTAAAGAAGGTCGGAGCATACAATGGCTGAAATGTCATGAATATGACAATAAAGATGAGGACATCATTGTAAATATTGTAAATAATTTTTGAAAAAAAAACTTTAAGTGGAACTTAGTTATAGTGTTTCATATTGTTTTTAAGTGAGGAAAATGTTTTTGTCTTATTTATTCAAGTTTCCAGATATTTTTCTTTAAATATTTTTAATAAAAATAGTTTCAATATAGTAATGATTTAATAATACCAGGAAAAATTTAAAAAAATAATATATGCTAGAATATATATTTCAGTTACATTTACAGGAAAAAAAAAAGATTGTTCCTTTCATTCTTTTGAACAGTATATTTATTTATTTATTAACTATCACAACCTACAATACCTCATGAGTGGGTGCTGTATTTTCAGTAGAATATTACTGTAGTTTGAATGATATTTTTTCCTGAACACCTTGTCAGGTGAAGTGTTTTAATGTATGTTTACAGTGTGTGACAATGGTTTTAAATTTCTCTCTTGATGAATATGTTTTATTGTTGTTGTGCAATCATATTACATATTATATAAAGTAAGAGTACATTTATTACATATACTTTTATTATAATAATGTGAATTGTTTCAGTAGAAAATATTTGCTAGATCTGCTGCAGGGAAGATTGGCTCCCTGTGTTATGTCACTATTTTTTTTTTTTTTGTTTGAATCCATCTTGCACATTTATAAATTTAACATTCATCCGTGTACTGAATACTGTTGCCATATCTGGTATGGTGCTTGTTATATACCGTACCTATAAACACTAATACATCGGACATTATTTTAAGTAGGAGTAATATGCTATCTAAGTAGTCCACCACTAGCAGTGGTTTACCTGTTTCACGTTGCTGGTGTATATTGTATTTTGTTGATGTTGTAAAGATTACCATTTCATTTCCGACTTCTGTTTTGATTATTCCTCATTCAGTAACCCTTTCTAAGTTACAACAGTGCTCCTGTTGTGCATCTTGGGATTCTTGATAAAATCCAGGGAAGAGTCTGCAATACAAGCATCTCATCTCCAGTCACTTTCTCATTGATGTGACATGGCTTCCCTCTGTTCTACAAAGATTTTCATGGCAACTGCTCAGATTAACTTTTTTCCTGGTCTCCAGACTACATGAATTTAAGCGTGCTACTAGATTAACAAGGTTTCACTGTTTTACTACTGAACTAGATAATTACAACTGCCACTTCTAGAAGAAAATATCATATGTTTTTTTTTTATATATTTTTTTCTTTTCTTTTTTTTTTTCTTTTTTTTTTCTTATTTTTTTTTTTTACCTTCCTTCTGGATGAGATTCTTTTGTTCATATTTGTCCAGAGAATGATTTCACCATTTTCCTATTTGAATTTTCTGATGCATCTTAATTCTTAACATAATTGAGTAAGCTCATAGTAAGTTTTATGACAATAAAATATCCGTAAAAATTCCCCTATCATATCATTAAATACTTGAGTTTAACTTTAACAAAATATTAGGTTGGTGCAAAAATAATGACGTAATAATGTCGTTTTTTTTACGTTAAAAATATGTCAAAAGGCGACATTATTACGTCATTATTTTTAAAATAACAATCATAAATTTGAAGGCTGGTCATTATTTTGAAAAGTGGGTACAAATGAAAAGATTTGAAATGGACAAATTTTTCCACAGGCATTAAACATTTCTTTCTTTCATTCATTTTC
Organism: Acanthosepion lycidas; assembly: GCA_963932145.1. Classification (NCBI taxonomy): domain Eukaryota; kingdom Metazoa; phylum Mollusca; class Cephalopoda; order Sepiida; family Sepiidae; genus Acanthosepion; species Acanthosepion lycidas. Next base: position 110,436,074 of record OZ010575.1, on the reverse strand, counting down.
TCACTGAAACCAAGTAGCATCTCTGATATGTCTTTTCTGCTTTTTCATGCAATCAAAACTGAATACTCAATTATTTATGAGGCATTGGCAAGAAACTTCTGCCTTCCCTTTCTTTCTCTTTCATTTTCTCACTGAAACCAAGCAGTGTCTTTTCCTTGCCTTCCAATACGATCAAAATGGAATAGTCCATTATTTATGAGGTATTGGTAGGGCATGAATGTAGGAAAAAGCACTATAATAGGATGCTTGATAATGTCTTAATAACTTTACTTATTCTTATGATAGAAGTGGATGTGCAAGTGGTGCGACAGAATGAGAAATTGGCCAGCTGACCCCAAATTCAAGTTGGGTTCAGTACATTCAGTTATGTACAAATACTCTTGAGAAACTTATGAAACCATCTCCTCTCCCTGTTATGGGTTAAATGGTAGGACTTGTATATGGAAAAATCATTGTTACTCTTACAAAATTGTTAATGCAATATTCACTTACAAAGAAAACCTCCCCAAAATTAATAATAACTATTATTACTTATTATTCCAGAATGTTTCAACTTTAAATAAGCCAGAAATAGTTGATAACCAATAAAAAACAAAACCATCATTGCTGCTTATCATAAACAAGTTCCTAATATACCTTTTTTTACTACCTTTAATTTAATTCAAAAAGATTACTTTTGATTGAACATTCAGTACTATCCTGTCAGTTTGTCTTTTTTTAAATAAGTGTCAATAAAGTGCTTAATTGATAATGACATTGGTGAAATTGAAAAATAAAAAGAACTACAATCCAAAATATGTTTTGGCTTTAAATAAGCCATAAAAAAACAAAAACAAATCAATAATTTTTACTTATGATAGAAATCTTTTATTTTTAATATAGACTACATTAATATGGTATATCTTTATTGAAGATAGACATGATATCCATTGGCTTTTCTTGTTTGGTGAATGTAATGTTCAAGATGGTGAAAAAGCAGCATTAGTTTTGTGATGTCAACGAGCACTTGTTGCCACTTTTGTAATGCTTATTGTGGTAGAGACTTTGTAATCACAGATATAACTGTAGTAATGTCATTGAACAATACTAGTATCAGATGCCTTTGAATATCACTTGCACTAATAGTACTTTCTCAATAATACGCGCTCGAAAAGTAACCACTGAATAGTGATCTGTATAGTGATCACTTAGGTGCAATGCTAATTACCATATATACATTTCCTTTACCAACACATGATCTACTTATTCAAAATGGGATCACCTGTGTTTGCTCTCTGGTGATCTGTGTTTAAGCTCCAGTGTTGGCAGCAACACTTTATTCCTATATAACAATTAGTGAGAGATTTTAAACGAAAACAATTTCTTACTGATATTTCGATTTTCAACTTTAATTTTTCTTGCCCACTTAATAAAAGGTGTTCTCACTTGGACTGATTTTAAATGTGAATTAAGTTTAAGCGTCTAATGATTTTTTTCTTTTTCTTTCAGATTTAACAACTTAAGTATTAAATATTTAATATGTTTTGTGTGAATTTTTAAATTTTCATTACTGTATACCTACTTTTGCATCCCCTGTAAATTTCAGACTGCTTCTGATCTTTATTAAATTATCTTTAATAATAATCTCTTCTTCTTTCAGAGATTTTAGATGTGGTTGGAAACAAAAGAACTCATCTGTTAATATTGTATAAAAAACCTGATCCTCATTCCCATGCTAAATAGGAACATTCATGGGATGTTACTATGAGAAAATATAGAGGAAAAAACAATATTCTTTACAAATGTGTTTAAAGTATTTAATAAAAACACATTTTTGAAAGTCACTAAAATAGGCTATCGACAGTGTCAATATGTCCTTTGAAAGTTATGAAAAGATAGACATGCAAACACACACAAGTGAGAAGCCATATACATGTGACATGTGTGGTTCAGCATTTTCAAAGTGCTCATGTGTAAAATCTACCATGCTGACAAACAATGGAAAAAAATCATATTCATGTGAAGTGTGTGGTTCGACATTTACTGCAGGTTCAAGTTTAAAAACTCACATGCGGACTCACACTGGAGAAAAACCATATTCATGTGAAGTGTGTGGTTCAGCCTTCACTGCAGGTTCAACTTTAAAAACTCACATGCGGACACACACTGGAGAAAAACCATATTCATGTGAAGTGTGTGGTTCAGCATTTACTGCACGTTCAAGTTTAAGAAGCCACATGCAAGCACACACTGGTAAGAAATTATATTCATGTGAAGTATGTGGTTCAGCATTTTCAGCGCGGTCACTTTTGACAAGACATATGCGAACACACACTGGAGAGAAACCATATTCATGTGAAGTATGTGGTTCTGCATTCTCACGTAGATCAAATTTAAAAGGGCACATTCAAACACACACTGGGGAAAAACCATATTCATGTGAAGTGTGTTGTTCAGTATTTTCCCGGAGGTCACATTTAAAAAAACACATGAGAACACATACAGGGGATAAACCATATTCCTGTGAAGTATGTGGTTCAGCATTTTCTGATAGTTCAAGTTTAAAAACTCATATACGGACACATACTGGAGAGAAACCATATCCATGTGAAGTGTGTGATGCAGCATTTTCAGATAGTTCGAGGTTAAAAACTCACATGCGAACACACACTGGTGAGAAATCATATTCATGTGAGGTATGTGGTTCAGCATTTTCAGTGAAATCACTTTTGACAAGACATATGCGCACACACACTGGAGAGAAACCATATTCGTGTGAAGTATGCGGTTCAGCATTTTCACGTAGATCAAATTTAAAAGGACATATACAAACACACACCGGTGAAAAACCATTTGCATGTGAAGTGTGTTTTTCTGTATTTTCACAGCGGTCCCATTTAAAAAAGCACATCCGAACACATACAGGTGACAGACCATATTCTTGTGAAGTCTGTAGTTCAGCCTTTTCACAGAGTTCAAGTTTAAAAACTCATATGCGAATACATACTGGAGAGAAACCATATTCATGTGAAGTATGTAATTCAGCATTTTCAGACAGTTCGAGTTTAAAAACACATATTCGGTTACATACTGGAGAGAAACCATATTCATGTGAAGTGTGTGGTTACGCATTTTCACAGACATCACACTTAAAAAGACACATGCAAAAACACGCATGTTAGAAATCATATTCTTGTCATGTTTGGTACTACATTCTTTAAAAATTTACATGCACAGACTGGAGTAATCTATTATTTGTGGAAAATGTCATGCAACATTTATGGAAGTCAAATATAAAAACTCTGGAGAACGGTTTTTTTTTTTTGTGTGTGTGTGTGTGTGGGGGGGGGTAATCATTTCACACCAAGCAAGTCAATAAAGCCACTAAGCTGAAGGGGGGTTACTGAATGTGAAAGACCATGAGAAAAAACATTAAGTAGAGAGTACAATAAACAGGAAATAAGACAAGATAATGGTTGCCATTGCATTTAAATTTTTGAAAATCAATGTTGACTGGAAAGCAAGAAGCTAGAAAAGAGTTCTACAAGTGAGAAGTGCAAGAGAAAAAACTGTTAGCATAGAAGTTATGGTTACAGCTAGCAATTTCAACTGTAAAATGATGAGACCTCACTGCGAATCTAGTACTGTGCTGAAATTCATGAAGTTGAGGTACCAAAGAAGAATGTTCATCAGAATTACTATGAAATATTTATAGAAAAGGCACTGGGAATCTACATTATGGCAGTGGGAAATTGACTGAAGCTAAGATGCCAAGCTAGGATCAATAATATTGCAGATTTTTCTTTGTTTTAAGGTGTGAGGTACAGCATTTTATTACAAATCTCTATAAAAGTGTGAAGTGTGTGGATCTGATTTTTCAAAATTAAGATATCAAAACCATTTTAACATGTTGGCTCCCACACAACTCACAGGATGATCATGGTGGTATGTCTTCAAAGACCACATGACCCGGTTTCATTTCTATGAGAATTATTGGGAGTAGAATGCTATGATTGATTGCTTATGAGAACATCGGTATACCAGAACATTTTTTTTTTTTTTTTTTTTTTTTTTTAATTTAAATATTTTTTATTTTTTGTCTTTTTTTATTTTGTTTTCCTTTTGGAATTTCTACTGTTGTTCTTATTTTTGTTGTTTTTTGTAGGGTGGGGGACATTTTTTTTATTTTTACATGCACAGAGCTGTACCATGTATTCATGTATACCTGCTGGGTTCCAGGTAATAAATACTACCTTTGATATCCTTGCCCCATACATGAAACAATGTTAAAACAAACTTGTTTGTACCAAAATTAATAAAGATACACTGGGACAACAAAGGAAATGAGGTATGTTAAGATATACATACAAATATACCAAAGAGTGTCAAAAAATTTGATCATAGCTGTTAATTACAATCTTCAGTCATGTGAGGAAAAGATAGGTAAAGAGGACATAAATTTAAAATATTATTACTTCATTAACATGCTGGAGTTTGAAAGATTTACATTAGACATCTCACTGCCTGCTACTGCTGACCTACCTGGACTCTTTTGCTTTAAAACTTAGACTCGAGTCATGCCAATATTCTATATCATTCTTTTTTACATTAAAACAAACAAATCTTGAGTTTTATCTGCTTTATACAATGATTTTATACACTGTTCTAAAACTTCTGATGAAAAGGAATGTGGCATAATTATTATATTTTACTGTTTATTAGACGTCCCCACTTTTATTTTTTAATAAGGAGGAAATTAGGGGGAAAGTTTATTTCCTTATACAGGTTGAGTATCCTTCATCCGAAATGCCAAAATCCAAAAGTTTTTCAGGTGCTGATGTGACTTGCCACAAATGGAAAATTTCAGAAAGCACTGGGAAGATTCCAGGTAATGTGCAGCTGTTGTAAGTGACTTCATCTGCCCTGGTTGGGGATTCCCCAGCCCAGCTACATAGCCACCCGTTTTTTTGTTAGTGAGCGTCACAGCAACACCTTCTTTCATGGATTACTTACCAGGTGTTTTGTGCTTAGTAAAGGTATTCAAAATGTCGAAAATTTCTGCATTCATATATTTTTTTCTGTATGCTTATTTGTACACGTACAGTAAGTACAAAACATTATTCTTACATGAAATCTTAATTTCACCACTTAAAAATTTGTGTGAGCTTTACATGACTAGTGTCATTACCTGTATTTGTATGTACACAAAATTTATTAAATTTTATATAAAACTACCTTTGGGGTATATGTATAAACTGTGTTATGAAATGTAAAGGGATATCGTGTTTATGCTTGGGTTCTGTTCCCAAGCTGCCCCATTTTATAGATGCTATATACAAATTAAATAGTCTGTATTACATAATCTGAAAACTGAAGTACTTCCAGTTCCCCAAGAATTTCGGATAAAGGATTCTCAACCTGTATTTCATATCCCCTCCCCACCATCCCTAAATTTTACCTATTGAATAGGTATATTTTAGCATGAAAACCTGACTAATCATGAGAAATTCATCACAAATGTACCAAATTCATGGTAACTAGAAGAGAGGTTAGAGTTCATATTACCAGTTAAAACTAACCTTATTGCAGCCTGAAATATTCACTAATTGTGATAAATTGATCCCAAATCAGGATGGAGCCCTAATTTTAAATTAGATACATGTAAATTCGAATACAGGAATAAAGTTAAATTTGATTTATGTGTAGATTAAAACATATGATAGTGCTTACAGTACTGCTGGTATTATCACTTGAAATCCTTGTTGCCAGTAATCTTGACCAGTTTGTCACGAGCACTAAATTTACAGTGTAAAATTTACCAAGACTAATACTCTAACAAAATTAGGTTTAATTTATTGTTTGGTTAAGAAGAAATGAAGGTGTTATTTAAGCAGGTATTACTGTAGTAGGAATTGTGTTTCCTATCAATATCCCAGTATCCCATGATGATAAACTACATCTGGCAGCAAGGCCTCTGATCAGGTTTTGAGGACCATGGAACCACCTCTGGCTGACCTGGGATGGTAGCACCTGTTAGTGCCAGCTATGAGCAAATAGTGAACCCCCAAACAAAAGCAAAACACTATGAAAGCATAAAAATACATTTTTATAGTAAAAATACCAGCAATACATTTTTCTATAAAAATTTTACCAACAATACAATTTTATAATAAAATGATTGACAATACATTCTATCTGTAATTGAATGTATACATGTGTGTTTAAAATATTTAGATTTTGGCATTAAATAGCCCAACTTCTGTATTTTAATTGCTATTGTTCGCAAGTTCACCCTTACCTACTGTGGTAGCATAAGCTCCCAAGAAAAATGAATTTTGGCATTAAATGACCCATATGCCTTTAACCAAACCAAACTTAACCTGCCCCACTGATATTTTATCATAATATATGATGGGCATCATGCAGCAAATCACTCAGTGAAACTTTGACCAGATGCTATTTCTGCCATTTCCTGTTTGCTTGGTTAGCAAAGAAAGTACGATCTTTTTTTAACGATGAGAAATCCTGTATCACAACAAAATGGAGTCTAGTGATTCAGAGTGCTCATTTGAGGGATATACAGCCCATGTAATTCTAGAATCCAAGGAAAAAATGGGGGCAAAAAAACTAGAAGAAAACAAAAAGAATTTGGATATTGACATTTCTGACATTAATAATGACAAACTGACTGATTCAGATGAGAGTGAGGCTGACACATATATTTCACATCTTGAGTAGACAAATGATATCTGTGATGTCAATTTGCCAGCATTTTTATAACTTCATTGACATAAAAATTCATTGTCAAAGGATGCCAGGCAAGTTGAGTAGTTGTCTGTTTTTGACTTCTTATGAAACTTTGGCAACAGAATCAAAAAGTGTGAATGCATGGGGATATATATATTTAGTTTCAGTTTTGAAACATCAAAATTTCTGTGTCGCAATGGAATATTTTTAAAAAAGAAAATAATTATATTTTGCTCCACTGTTTGTACCGAGCAATGTTTTTTTAAAAATAAAAATAATTGCTAAGAACACCAGATTATATATCTTACTGTTCTTTCTTATTATTTGAATATATATATATATATATATATATATATAATAAAATATGTGGTGCAATTCAATTTATATTACATGAATCATTCATACAAAAAGTAGATTAATAAAGTTAATGATATAAATGCCGAAAAACATTGATTGATTCGTAGGTTAATTCAACTTTAATAAATTTGTTTGCGAAGATATTTTTCAACATTTATATCAATAACTTTACTAATCTACTTTTTGTATGAATGATTCATGAAATATATATGATAAAGAACAAATAGGAAATGTTTATCAACCTAACATGTTTCACTTTTAACAAACCTTTGTCAGGGGCTTAGATATGGTGAAAAAGAAGAAATTTCTAGAATTTTTACTTTTGTATTATTTGATTTTCACTTGTCAATCACGTGTATTTCACTCTTTTAAACCAATGTTGGCATAATTTTTGGTGTTCCAAATTCAAGGAGAACATGCATCCATCCTAATATGAAGAAATTAATGAATTCCAAGCTTACCTGAAAAACCATAAATATTTGCTATATCTAATTGTATGGAAATTCTAATCTATCTATATGAGCATCAGATGATAATATATATTCATAAGTTATATTAATATTGGTTTAAAAGAGTCAATTGACCAATGAAAATCAAACAAAAGTAAAAATACCAGAATTTTCCTTCTTTTTTTTCTCCATATGTCAGTCATTGACAAAGTGCTAATAAATGTGAAACGTTAGATTAACAAATGTTTCTTATTTGTTCTGTTGGATTCTGATCCATATTTGATGCAAACTTGCATATATATGTTAATAACTATACTTGGTTGGTATTAAAAAAAAACCCTGGATAACATAATTTGCAAATATATATATATATATTAAAACAAATAGGTATCTGGGAGAAAAAAATTTGGAAAAAAAGAAAGGACTAAAAACATCTGAGTAGGTCGAAAAAAAATCATCCATGTGTAATTTTTTTTTTCTTCACCAGCAGCACAACTTGGGGTTTCATTCACAGCGTAATCTTTTGTTTTACATATGAAATGAATTTTTTTTAGTTACATTTATTTTATATATAAAATTTAAAAGAACCCAACAATTCCCATATAAAATATGGCACTAGAGTGTAGGGAGTTACAGTGATTGAAAAAGAATGAGAAGATTGAAAATAAGGAGGATTGAGGAAAGGACAAAAAAGGAATAGGGTTCAAGAAGACAGAACATGGCAATTGACATCATGTTTAAATGTTTGAAAATTGTAGTTATCAGGGAAGCAAAAAATCAGAAGGGAGTTCCATAAGTGGGAAGTACAAGAAAAAAATTGTTTGAGTAGAAGTGGCATGTGCATCTAGTTAGTTAAACAGTAAAATGGTGAAACTTAGTGGTGAATCTAGTAGTATGCTTAAATTCATATAGTCAAGGTACCAAGGAAAAAAGTTCATCCAAGCAGTTACCATGAAAATATTTGTAGAACAGAGAGAAGCCACATCATATTAATGAGAAAGTGTCTGGAGACAAGATGCCTGGTCAAGATTGATTATATTGCAGATCCTTCTCTGAATTTTGCCAAGAATTTCAAGATGCACAGTAGAAGCACCAGACCTGATATGGCAACATTATTCAATACTCAGACAAATGGTAGATTTATAAATATGCAAGATGGATTCTGAAAGATATTTTGGCATGACACTGTGAAACTTGGATCCTGGGAGTTCTGGAAGATCCACAAGCAAATTCTGAATAGAGGCAAACTGTTAGTGCCAATTGTTATAAATAGCCCTGAGGTCATCTCATCCGCATCAGATAAGACAAAGCCCTTCACCATGATCATTGCCTCTAACTGTTGGATAACAAAGGCCATCCCCTTCCTGACTTCCTCATCTCTCAGTAATATTTTCATTACAGTCCAGGAAGTCTCAAGACTTATCAAAAGTCTTAACCTTAAGAAGGCTATTGATCCAGATAAAATCCCAGTGGTTGTCCTTAAGAATATTAACCCAGAGTTATCCCCAATCTTAGTAAAATTATTTATCTGTTGCTTGAAGGAGAAATCCTCCCCAAGTCTGTTGAAGGAGCTGCCCAGTCTTCACTTTCCCGGGATCGATAGAGTCCAAAAGCATCTCCGTGTCCTTGTGGGTGGAAAAATTATTTTCCACCATGCAATTCCTTTCACACAGACAAAAAGTTGTGAGCCTCTTGCTGCTCTATTGCTATTTTCATGGAAAGTGATCAGAAAAACTATATTCCTTAGTTCCACCAGTTCTAACCTTTACGACTAAGACCTACCATGCCACACACATTTTAGCAACCCCCCTCATTCTTTTTGTATTCCATTGGTGAGATGTAAATTCCACTGAAGCAGCTTTTTCCTGCTACTTTGTGGAACTGACTTTCAGGAGGATGCTTCCCCAATTACTTCAATCTTAACCTGTCGAAGTCTAGAGTCAACCATTATCTTCCCCATAAACTGTGCCTCTTACTCTGTAATTCTCTACTTCAAGTGGCTCTTGGGCCTTGTACAGGGTGACTATTTTTGTGAATAAAAATAGATAAATAGAAATACAAGAAAACAGAGACACTAAGAAAGGCATTTGTACCAAGGAATCAGAAAATAGGGATTTCAAGACACAAAAACTGATGGAATGGGAGAATATGAAATTAGATTAATTCATAATACTCTTCTGATATTGAATAATAGTCAAAGCAAGATATCAGAATGAGACCCATTTTGTACATCCATATAAAATATAATGTAACAGTTACTAAAAGAAATAAACCAAATAAAATTCTTTTCAAAAAGGTTTACACTCAAAAATAGCATTAAACTTTACATTTTTTGATTCTTCAGACATATCTTTGTTTAATAAAAGAAACTCTTGTAATAAACAGCAATGGAATGAATTTAAAAATTGCACTGAAAAATTACAACTCATTTTAAAAAATATTTCTGAAAGAAAATAACGTGTTTTATTACACAAGCATGCATTCTCCAAAAAAATATTGAATTATTTTTGCTAAGATGCAAGCCACATTTTCTGTATGTTCACACTTGATTGTATAAATTTTTTACTGAAATAATATCTTCAGGGATTTTTCTTTATAAAACTGTAAAAAAAAAAAAATTGTACAAACACCCCTAAATTAAAAAGTACACATGAGATCAGTCTATATTTCTGAGATGACGTATTGTAATTATTTACATTGTTCAGACTATAGTCCTCATTTTTATTGCCATACTAGCAGTAGAGCCCGGGGATGTAACAGTAAGAGATTAATCAAGTATCGACCATCATAAAGACTGAAAAATAAAATTGACAAAGATTATTTGTTTAAGGTTGACGGACACGCATGTCTTAATTAGTTTTTTTTTTTTTATTAATTGGTTAAACTCAAACAAAAACATTGTTTTCAATCATTATGAGTCTACCGATTGAATAGAATTTTATCATAAACAAATGTCTTGTAAATGGAATTTTTTAAAGCATTCTGAATGTAAAAATAAAGAAAAAAAGCGTGCTAGACAATAAGAAACACTACCTACCAAAAAAAAAGTGAAGTTTTGTTGAAAATGGTTGAAAAATGTAGGAAATCCGATCCCATATATAAACGAACATACACACAAACACAACCAACCAACCTGGGTTTTATAATAAGTATAACTCGAAGTGAGTTGTCCCCCTTTCATTAATGCCTCTTAATCGTGTTTTCAAATTGATTTTGTGCAAAAACAATTGTTTTTCCAAATTTTGGCGCTGTTAGAACCACTGCAAGGTAATTTTACGTAGTCCTGTGAAGTTTTGTTGAAATCGGTTGAAAAGTGTAGGAAATCCAATCCAATATATAAACGTAACAGACACACACACACAATCTGCGTTTTATAATAAGTAAGATTCACAATGTTTCAGCTGTTGCACACTCTGGCCTTCTTTAGGTGACTGGAATTTCGAACTGACCCCTTTATTTCGTCCACCAGAGTAGAATATTCTAGTTCCCCATGCCATGCCTCTTCTCAGGTATCTCTCTCTTTAACTCTCCAAGTTTTTGTACACCATTGAACTCACAACTCTTTGGGACAAGTCACTGGATCCAACCAACACTTTTATCCACTGGGCCATATGTCCTTTTTCAATGCCAGAATTTTAACAGAAACTACGTTGTCTTGTTCCATGTCGAGTGTATGAAAAAAAATTATGGATAAATGAGAAATGCTTACTTGTTTCTGCTCCTTCACTTGGTTTTATTTTATGGACATATGCATTGGTTATCAGTGGTTTGTGGATAATGGTTGTTTTTGATGTCACCACGTGTTATGGTTTCTCGTCATTTTTTTTAAATGGTGTGGTGAATAAGATGTTTTCTTTTTTTATCGTATGTCATTGGAAACCAAAATGATTTGCAGAATAGTATGTTGTCTTTTTATTTTTAACGTCAGTCATCAAAATGAATGATGTAGTTGTTTTTATACTCATCAGGAGTTAACAAATGATGTGGGTAGTAGTATGTTTTTTGTACACATTGGTGGTCACCAAATGATGTGGGTAAAGATATTGTTTTTCTTGTACACGTCAGCAGTCATCAAAATGTTGTGGGAGATTCACTCACATCTTAACAGCAGAAATTAGCCTTGTGTTCATGAAGATGAAACATAGTTGACAGGAAATAAAATGTGTACAATTAATAGAAAAAGCATGGTAAACAGTATGTTGCTTTCATACAATTTATTTATATTTTTGTATGTATTGGTGTGTGTGTGTGTGTTTTTTAGGTTGCAATTGTTTTCTGGTACATGTGATAAAAGGGAGAAGTTACTCTGTGTACATGCCATATCATGGAGAGAAGTTACACATGTATTGCCTGTACCAAGATTCATAGTAAAGAGATTAAATTTAATGTCTTTTGGCTGGATGTCTATATTTTCAGCAGGAACAGTTTTTGTTGCATGCAGGGAGTATTTTTTTTTTTTTTATTTATTTTATACAAGGTTTTTATGTTATTGTTTTATTTTATTTATAACTTACATTATTATTATTTTATATTTTATTTTTATTTATTTATAATAATAATACTAATATTCCTACAAGGTTACCTGCCAAAATATGAAATAAAAGCAAAAATCAAAAATGCTACCCTCTGTTTTTAAAAAAAATTACCAAAAATCAGGGAATGATCAGATTTAAATATAATTTTCAGTGCTTATTCATTAACAAATGAATTGTATACAGAGTACTACTGCATACTGAAATAACCTATTCAATAAATAGGTTATTTCATTAGAAAACTTTGTGAAAATCTTTTTGGGGATGGAGTCAGTCACCCCTTTTTGATACATATTGGTAGGGGGATGATGACAAATATTTCTTATAGTTTTATAAAGAAAAATCCCAGGAGATGTTATTTCAGTAAAATATTTGCACAATATCAAATCAGAACATTTTGAAAATCTGTTCAGAAACCTTAGAAAAATAATTCAATAAAACTCAAAAATATCATTTTTGTGGAGAGTCGGTGCTTCCATAGTAAGAAAAAATATACAATGAATATTTATTATTGAAAAATTGACTTTAAATTTTTTGGTGTGGTTTTGAGATCTTGGTTGCGAGGACAAAAGAATTTTTTCCTTAAATAAATATTTGTTTGTCAAATTAAAAATGTAAAGTTTAATGCTATTTTTGAGTGAAATATTTGTAAAAGAATTTTCTTTTCTTTATACAACTGTTAAATTATTTTTATGCAGAAGATAAAATAGGAAATAATTCTACAATTCTGAATTACCTCTCTTCATTGATATTCATATTAATATCATTAAAAATATCAATTCTATAAAGTCCTATTGAATAAAAAATGCATTCTTATTGGTTATACAATAATAAATTAATAACATTATCACCTAACACAATCAAAGTAATGCAGAATTTTTTTTAGATTATATATAAACTATATGAAAACAATTCTTGTAAAAATTCTTTATTCAAACAGTAGTGTCCTTAATAAATTTTATTTATAAAAACAAAAATCATTTCTAATTAAATAATGTCAGTTTTATTGCATTTTTTATTTTACAATTCAGAGCAGATTTTCAGGAAATGAATAGTAGTTTGAAAAAAAAAAAAATTGATAATTTACATTATACAAGGAGTCCTGCTTTTAACTAATAAAACAACTTTTGCAATCAAAATTTAATTTCATGAAATTTAAGTGGTGTGGGGTAATGTAAAAATAAAAAATAAAAAAATAATTCCATTCATTTGTGAATAAGTCCAGAAAGTTTAATTAAAATCTAACAATTATTTGATTTTTGCAAGAATTTCCAAATCAATGTGTTCTTTATAGAGAAAAAAGGTGTTAAAACACCAATAGTAAATATTAGGCCAACTCCTGTCACAAAAAAAAAAAAAAAATTTTTAACCAAAATTTCGAACATACTAGAAAGGATTAAATAATTTAATAAAATAATCAAAAAATACTTTGGTCTTTCCTCTTAATAATAACAAACATTTTGATGATAAATTAAGTTTGATGCCTTTTTTTCATCATAGTAAGCTCTTTTTTAGAAAATTTTTGGAGGTACTTAAAATGTAAAAAAAAAAATAATCTGAAAATCATATTTTATATATTAATATTGATAGATTAAGCACTTCAATCTACGAATTAAAAAGAATATATATTTTTATTTTAAGAAAACCCATCACATGAGCATATTTTTAATTTTAGCTTTAAAATGTGGATGCATTTAAATTTTAAAAGAGTTTACATAGGAAACTAGATCCCCTACAAACTTTTATAAAATTAATATGATTAAAACAAAGAATGAAAAAATGTAATTTCAGAGAATTCAGTTTTAAAAAGACACATGAACAAACAGGAGAGAAATTATTCATGTGAAGTATGTGGATAAACACTTTGTATATCTTTTCTTAAATGCGATTATCAAAGACACACTGAAGAAAAACCATGTTCTTCTAAAATGTATCATTCAGAATTTTCAGGCTGATCACTTTTAAAAAATACACATGCAAACATAGTGAAGAATACAATTCAACATTTTCACAAATTTCCCTTTTACAATGACACATAGCAACACATTGATGAGAAACAATATTCATGAGAAGTGTGTGGTTCAGCATTTTCACATAGGACATGAGATATTTATATATGTGATCATTCATATGCGAGTGCATACAGGAGAAAAACTATATGCCTGCAAAGTGTGTGTGGTTCAACTTTTTCACAAAGATCACATCTAAAAAGACATATGCTAACACACACTGGTGAAAACCCATATTTGTGTGAAGTGTGTGGTCCTACATTTTCCTAAAATTCAGATTTAAAAAGATGTGAACACATACTGGCGAGAAACCGTATTCATATGAAGTGTTTGGTTCAGCATTTTCAGACAGACCAAGTTTTAAAAGACACATGCCAACACACTGGTGAGAAACTGTATTCATGTGTAGTTCACCATTTTCATATAGTCTAAAGTTTAAAAAGAAACGTGATACCACACTGATGTGAAACCATATTTGTGTAAAGTGTATATTTCACCATTTTCACAGAGATCACATTTAAAAAGCCATGTGGAAACACTGCTAAGAAACCACATGTAAAATATATTTCAGTCTTTTCAAACTTTAAAAAAAATACATTCAGGCACACACAAGGGAAAAGTCAACTTGTGAAGAAGCCTTTGAGATATCCAAAGCAACAGCCTGAGCTTCATCATTCTTATCTAAAGATGGACAGCAATAACCATTATTATATCAGCAGCTGACCTGGAGAAGGAAAAGCAAAAGCTTATCTGAAAGTGGACCTGGCAAGGTGAGATGTTTGACCAATTCAGATTTAAAGCCACTAGTACTTTGCCAACTACAGGCAAATAGGCTGATTGAAAAACCAGATAGTTCAACTGGATTCTTAAAGATTGGAAGTATAGAAGAGAATTTCCAACAAACAGCAAGGTATTTATTTATTCAAGAGTTTAGAGAGAATAGGAACCAGTTCAAGAGCACATTTCTTAAGAACTATTGTAGTAATACCATCAAGTCCATATGCTTTGTGGAAATCCAGTTTAGAGATGATAGCAGAAATCATGGACAGAGTTATATGCATATCATTCAATATAGACACAATTCTAAATGGAAAGTCAGGCAAAGATACTCCAGATGAGTCAAGAGTAGAATTTGGATAGAATTTATGAACAAAACATTCTACTTTATCAGAAGAGATTAAGACCTCAAACTGTGTGAAAAGAGGAGGGATAAAAGACTTACTCTTATTTAACATACTGTTAGAGAGCCACCAGTAGTCACAAGATCTAAATGTTAGAGGTTATATGGTGCTTCATTTGGTCAGCAAATGAAGACTTAGTCGCTTTGAGGACATGTTTACAATTATTATTAGCAGGCATAAAGAGGCATCTACTGTCAGTGGAACTATCATGCTGGTACATTCAGAAAGTGATTTCTGTAGGCTATAGCAGCTGAACAGATAAATATGAACCAAGGATAATTTCAAAATGAATAAGTGATCAGATCAACTCCAATATTGTCCTATGTTCAAATAGCAAAATTAACATTGAAATATTGGGTTGATGACTGAGGAAATGATGAGAAACTGGTTGATATTTATTGGTTGTTCTATAAATCCATGTTTGCATTTATTGATGTTTCTATAGTTAGAGGCATTGCTACCAGGTATAGACAATATAATTGAAATCAGGTGCATACCAAACCTCCACCCAAATTTTGAAATCTGAAATAGATGTAAGATATGGAGGGAGAAAAGACCACTTATTTAAGATTTGCAAAGTCATGCAAATGCACACTGGTGAGAAACCATTTTCATGTGAGGAGAGTGATTCAGCATTTTCACAGAAGTCATTTAGAAAGGCACATGCAACCACACGCTGGTTTGAAACCATATTCAGCTGAAGTATTTGGTTCAGCATTTTCAGAGAGTTCACATTTCATAACTGACATGAAGTCATGATCATTTGATGTCTACTGTTTAACATCTTCACAGACCTTAGATTTAAAAACTCACCTGCAGCCATACACAAGGGAAGGTATGTTCTGTTTCAGCACTTTCTTCTAATTCAGATAACTTAGACAACATATTCATTTGAATCTGGTGGTCTAAATTTTCAAATTCACAAAGCCTCACTGAAAAACAGTCATAAGCTTGTGATGTGCAAGGTCCAGCATTTTTGCAACTATTTTGAAAAGTTTTATACAGAAACCCACTGGAGAGAAACTCTATTATGGTGAAGTTTGTAAATCAACATTACCAAAGTTTGAAAATCTCACATGTGAAAACATTAGAGAGAAGCCATATCCATGTGAAATGGCATTTAGATGATCTTGGCCTGGTGTAAAGGTTAGCAACCTTGTCTTGCTAGATCAATTACAACTGACTAGTGAGTTCTATTCTCCCTGAGTGTTCTTTAATCTTGGTCTTTTGCCATAACAAAGCTATACTTAGTAAATCACCATATAAATGTTAAAGCTATATTACTTGAAAGGTTTTTGTTCACTTTTCAATGTATCATAAGAATCGTAGCAAAAATTTGTATGCAATTTGAGGCCCCAAAAACAAAGCAGGCAAACCATGAAAATTGCTTAAAAATCAAATGATTTGAATTTTCCATCAGTATTTATGTAGCAAAAGATCATAAGAAAAATAAGGCAACATAATTTCAAAGTAATGCTCACTTGACTGCTATCTCTAATATTAGCTGTTGTAGCATACTTACAGACAATAATTGGTATGTCCTCATTCACATAAATACAGTAGTAAATATTGTATGTTGGGTTGCAGTTGGAGATTTGTCTTCAGCTGTGCTGGTCAAATTCTCTGCCTCTGGGCAGAGAGCATCCACAGACAAAGCTATGTTGAAGGGAAGAGTCTTGTCTAGGGGAAACAGCTACCCAACCCTGTTTTATACAGGGTCTACAAGGAATTTTTGGCTGAGCCTATGGGCTCGGATACCCCACATTAAATTCGGCTTTGTGCCATATCTGACCATGTGGGGCAGTTGGTACATATCCTGCAGTTCATTCATTGTGGAATTCCCTTGACTCATTTCTAGCAGTTGACTACTGCTTCTATGCACCATTGGCAAATCTTATATGTGTTGTTCTTGTCCTAAGTATTATCGTTCATTACCAACCTTCATGTGATTATTCTATTCAATAACCTTCCTTAGGTTACAACATTAACAAAATTTTATCAATGGTTTATTGTTACCAAAGAAGTCAAATAACAAAGCTGCTCTATCATAATTATTGTAAGACAGGTGGAAAAAATTGAAAATTGGTTATTTGTTACACTATAAGAAAAAGATTAATTCTGAAAGTTGATCTTTTAAATATACAATGCCCCAACTTTTCATTGACCAGCCAATGATTACTCCATGATGTATTTCAATTCTTGATCTTGTCAGTGTGCTCTAAAAGCTGGGCAAGGACCTGTTGCATGTTCACAAGGTAAGAAGATGAAAGACAAATGCCATGTCAAGTTTTGATAACATGAACCTTATTTTCCAAATTATAAAATAGATGTTTATTCAGGACTTCAACTGCTTGCCTGGATGGGTAGTTAAGTGACACTGAACAACTTCCGCTACGTGGGTCGCTTCCCCCTGCCAACTCCTTGCACATCTACTCATCCTGATGAGTAACTGGCGATAAGAATAGAAAACATTGAAACCACACAACTATCAAGTCCATCTCCTGCCAATGGTGAACCAGAACTGACTCCAATCCCAAGCATGACTATTAATCTAGACAATCACTATTTCTAGTTTTGTTGTCATTTGATCACCAAAAATCCCTCATCCACTCCTTTGCTTCCCTGTTCCCCTTTGGTTGAAGTGGATGCTGCTTAGTCGACTGAACTTAAAAAAAACTGTCTGCTCTCTGTCAAACTGAAGTAGTTGAGATAAAAGCACTTGACAGTAAATACTGATCTTTACTTTTTTTTTGAAGCATAAAATGAAAATCCCTGAATTTTAAACAAGATACAATATTGTATGTGACAAAGTTTTAAATACAACATTGAGAGGACATGAAATTATTTACCCTTGTAATAAACTAAATAAAGGGTTCAGTTCAAAATTCCCTGTAGGTTACTTGAATTGACAAGCACCTGAACAGTGTGATAATAACAACAAAAATAAGGACAATAGTCCACATGTAAATAATGAAAAAAGATATCTTGCAAATTTAAACTATTTTTCATTTAATATTAAATTAATTTTATGGAGCATTGTGTATGACTTATCCCAAGAAATGCTTAACTACATATAAGAGGTAATTTTAAATGAAAGGAGATGCAGGGGTCAATCAACAGTTCTATAAAGTTGCTTGATATATGACATTTTAGTCAATAAAAAAAATTGCACTGCAGATTTATACATATAATATTCAATATCTATATAATACTAAAACTCTAATCTTTAAGAATGTATATGTGTTCCCAAGATACAGGTTAAACCTTACACAATAATCCAATCAATTTAGGAGCATATTGTACCTTGGATCCCTGAAGATTTCAGTACCAAATTTCATTCAAATTAGACAAGCGGTTTATCAGCTAGGGCCGTTTTTATGGCATTTTTAATAAGAAATTCTGTATTTGTTTTTGATGCATATTCTTATATCAATCTGCACATATAAACAAACACTTGCATATTATATTCACACTATTATATCTGAAAAATAATAATCATTCATAATACATTAAAGTTAAATATGCATGACATAATATATATTTATAAAATTCACTACATTAGAACTTCTTTATAAACAAATATCCCAGATGTTTGGCAATTACTCAGTACATGTATTATTATTCAATATTAATGCAATAAAAACATAATTAAAAGGTATAAGAGGAAAACTTTAACTACAGTAGTTAGCAGTATAAAAAATAAAAATAAAAAATACTATTGAATGAGCTAAACCATTTATTACTTCTCACTCATCAGAACTTGATTGAGGGAATTAAATTGTTGAGGTGATTTCTACAGATATTGTGGCAAACTTGGAACTTCATGCTTGCAAAAAACATAGTCGCAAAAGGACAGTTTTCCCTTTGATACTGCTATTACTTTAACTATATTCACTCCCTTGGTAATTGATTTAAAATAAAACCTTAACATATGAAATTGAATTTATACATTTTTTTTTTAGTTCTTGAGAATTGATAAAAAAATAATAAACACTATTTATTTATTTGATTACTTATTTACACTATTTATTATATTGTTTACTAGAATGGGTGGCAAAAAATCAGCTAATTTCTACTTGATTTGAACTTTATAACATGGTAAATAAGGATTTCCTTATAGCTAGTTAACATATTTTTATAATTTAGTGAATGTTTATGAATAAAATATTGTTTTTATATTTATTTCTTTATAAATTGTTAAATGATAAATAAACATTGCATCAGTCTTAATACAAGTGTAAAAAATTCTGTTGTAAATATAAAACTATTCTTGCAAATAAATAATGTTTAATATTTTCGTTGTAAATTATCAAGAACCAAAAAATACATAAATTCAGTTTTATCATATCTCTAGGTTTTATTACAATTCTAATCATCACTTTTTAAAACAAGGAGTGAAGGTAGTTAAAATAATAGCAGTGTCAAGAGAAAAACCTTCCTTTTATCACACCATTTTTTTTTTTTTTTTTGCAGGTATGAAGCTCCAAGTTTGCCAAAGTAATTATGAAAGTCATTGTTCTTATGAAGAAAAGCCAAGCAAAACCTTTCTGGTTGACTGATGAGGTTTTAAGCTTTTACTTGGAAAGGAATTCTGAAATATCAAAGCATATATTTGCTGACTGCATTGAACAGCAGAAAGGAAAAGTAAAACTACAATCATAAATTTTATCACACTTATTTATTTTGGTTGAACCAGAAATTGAAATAAAAAAAAATGGCTCATTGCAATGGCAGAAACATTTCAAGATGAAGACTTAGTTAAAGAAAGAAATTTATTAATATGCAGCATTACTTCTATCTCAAACATTGCTGGTTGATAATAATTTATTGTCAAAAATTAAATGTCTTTTTTCATGAACCTGCAAATGGTGCTGTAACAAAGTTGAAAACTTTAAGCTCAAATGTAGATTTGTTTGTTTAGTGGCATATCAACTCCATATGAGTCATTTAATGCCGAAATATACTAATGCTCCCCCCAAAATTCAATATCTTTTACAAAAATGTATTGCTAGTAATATTTATTTTTATTCTTCACAAAAATCTATTGTTGGTAATTTTTTACGATGAAAATATATTGCTAGTATTTTTACTAGATTTTTTTTATACTTTCATATTGTATTGACCCCAGTTTGGGGGTTAATAATTTGCCCATAGCTGCACACCCTAACAGGTGCTACCACCCTGGGTTAGGGTGGAGCTGTGAGCAACAGCTTGTGACTGCATCCTAGCCTTATATATATATATATATATATATCCAACGGATTAAATAATATTTATATTGGTCACACAAATTTGCCTTTCACAACGCTTGCCTCTACATTTGAATGATAAATTCTAACATTTTTAGGCATTTAAAACAACATGCCTGGCCGCATACATGACTCTGGAAAATCCTTCCTTCTTGAAAACACAACTATACTTAAACATGAAAACAATAAACAAAAACTAAAAATTCTTGAAGCTATATACATAAAACAGTTGAAACCTAACCTAAACAAAATAAACTATAACAATTCCACAAATATACTTAAATGCCTATGATAACAGAAGCCATTGGTTTATACCAACAGCTCCCCACACTTAACACTT
The DNA here is from genome assembly GCA_963932145.1 of Acanthosepion lycidas. Lineage (NCBI taxonomy): Eukaryota > Metazoa > Mollusca > Cephalopoda > Sepiida > Sepiidae > Acanthosepion > Acanthosepion lycidas. Next base: position 110,415,231 of record OZ010575.1, on the reverse strand, counting down.
CTCATTTTCACTCTTGCATGGTCATGTGTGATGTCATGGGCCGCGGGTCAATTTTTGTTTCCAGTGGCTCATATGCATGACTTTGTCATTGCTTGGAAATTTTCCATGCAAACAAAACAGACTATCATTGTTGCTATGTCCGTATATTGCTTAAATTATTGTAATGTACTTGTTATCTCTGATGATGACTTATGCAAGCTGAAAGCTTGGATAGGATTAAAAAACATGTATCAATATGGTGATTTTCTTTCGTCTTTCAATGATAATGATATAGAAGGAATTTGCTTAAAATAAATAGACAAAACTTGTCTATATTATTTAATGAAACATACATCAATATATATATATATATATATATAAACAAAAATTTGATACCACAGGATTTATATATTTTTTAAAATAATTGAGGGACTGCATTCTTTTAAAAAGAACCTTTTTTTGTCCAACACTTCTTTAGAGAAATGCAAAGGAAGAAAAAAAGAAACCAACAGAGAAAAAAAAAATCATAAATAGCTAAAATGATTTCATTGGTTGATATGGACTGATGAGCATGTTTAAAGATATTGCTGTCTTTTGCTATGTGCATATTGTGTAGGTGTTTTTTTGCATAGGAGGGTGATGTCATTGTTATAAAATAAAATAAGACATATCTTGGCTGATTTACAGGCAAATACTCAAGAGCGAGAGCTGGATGTGAATGGGACAAAGCCCCATCACAAAATGTTATCTTCGTTTACAAATGTTCCCAACACACGAGTTCCGGTCGAAAAATAAAATAATATTTAAAGTGTTCTATTTTTCGTCCAATAAAAATGCTTCCCTCCTAATTATACTCGCTTCATTTTTCGAGCCTGTTAAGCCATAAAAAACGCTATAAAAGGGGTCATACGGAAGTTCAACAGTCAGTCGCAGGTGGCCAGGGAACAGACCTATCACGGTCAGATCGAGCGGTCAGTAGCTGTTAGCAGGGGAGCATCAACCACCGTCAACATGTGTGAACTACTATGAGAGACCGACCTAGACCAGAAGCCGGCTTATGAACTATACCACAAGGTAGCTGTCCCAAACCCTCACATTCCTGTTGAAATAAACCACGTAAACCTATTTCTGCTGTTGTCATATTTCTTTCTTGCAACCATACGCTTGTCTATAACACCATCGAGGGTGTTAAGCTGAACTGTCTCTTCTTGATGAGGCATACCATTTTTATAGTTGTTGTTTAACAGGTTCTAACTTGGAGATTTAGTTTTGGCAGGAATGTTCTGGATTGGTTGAACAGGATGAAAGTGAATTTCATACACACAAATATTTCAATTGGAAATGTGCATGAAGCTAGGTGCTCATGTCCTCATTGTTCCTTTTAATTTATGCCATTGTGTAGAGAACATCCCATTGTATTATGAACACGGGTACTGGCAGTGTGTGGTACTTACAACATTGTGATAGCAAAATGTATTTGTAAATCAGAAAGAGATCCTGAATATGACATATTTCAGTCCAAACATCCTGGTTTTTGGATTGACCTCACAATTACTCTGTTATCCAATCCAGGGGTTGAATTCAAATTTACTATGTCATAGTAATTATGAGTTCAAAAACCCTGGGCTGGGCAGAGTGTACTTGGAGTCTGTGGAAATGGGTGAGAAATAACTGAGCAGTAATAAATTATTAGGCTGGTGCAAAAATAATGATGTAATAATGTCGTTTTTAGACGTTAAAAAATACGTGAAAAAACGACATTATTACGTCATTATTTTTGCACCAACCTAATAATAGCTAGAGGAGATATCCCTAGATATTGGCATTGGAACGATAACAATCTACCCCTGTAAATTGAATAAAGAGTTCGGGTTTTAAATTCCCTGTAGGATACTCGGATTGACATAACCTGATGTAGGCCAGAGAGTACAACAGTCAAAAACTCAAACTCAAAACATTGTGATAACATTGGTTTATTCTTCCTTCTTGATGAGAATTAAAATTTAAAAATTACAAAAAGAAAATAGAAAAGATTTTTAAATTCTTGTTATTGGTTTTTCATTTTTAAATTTTTTTTTTTTTAAATATTAATTTATATTGTAATAATTAAAAAAAAAAAAAAATCTTAAATTTTATTTTTTGATGAATTATCTCCCTTGAGTTTCGCTCTTATGAAGTTATTTTCTGGTCAAAAACAATGGTTTTTCTTTAAAGAAAATTTGACCCAGAAAATGTTTGTTTATTTAAAATTGTATTGTTCCTGCTTTTTTTTACCCCCCTCTTAACGTTGCATTACCATAAGGAAAACAAATCAGACGAAAGAAAACAAAGTAAGTTTAAATGTTCTTTCTTTACAAATAAATACGAATTTTAAGAAAAGTAAACATTTTAAACAAAAAAAGTTATTTTTTTAGTTTAGTTTTTTCAGCTAGTTAGCAAATAAATTTAAATGTAATGACTTTATAAAAAAAATATATATCTTATTTTTTTTCCACCAGTTTAAAAATTTATCTGGAATTTTACTAATATCTGATGTTTTTTTTTGTTTTTTGTTAGTCGTCAAAAAAAAAAACTATTTTTTTTTTATAAATTTCATTTTTACTAAAAATGAAATGTTTTCCTCTTTAACTTTACTTTCTCTCTCTTAAAAATAACTTGCAGAAACATACGTGGGGGTCCGTAAGATTTAATTTTGAAGGATTGTTTGATTCAATGAATCAATGTTTTTGTTTCAATTCATTGATTATTGACTTGAAATTGGTAAAACCAAAAAGAAAAAAAAAAAAACAAACTTTATTCTGTTTTTAAATCTTCACAGCTGTTTAGTTTTACAAATGTCGTCGAATTCGTTGTTAGTGTAAAACCCGGACATAAGAGAGTTCTCGGGACCGGAGAAGAAGTCTCTTATATCCGGGTTTCTCTTATACCAGGGTTTGGTCTATTTTATACATTTAACACAGGCTCTAATTTGGGACCAGAGAAAATCTCTCTTATACCCGGGTTTCTGTTATATCCGGGTTAACGACGTTCTTTTATTTAGCGAGTCCATATTTCCACCAGCTGTATTTTTTTTTTTTTTTTAAAGAAGTCTGTCTTTATTTCGGTACCAAATTCTTCAATTTTTGCCATACATTTCAATTTTATCATTTTATTGTATCATCCTCGTGTATATGTCCACTTTTTTGGCTGAAAAAACAGCATAGCATGATGGAAAAAAAAAGGTCCCACATTAAAAGCTAAGTTTTATCGTCAAAATGTTATTATTAAAGAAGAGGAAAGACCAAAGTATTTTTTATTATTTTTTTATTAATCTTTTTAAAATTTAAATCCTTTCCAGCACGTTCGAAATTTTGGTTAAAATTAAAAATCTTTCTTTTTTTCCTTTTTTTTTTTTTTTTTTTTTTTGTGTGTGTGTTCTGTGGACGTTTTTCGATTAGTGTTTTTTTAGCGTTTTTTTTTTTTTTTTTTTTTTTTTTTTTTTGAAACCATTGATTTGGAAATTCTTGCAAAAATTAAATAATTTTCGGATTTTAATGAAACTTTCAGGACTTATTCACAAATGAATGAAATAATTTTTTTAAAATTCTCTTTTAGTAGAAAATCTCGGTAAATTTTTTCTTCTTTTTTATTTAATTTATGTTACCCCCCCTACACACACACACTTTACTTAATTAATTTCATGACATACTGAGAAATTAAATTTTGGTGGCAAAATTTGTTTTAAAACTAAAAGCATCGGAAAAAAATATTGTAATTCACCGATTTTTTTTTTTTTTTCACAAACTACAATTAATTTCCCGAAAATCTGCTCCAAATCGTAAAATAAAAAATGCAATAAAATTGATACGTTAATTAGAAAAGCATTTTAATTGCTTTTGTAAATAAGATTTATTAAGGACACGTCTTAAGAAAAAATTTTTTCGAAGAATAAAGAATTTTCATTTTCATTTTAAAAAAACTTTTAAATTTATAAATCTTTTAAAATTCTACATAACTTTCATTCGGTTTATGATATTGTTATTTATTATTAAGTTAAAATTAATTTACTAAGCAAAAACTAAATAAACTTAATACAAATCATTTTGAATGAAGATTTTTAAAATATTAGGTTGGTGCAAAAATAATGACTGTTTTTTACGTTAAAAATACGTTAAAAACCGTCATTATTTTTGCACCAACCTAATATTTTTTTTATGTTTATAAAATGAGGTAACATGGCCATTTTGAAGTATGGTCGACCATACACGGCATTATCAGAAAATAAGAGGGACGACTATAGTAAATTTATTTTAAAGTCAACATTCCTAAAATTAGATTAATATTTTCTAATGTTTTTACTGAGTACTTAAAAATTATATAAAAAAGGTGCTCATGTCATTTTCTTAAATTATGTTTCATAGATAAATTCTCAGTGAGTAGCACAACAATCATTATGGCAATGTCGGTTAAAAAAAGACTGATATTTTAAATTTAAAGTTTAATAATATTTTTCTCAAATCAGATTAATTATACTTTAAATCAGCTAATATTCATCTAATAAAGTTTCACAAAAGTGTATTTTATTTTTGGAAGGTTTTTTAATACTGAGAATTACATTATGATGAAAGACAATTAAAAAAGGGTGCAAATCAGCTATTTTAGAAAAAAATTTTTTAAAATTGATTCCAATCAATATAATTTCTGTTTGAAATATGCCAGAGTATTTTGTTTATGGGAAATAGTAAATTTAATCCTTTAGCTTTCAATTAAAGCTAAAATTAAAGCTTCAAGAAAGCTTTTTTACTTATAAAAATTCATTTTAAACCATAGGTATTGAAAATTAGTGGAGGTACTTATAGGTAAAAGATATTCAGGTTCAAGAAGAATTTATATGTCATTCAAATGCAGAATTGGGTGATATTAGCAACTACTAAGTCCATTTTTGATTGCAATAGGTAAACTACAGACAAAATTTGTGCAACTGTACATATGGGAAATGTAGGTTAGACAAAAATAATAATAATGATCATTGAGTCTGGGTGCTTAAGTGGAATTTTATTCTAATTTGGTGATTTCCCTGCAATGTTAGAAAGAATCATCCAGCCAATTATTTTTATAATTTTGCTATGTATTTTTATTCTTACACAACCTACATGACTTAACCTAAAGTTCAGAAAAAAAAAGTAATTAAAAAAAAAAGAAAGAATTGTGTTTCCAGTGATGCTGATAGGCTTTTAATGTAGTGAGTCCTCAGGACCCACAGGTGGTGATTTCGGCGTGTCCCAGGAAATTCAATTGGTCCCAACTAAAGTTTCATATTTGTCTATATTGCAATATGAGCTCTGGTAAAAACATGATATGATAAGAGCAAAAAAATGCAATATGAACACTGGTAAAAAATGGTTGCTGAAGACATTAGGTTTATAATACCTAGAAATTCATACACAGGTGTCCTCAAGGACACATGGTACAGTATTGATTGTTTAGATCCAGTGACAGGACCCAAAGAGTGTTAGTTCAATACGTGGTTAATGCAGTGGAGAACTTGGAGAGAGGAATTAATTAACAGGAGATAATGGATAACTGACATCCATTAAACATGGCACATGGAACTAGAACAGTCTACTCCAGTGAGGAAAATAAAGGGTTCAGTTCGACATTCCAACCACTTGAAGTAGGCCAGAATATACAACCGCTGAAACGTTGTAATGAATATGGCAACAAAGATGAGGACAATAGTCCAAATAATGTAAGTAGTGTACACATAACCTCATCTCAGAAATATAGACAGATACTGAAGGGCTGAAACATTGTAATAAATATGGCAACAAAGATGAGGACAATAGTCCGAATAATGTAAATAGTGTAAAGTTTCATAATAAATAATCACTGAATCATAATCAGATCTGCAGGGCTACAGACTAAGTTTTTTTTTTTTACCATCACCCCAAAAATCAATTTTAATCATTTTGAATCACTTCAATTGAACAACGTTTTATTTTTAAATAAATTAAAAAACAAAAAGTGGTATGTACATTTAATCACATTTCAATTAAAAAAATATATTTTTTTGAGAATTATGTCAGAATCAAGTTTTTAAATTGCTTCAACAATTTTTTTTTCAATTGGATCAATAAATTTAAAACAAAAACACTATGCAACAGTTGGCAAACTTTGATGAGTTCAGCTGCATCAAATAAATTTAAAAAAAACTAAGCAAGAAAGTTTCTGCTAAGGTTACATTAATGCCTGTTTCATGCCATCCATACAGTCCACCACTCAATAAAAGAAGGTGAAACAAAGGAAGAACTAGTAAAAAGTATTTGATAGAATAAATGCAATGAATTGCTTTTCATGATGTGTCAGGGATGCAGGACCTACACCTATCAGCATCTCTGTGTCTCTATTCTTCAAGGTGAAGAAGTATATCCTTAGAAAGTTTTGAGAATACAGAAGATCATTGCTTTTCTCTTCTGTTGTACACAGTAACAGTTTGTACTGTAGAGATAGAAAACAAAATAATAATAAAGAGAGCAAAATCAAAATCACCATGCCATAAAGCCATATTTTGACCAACCAATCAGAAAGCTTTCACAATCAGGCTATAAGGCAATCAGAAGCAGAGCAACAATTTTAAACCAGATTTCTGAATTGTATATAACAAGAATAAAAATCAACCTAAATCAGTTCATTCATCAATGTTGCAGTCACTGTAACAAACCTAGAGCCAAAATATGACATTCGCACAACTCATTGGTGACTTTAGACAGTTACATTTTTCTGACACATTTAAAAACATATCTCTTTTCTTTCATTACCTTTTAAGCAATCCGTGCTACATTTGAAAACCTACATGCTTTCCTTTACCCACATTGTTAAGCAGGCATCTACTGCATTTGGATACCAAAATATATTTCATCTAGCCATTGCAACATTAAAATGATGAGACTTTGCTGCCAATTTAGTATTTCACTTAAAATCATAAAGTCTAGATACTTTATAGAAAAGGAAGCTGACTGAAGCCGAGATGTCAGGACAAATAGCATTGCAAGTTCTTGTCAGGATTTTATCAAGAATCTCTAAAGATGTAGCAGAAGCACATATCAGTATTCAATGCATGGTTGAATGGCAAGCTTATAAATGTGTAAGATAGATTCTGGCAAGAAAGATTGTCTAACACAAAGCAGTGAACCAACTTTCCTAAAAGCAGATATATCAATTGATTCAATATAATCTTCCCACTTCATGCTGACAGAAAACATTAACCTGAGAAGGCACAATGAGTCTCCTGGAGGTTAGCATCAGCCACGATGAAGGATGGCAAAAAGGATTCTCTCTGATGATTAAAAAAGAGCAGTTTTGTTTTTTGAGGCGTTAAAATTAAAAAGCCATTTCTTGCCTCATGTGATCAAGTTTTAAGATCCTTTGCTTGTTTTTTTTGATAATTCAGTAATCCAGAGATAAGATAGATATAATGCTACTGTATTGTGTGTACAAAAAAAAAAAAAAAAAATACACATGCTGTATCTTCTAAATTTAAGACAACCTTCCTGGAGTTTTGGGTATAAAAAAAAGTCTATCTGTCTTTGCCTTGAATATTATTGCCACATCTGGTCTGATGCTCTTGATATATATTTAGAGATTCTTGATAAAATTCAAAGAAGAATTTACAATACTGTTGGTCCTGACCTGGCATCTCGGCTTCAGTCATTTTGCTCTACTTTTTCTATAAATACTTTCATGGTAATTATTCTGATGAACTTTCCATTATTATACCTAGACTTTATGAATTTAAGCACAGTACTTGATTGGCAGTAAGGTTTTCATAATTTTACAGTTGAAATGGTTTGATATAATAACCGTAAATTCTATGCTAATAGTTTCCTCTGTTGTACTTCTAATCTGTAGAAATCTCTTCCAGCTTCTTGCTTTTGAGTCAACTTTGATCATCAAAAATTTAAATGCAATGTCAATCATTATCTTCTGTGTTAATTCCTGTTCTTTTATTGTTCTCTCTCCTTAATGTTTTTTTCTCGTACTTTCTCACAATCAGTAACCCTTTGTGGTTTAGTGACTTTATTGCCATTGCTTGGGGTGAAACGATTAAAAAAGTAACTAAGTCTACAAAAAGGTTAAATATAGAGAATGAGATGATGATACACATTATATCAATTGTGCCCAACTTTGAAAAGTTTTTCTCCTCAAAATAACAGCCAGTTTCTTGCTTTCCAGCTAGCTGTCATTTTCAAAATTTAAATGTAATATCAATGGTTATCTTCTGTCATCTTAATTACTTTTCTTTTATTGTTCTCTCTCCTTAATAGTATTTTATTTTTTCATATTCTCTAACACTCATTAACCCTTTGTGTCTTGGTAGATTTATTGCCTTACTTTGGGGGAAATGATTTTAAAAAAGAAAGAAAAGAAAGATTCAATATTTTGACAATATAATCAATATTAGGCAAATGATATTGGTAAAACTTTCAGGACATTTGTATACCTATGAATGTAACATGTGAAATTTAACATATCTGTAATAGAAATATTTACAATAACTTATTTTCTGGTATGAGATTTTATGATTCAATTCAGTGCTTGTTAATCATATTTTAAATATAACAGCAGAATTGTTGATATTTCTTTTTCATTTCTCATATATGAAAAAAATGTAGCTTTATGGTATTCTATATTATGATATATTCATGAGCACTTTGGGTGGGTGCTAATCCCCTTGGGAAAGGTATGAAGCCTCTTCTTCTCCCCCCCCCCCAGCTATTGGTCAATAACAGGACAGACTGGGTTCTACAGCCTTGGATGGCAACTGGTCTACCGCAGAAAGAAATGACAACCTACTGCAGGGAAAAAATCTGCCTCATCGGTTATGTATGGAAAGATACATGATCGCATAACTATGTATCATGCATGGCTCATAACTGACTGAATAACTTTAATTATTGGTTGATTTTCATTAAACCCGTTTTAATTTGAAAAATATAAGTGTTAAAATTTTACCTTTTGCACATTTTTCTTCTTATCTGGATGTTGAAGGACAACCACTTTTATTGATATGTACCACAGATCCGATACTAATCAGATTAGAATGACAATTTTGAATGATTTTGGCATCTACATGAAGCACTGGGTCCATGATCACTGCACTACCATCTCTGCACTTGTACCATGAATTGTCACACTTTTTAACAGGATGCTAGCTGATCATGCTTGTACAGTATTGTACAATATTGTACATTGTGCCATTCTGGATTACACTTGTCAGTTTGCTAATTTCTGTTTTTATTTCAATGAAACTCTAACACTTTAGGGATCCCAACATATTTTGTTTCATGCAAATATGGTTATATTAAAAAAGTCATGAGTAATTTCTACTAGAGAGTTTCTTTTCATCAATCTTGTCTATAAAGATTGTCATTAAACCTATATAACGTTAAAAGAGAAACAAAATATTGTTATATTAAAAAAAGTCATGAGTAATTTCTACTAGGGAGTTTCTTTTCATCCATCCTGTCTATAAAGATTGTCATTAAACATATATAACTTTAAAAGACAAACAAAATATTGTTACCATTGAGTGATAGAAATACAAGTTCAACAACATTTTAAATGCACTAGTAGTTCACCATAATACATCTGGCCACAATTTCAACCGAAAAAAAATGCCAGTGAGAAAAGAATTTACTAATAAGAAAATACATTGAAAATGCACTGATTTGTGTACAATATAACCCAGCATTGCAATAATATTTGTATCACAATGTGGCATACTATCTAACAGATAAATATTCAGAGTGGGCTAAATTTAAAATCCAGCAGATCTTAACCTTTAGTACTATGCATTATTATTTCCCTTACCTTTGCATTCTTTTTCAAAGTCTCTCAATTGCCGTATCTGTGTTGTTAATTTCATTCAAAGTTGTTTTCTGTTGCCATAGCAGGATCTGACAACACAACTATGAAATTCAAACATACTATTATTCAGGGATCAGAGTCACCTTCAGTGGCAGGATAAACTTTTTGTACAGCAAATGACGTCACATACAGAGTGATAAAAGTTAGCTTCAGTCTGAAAAAAAGTCTCTCTGGTCATAGCATTTGATAAGGATCTTTATTACCTCTTTTCTATATTCCAACACACTTTTTATATGTTTGTCTTTCATTCCAGCCTGAAGATGCCTACTACAAGAGGTGAAATGCATAGTTGAATAGTGTTTCCATTTTGTCTTATCTCTACTTTTGTTCAGATATTATTTTACATACTGCTAACATCAATTCATTGCTATGAATTACTTTTTTCACCACAAAGATATGAACATTTCAAATAAGATACCAGCTTCAAGTAAATATTTCAATTGCAGCTAATGCAAAAACAAATACAAAATTAAGTGGTGGTAACTGATTATATTTTAAAACTGCTTTTATTTTTTGTGGTCAGCTTGTATATGGTTTTTTTTAAAAACATCTGAATTGCCACTTTGAAATGCAGCAGTCTTTTTTATCTTTCTATGTCCTCTTCAAAATTATGAAGCATTTAAAAAAAGTCATTTGTTATTTTCATACAATTGATTTTTGTAGTATAGACCTAAAATCAGTAAAATATATTTGACTTTGAAATCCAAAATTCTTCTGGTTGTAACTAATACAAGAGCAAATATTCTTATTATAATTCTGCTTGTTTCTTCCTTAGTTCCTTAATTAGCACGTATGTATGTTATACCTTGCCAATGCCTCATAAATAATGGACTTTTCGATTTTGTTCACATGGAAAGGTAAAAAAGACTCAAGAAAATCAGTTACTACTTGGTTTCACTGAGAAAATGAAAGAAAGAAGGGAAGATAGAAGTGTTTAACATCTATTTAAATGAAGTGTTTTAAAATCTGTTTAAATGAAAAAAGTTGTCAATTTCATTTTTTTTTATTTGTAGCCTCTTACCTCTTTAAATAACAGCCAGCACTCATATTTATAATTGTTATTGCAATGTTAAATTCAAATATTTAACAATGTGATAGGGTACTTTCTATAAATATTGTGTCATAGAACTTGCCATGAGCTTTTTCAATCATTAACTGAAGAATTAAGATTCATCAAAAATTTCAAATAGGAAAACCATAAAATTTTCATGGGTATTTCACTAGTCTATAATAATAATATTTTTCTTTTCCTTTTCAGAGATTTCAACTACAGTGGGAAACAAATGAACTCCTGATGACTAGATGCAGATATTGTACTGAAAAACTATGGACATCAATTTAGTGTTGAATATGAAAGTATTTTCTAGTTCTTACATTACAAAAGGAGACTGCACATAAGATATAGTCCTGTGCAGATTGAAAGTATGTCCATTAAAACAATTTCACATGAGAACTTAGACATGCAAGCAGACATCGGCAAGGATACTGATTCATGCCAAGATAATGGATTGGAGTTTTCAGTGAAATCAGATTTAAATGGGCACATACAGACACACACTGGAGAGAAACCATATTTTTGTGAAGTATGTGGATCAACATTTTCATGGAAATCGCATTTAAAAATACACATGCAAACACACACTGGCGAAAAACCATATTCATGTGGAGTGTGTGGCTCAGCATTTACAAAAAGTTCAAGTTTAAAAACACACATGCAAACACACACTGGAGAAAAACCATATACTTGTGAAGTGTGTTGTTCGTCTTTTGCACGGAGATCACTTTTAAAAAGACACATGCAAACACACTCTGGTGAGAAACCATATCCATGTATGATGTGCGATTCAGCATTTACAAGGAAATCACATTTAGAAAGACACATGCAAACACACTCTGGTGAGCAAACATATTCATGTGGGGTGTGTGGTTCAGCATTTTCACGGAGATCACAATTAGAAAGACATATGGAAGCACACACTGCTTTGAAAGCATACTCATGTGAAGTATTTGGTTCAGCATTTCCAGAGATCAGTCATATGCAAACACATACTGGGGAAAAAGAACAGTCATATGAAGTGAGTTGTTCAAACATTTCTCAGCAATCTCCTTTAAAAAGTGTTGTGAAAACACACACTGCTGAAAAACCATACTCGTGTGAAGTTTGTAGTTCAACATTCACACTGCGTTCAAGTTTAAGAAGCCACATGCACTTACACACTGGTGAAAAACCATACTTATGTGAAGTGTGTGGTTCAGCATTTTCATGGAGATCACATTTAAAAATACACATGCAAACACACACTGGTGAAAAACCATATTCATGTGGAGTGTGTGGTTCAGCATTTACAAAAAGTTCAAGTTTAAAAACTCATATGCATATACACACAGGAGAAAAACCATATTCATGTGAGGTATGTTGTTCAGCATTTTCGCGGAAATCACTTTTAAAAAGACATATGCAAACACACACTGGAGAAAAACCATATTCATGTGATGTGTGTGATTCAGCTTTTTCACGGAAATCACATTTACAAAGGCACATGCAAACACACACTGGTGAGAAACCATATTCATGTGAGATGTGTGATTCAGCATTTTCTCGGAAGTTATATTTAGAAAGACACATGCAAACACATGCTGGTTTGAAACCATATTCAGCTGAAGTATTTGGTTCAGCATTTTCAGAGAGCTCACATTTCATAACTGACATGCAACACACTGAAGTGAAGTCATGATTATTTCATGTCTACTGTTTAATATCTTCAGAGACCTTAGATTTAAAAACTCGCCTGCAACCATACACATAAAGGAAGGTATGTTCTTGCTCAGCACTTTCTTGTAATTCAAAAAACCTATATGTAGATTTGCGAGACATCATATCCATTTGAATTTGGTGGTTTAAATTTTAAAATTCACAAATCCACACTGGAAAACAGTCATAAGCTTGTGATGTGTGACGTCCAGCATTTTCACAACTATTTTAAAAAGTCTTATGCAGAAAGACATTGGAGAGAAACTATTATGGTGAAGTTTGTAAATCAGCATTACTAGAGTTTGCAAAATGAAAATCTCACATGTGAATACATGAGAGAGAAGCCATATCCATATGAAATGGCATTTAGCTCACCTTGACATGGTGTAATGGTTAACAAGCTTGCCCCCGCTAGAGCAATTACAACTAAGTATTGAGTTCAATCCTCACTGTGCCATGTCTAAGCTACACTGTGTGAAATGTCATTTCCAAGTTGTCATTTTTAAAAGACACACTGGACACATCCCATAATTTTGTATGTAGTTCCACTTTTTCAAAGTTGTAATCTTTAAAGTTTCATTGTCAAAAAGGCTCTGGATATAAAACTGTACTCACATGGAGTGTGTTGCTCAGCATTTTCCAGGAATTCACATAAAATATCATATGTAAACAGACACTGATAAAATATACAACCATTTGGAATATGTATTTTAATGTTTTCACGGTATTCAACTTTAAAAGTAGTGAATAATATTCATATTCTTCTGATGCGCGTGTATTACGTCAATATTTACACCAGTTTGCAAAAAGATTATAATAATCTTCAGTAGAGTGACGCGAAAAAAATCCCAAGGGAGACTATAAATTTAAAATAGTACTGCATCACCTGCAAAAGTGACTGCGCTTATATTTGCATTAGACATTGTATGCGACTGTTGGCTGGAAATTCTTAACAATTTAACTTGAGTGGCATTATTGAAATTCTTAGTTATTTTGCTAAGCCAATGAAAAACTCAAATCTTTAATATTTATCTGCTTTATCCATTGTGATTACAATTGGATTAGTTTTGTGCAATGAACACTAACATTTAAGAACTTCTGATCGAAAGGAATGTGGCTTATCAGCTGAAACGTTTTAATTTAATGATGCTGAATAAAAGTTATTACCTCCTGTTATATGTTTCTTCTTTGAACTAATACTGCTGATTCCACAATAAAAAAAAAAGTTGATATTTTCTTTTTATTGCAAGTGTCTGTGTCTCACATATGAAAGTGATCCTTGATAAAATCCAAAGAAGAATCAGCAATGTTATCGGTCTTGCTTTGGCATCTTGATTTCAGTCACTTTCCCACTGATCTAAACTTTCCTCCCTGTGCCTTTTCTATAAATACTTTTATGGTAATTGTTTAGATGAGCTCTTCGCTATGGTACTTAGACTTTATGAATTTAAGCTCAATACTTGATTGGCAATGAGGCCTCATCGATATATAGTTGATTTGGCTAGATGTAACTGTAAGGTCTATGCTAACAGTTTCTTTTCTCACACTTCTTGCTTGTGGAACTCTCTTTTGGCTTCATACTCCCCAGCCAACTTTAATCTTCAAAAATTTAAATGCAATGTCAATCACTATCTGCTATCTTCCTGATTATTCTTCTTTTGTTCTTGCTCCTTTGTAATGTTTCTGTTTTCTAATTTGTCCACACTCAGTAACCCCTTATGTCTTAGTGGCCTTTTGCTTTCCAACCAACTTCAAAAATTTAAATGCAATGTCAATCACTATCTGCTATCCTCCTGATTACTCTGCTTTTGTTCTTGCTCCTTAGTAATATTTCTGTTTCTAATTCTTCCACACCCAGTAACTCCTTGTGTTTTAATGGCGTTGGGTGAACTTGATTAAAAAAAAAAAAGAAGGTAAAAAAAACAGATAACATTATTTTTGTATGTATTTCTTTGACTATTTCTCTGAAAAAAAAATGGATGGTATGAAGAGAATGCAAAGAAAAAAATACTAAACTTACTTAACAATTTTTTATGTAAGTTTTATTTTTTGGGAAGAGGTCAGATAACAATTTTGTTTCACATGCAATTATTTCATCAAACTGTGAAGTGAAGTACTTTTATTCTTAAAGATAAACATTTGTGAAGATAAATGTCTGGTCAAAGGATTAGCTCTCAAAATACAAAAAGGTCAGGGACATATTTAGCTGTAAATATTTTTGTGAAGCAGTGGTTGATCTTTGGCCTTCTTGAAATACCATAACATTCCCTATATTTTTATACAATGTTGAATGTATGAGGGTAGGCTGAAGAGTGCAGAGGCTGACTATGAAGAAATGATGCTAGAGCTGTGAAATTTTGTATGCATTAATTTAAACTCTTATAACTACTTTGTTTCTTTCCAGGTAGACGAACATCTGACTGTTCAAAAAATATTCAGAAGTAACAAGTAGCAACCCTCTCTTGAAAATGGACAAAATTTGGCATTTTGGTGTTATTTTTACATGCAGAAAAAGGTTTTCAGCCTCCAAGAACATTCATGCTGGAGTATTAGAGCAGAGTCTTCCAAACTATGGGCCATGGCAAATGTAAGGTGGGCCACAGAAATTTTAAAATTGGATATAGTCTATGTAAAATGGAAGTAATTTCTTTTTTTACTCAATAATAATTTCATAGGTTACAGAAAAATTCTGGGTTCAAAATGGGCCATGAGTCAAAAGGTTGGGAATCATTGCATTAGAGGATGACACCCCAACTTTATCAACAGTGCAAAAGTGGACAGAAGAATTTAGGAAGGGAAGGGAGATTCTTGAAGATGACCAAGGGTCTGGATGTCCTGCAACTGTCACCACCGAGGAAAACATTGATCGTTTTCACCAGATGGTAATGGATGATACGTGATTGACTATAAATCAAATGTCCAATACTATTTGCATTTCCCATGTCAGAGTTGAGAATATTTTGCACAATGAACTTAGCATGATGAAGGTTTCTGCTTGGTTGGTGCCATGTCTTCTGATACCTGATAAAAAGTACACCAGGCTGATCACATAATGGGAAAATCTGACATTGAGGTAGATCCAACTGCTTTCTTTGAATGTTTCCAAACTCAAGATGGGTTGTCAGGTTCATCTCTTTGAGCCAAAGAGATGGTCCACGCAGTAGAAACACCCCTCCTCACCTGCTTCAAAGAAAGCCAAGGTCATTTCATCTGCAAGAAAGGTGATGATCTCAGTTTTCTGGAAGGCAAAAGGCATTGTGCTTATTGACTATCTTCAAAAAAGCCACACAATCAATGGTGAGTATTATGCAAACTTGCTGAAGCAGTTACGAAAGTCTATCACAAACAGATGCCCAGAAAAACTAACAAAAGGGGTCTTGTTTCATCAGGACAATGCTTCAGCACACAAGTCCTTGGTTTCAATAGCTGCCATGCATGACTGGCTTTGAACTGGTTGATCAGACTCCCTATTCTGATTTGACTATCATCAGTTCTGCAACATGAAAAAAACACTTGGCTGGGAGTCAGTATTGCAGTGATGATGACATCATATCTGCTGCTGTTGGCTATTTTGACCAACAGGATGAATAGTCTTCTTTGAACAGTCAGTTGGAAAGAAACAATGCAGGTATTAATAAGAATTAATTCATGCAAGATTTTACAGCTCCAACATCACTCTTTCATAGCCTATGAACTTTGCAGCCCCCCTTTATATCGCAGTAGCAGTTATTCCCTAAAGATATTTTATAAAACACTTATTATATATAATTTCTGGAAAGAAATTATTTGCTGCATTTTTGCATCTGAAGTAATATTTTCAAATTTAGTACCTTCAAGTGTACATATCACATAGTAGAATATTTATTACTTTTACAATTTGAAGACTAATGCATTAGTATAAACAGCCTTAGATTTGCATATATCAGAAAATGCCTAGGGCTATATTAAAATGCATATGGCTCTCTATATAAGAAATGATGAGAAAATGGTTGACATTTAAAGGAATTTCAAATGAATAAGTGTTCAGAATGATTACATTATTGTCTTCTGTGTTCAAATAGAAATCAAACATTGAAATATTGGGTTGATGACTGAGGAATTGATGAGAAACTGGTTGATATTTAAAAGAATCTCAAAATGAATAAATGTTCAGACCAACTGTAATAATATCAGTACTGAAATACATAAAAAATGAAAGGAAAGTAATATTTCAAATGTTATTAAGGAATTAAAATAAAAGAAAATATCTTTCATTGAGATAATTTTTCTTTTGCTCAGCAGTACAAAGACAAAATGCGAATTGTTAAAAAAAAGGTTTCTTGACAATTTTCAAATACTTTTTGTTTGCATGTTTACTTTTGGTTAAGTATTTTGAATTTCAATTTTTAATATTTTATCGGTTGTATAAAAACAAGCATTTAAACTTGTGCTAAATGTGCAGTTATAAGATGAAACTAAAAAGAAAAATTTTGACTGGTTTCAGATTGTCTGGAAAATTAAAAACTGATACCTTGACTAAATTACAGTTCATTCTATATGAAATCTATTAATGTAATTCATGTTAAAAATTGTCTATGTGATAAGATAAAGAACAAATAGGAAATGTTTATCAATCTAAAAAGTTCCATTTTGATTAAAGCTTTGTCAGAGAATGAAAAAGGGACAAAAAGACAGAAATTCAAGTGTTTTCAATTTTGTGGGGTTTGAGTTTCATCATGTGCATTATAACTGTAAATAATTCTATATGTAAGTTTGTAAGAATCTAACGTAATAACCCTGCCTGTTGCAATTCTGTCCTGTCTCTCCGGTGGTTCTGGCCGAAAAAGAAATCCACCTGATCTTCCTCCAGTGAACTGAAGGAACCACCACTATTCTCCACGTGAATTCTTGATCTGAATAGCAGTGTATCGATCTCCCCAGAATGATCTGGTGGGAAGGGGAGGAAATGGCTGGGTATTTCGCTGAAAGGAAATCCCTATTCATGCAGCAAGAGTTTCTTGTCGTAGCCGCAAACACATGAAAAAGAAAAAAATAAGCAACTCCTGTTCCTGTACAAAGAGCCCTATTTAGGCCACTGTTTTTTATGTCTCTACCGAAGAATTTACACGAGTACAAAATGTCCTAACGAGATTCACTCGTTTGGGTTGGAAAGTCACAGAGAGAGTAGGAAAATTTCTGCCTAAACAATTTCAGTTGATCTAAGGGAAGTAATTTGTGGATCTTCGTCTGCACCCTATGATATAGCAGTCGGCTTTCTCGCAGCCTTGTTGACGAAGTTATCTGGATTTGTACGGGTTCTATTTCGATCTCTTGGTTCGGATCGGTCTTCTTGACAAAGCGCAACCAACAGACTAGACCAGCAAATTCCAACAAGCCGCCTCTTCCATGTTCTGATCTCCAAACTCCGAACTCATCTGACTAACTCGAGCGTACGGGCACCTTATATAGAGAGAGGTGGAGCTAAACCATCTTTAGGCACTGCCCCGTCTCTCTCTCTCTCTATGTCACAGAATTCTTTTTGTCAATGCAGGCATCAAATGATAATGTGTATGATAATGTGTATTGTGTGTGTACAGTTACTAGACACACCTCATTATGAATACGAGAATTGGCCACGATTTCTCATGATCAAAGGCTCAAAATAAAACATTTGATGTTACCCACTGATACATTTTGGATTTCAGTGCAAAAGAAATATCCCACATTAGCTAAAAACATTTTATCAGTTTTATTGCAATTTTCTACTTCTTATTTGTGTGAATTCAGCTTCTCAACCCTAAATAGCATCAAAAATAAGAAGTAAGAATAACCACACTCAACTGTAAAAGAAACGAGTCTGCTTATCGCACATTCTACCATGCACTGAAGAAATTGCGAAAAAAAAACAGGTGCAGGTTTCACACTAATTAAGCTGCATGCACAAATAGTTTAATAGAAATATTGAAATAAAGTAAGTTTATATTTGTGTGTGTACTTTTTAAATCTCTAGTTTTATTTCATAACATTTAAATATATACCATTAAAAAATTTTCTAAGTGTGCTGTGATATTTTCATTTGCTTCTAGTTGTGCTGTTGCTTAAAAAGGTTCAGAAACATTGGTCTAATAGAAGTTCTGATGTTTTCACTTTTGTGTTGTTTGATTTTCATTGGTCAGTTGTGTATCACTTCATAATTGTGTGTGTATCCAGCAGACACTATGTCTGTTGGCTTTATCATGTGTTTGTATGAGAATGTTTTTATGTACATACTGTATGTTTTAGATAGACATAAGTTAGATTCTTTAAGAATAGATTCAATAAAAGTTGGCAATGTAATATAAATAACTATATAAAATGATTATACAAGTTAAGATCGTTTAGCAGTATGCTTTTATCAGTAGTGAACGTGGAGCTTGAGGATTGGAAAATAACTTTTTACATTTTCGTAGGTGCTGCGTAATGAGATACACTGTTGTAATCAGCTTGAAACTGAAAAAAGGCCATGCAAAACTATAAAGCTATCGAAAGATCCAAGATGATAAAGTCATGATAATGTACAAATTTCTAAGTAGAAATTGTTTCATTTTATTTACATTAGTGTAAGGTGCCTTGGAAAATCATTGTAGTTGAACATTAACTTAATTTTTTTACACTAAAATCATGGCTAAAATTCATACTGAAACAAAGATGAAGGTTGTGACATAAAATACCATCACCTGCAATGAAAAATGTTTAATGTAGGTTGTTACTTTTGTATAATAAGAGCTTTGTGTATTTTGTGTCTTTCCTTACAGTGAGTACCATACACTATTTGGTATTATCTAGTACTATTAGTCCTGTGTTAGTAGATGTATTTTGTTTGTGATGGGATAAATTGCACTAAGTTTCAGTATGTGACAATTCAATCTATGAAAGAGTATGGTACATGTATGACTAATGTAAGAATTCAATTTTTTTTTTTATTGATAATGGAAATGCAGTTTTCTAAAAGGCATGAGAATTTATATCAAAATTGTGTTTGCATAAGGGGTAGTTCTGAGTTCCTAAGTTATTGGTAATAATTCGGTGAGATATTTAAAATTTTTAATAATGAATGAAAAATTTAAGAAATTTATTGGAATCCTTAAGCGATATATATCATTAAATTATATTTTTCTTATAGTTACAGTATAAATATCTCTATCTATAAAAGGCAGGATGTGCGTGTGTGTAACAAATGCACGGCTGCAATTTTCAATGGATTTGCACCAAAATTTACATGCACTTGGTCCAAGTTAGCGAGAAGGCCAACACCGACTTTGCATTTCCCAACTCCCATCAATAGTGGAAATGATCGATTTTTTTTCATGCTTCTACGGTAGTTTTCATGTAGTTTGCAGCCATTTTGTACTGGCCAGAGTGAGAGCTGCCACGAATAGGCAGGAAGATTCTATTGGCCAACATGAGAGCCAACAGCTGACTAACATGAATGTTAACTAGCATGCAAAAAAATCAATAGCTGCATTCGTCACAAGTGGGAAAAATTTAAATCTGCATGGCACTTTACTCTAATTGGCCCATTCGCTGGCTTAAACTCAACGTTGATTCTGATCCCGCAGAACTGGGTTGGGTGTGAAAAAGTATTTGTTGTTAACATTCTTTTTTCATTCGGTTTTTCCAGTTACGAGTCCTTTTTTAAAGCTGATCGTTTTGTTTAGTTCTTTTTTTGTAACAGATTTAATGTTTAGTATAGAGCTTAGAAAAAATTTGCAATGTGAGATAGGCAAGAAGTAAGGCATGTAGCAACATCAGCACGGCAAAGGGCACTCCTTGAAAGGCAGGGAAGGGCAAAGATATTTTAAGTCAAGTGATAGTGATTGCTGTATGAGTCATACGATTTCTGAATCCAGCATGGGCAACGCCAGGCCATGCTGCTAGTTAGTATATAATACCAAAATAGTAGATAGCCCTAACTGTAAAAACAAAACAAAACAAAAAAATCAAAGCTAATATTATAAAAGAAAAATTCACTATAGGAAATTTTAAAATTTTGTATAAAATATTTAATATACGTATAAAATCCCGTTATATTTGTGCGTGTCCCTCACTTTCTTAGTTTGCACGACCATTAAACCCTGCCAATATATATATAGCTGGCCACTCGTATTCGAGGATACCTGTCTATTAGGGTGGTTAGCCAATCCCTGTTACAGATACTTGCTCAAGCGCATTTGTGTTTATTCAATACCTACAGAGCCCACCTGTGGTTTATACTGCAACTATGCTGGGAAGACCTTAATTACAATTTCTGAGAAAGAGCATGTTATCTTGCATGATCAACAATTTGAACAAGGCCAGCACGCTCAAGCCGGTGGCTACAATGACTTGTGACTTCATGCTAGCACAGCTATCGACAGCCCCCAAGGGTTCCGTCTACCCAATTTCACTCGCAAGGCTTCGGTCAACCCATAGTATGGTTTTCAGGCACTTTCAAAGTTTGATAACATCTGGAAGTTTCCTTCCTGACAAATTGACCATAGTGAGATTTGAACCCGGTTCTTGTGGTCAGAATGCAAACGTTCTAACCACTCAGCCAATACCTCATAATTGACTATTCAGTTTTGATTGTATCGAAAGAGAGGAAAAGACACTATTTGGTGTCGGTGAGAAAATGAAAGAAGTGTTTAACGGCTCTTTCAGTGAAATAGAAAAGGTTGTCAATTTTAAATCTTTTTATTTGTATCCCCTTACTTCTTAAAATAATGACCAGCATTAATATTTATGATTATCACAATATTTTGTTAAAAATGCCAAACTCAAATATTAGGTTGGTGCAAAAATAATATCGTTTTTTGACGTATTTTTTAACGTCAAAAAACGATATTATTTTTGCACCAACCTAATATTTAACAATGTGGCAGGGGAATTTATATGTATATTTTATTGTCATAAAACTTGCCATGAGTTTATTCAATCATTAACTTAAGAATTAAGATTCATCCAGTCAGTTATGTTCCATGCGTGATACACACTTAGGCGATCATGTATCTTTCAATACATGACTGACGAGGCAGATTTTTTTTTCCCACAGTAGATTGCCATTTTTTTTTTTTTTTTTTTCAGTAGACCATACAAGGCTATAGGACTCGGTTTGTCCTGCTATTTACCCATAGCTGGTGGGAGAAAAAGAGGATTCATACTTTTCCCAAGCATATTAGCATGTAAGTGAATGAAATGAATTTAACTGGAATTTGAACTTGGCTCTCCACGTGTATTCATCTACTTATACTCAACATCGCCAACATGGTCCTCTACATATCCCAAAAAGGGAAAATGAACAAACAAAATACATCTAAATCTAATACACAAAACAAGGAAAATACTTTTCAAACAGAAATAATAACAATTTGAAACAAAACTCAAATGATAAAGAGATACATGGTGTCATAGTGAATTCCAGACATGGAGGAGATAATTACCATGTTGCCTTTTTGATCAACTGCAGCTAAAGAACATGTGGTAATTCCCTATCTCTAACCAATGTGGAAAGTAAGTCACAAGTCCTTATCAAATATATCGACAGAATTACCTTTTGGATGGAGTGATATCAAGTGAGATTACAGTGATGTAGCTAGCAAAAACTTGGATACCTAGAGAACGAAAACAGCACATGAATCAATAAGACAGAAAATAATGATTGACATTATACTTAAATTTTTGAGGATCAAACTTGACTGGAAATCAAAAAGCCAAAAAAGAATTCTACAAGCAAGAAGTGCAACAAAAATTGCTGACATAAAACTTCATAGTGGCATAAGACTTTGGGATTAAAATGAACAGTTGATTTACCCGCACCAAGAGAAATTAATGAAAGATAGTAATGACTAGGAAACGTGGATAATTTTTAACAAAACAAAATAAGGAATTTATTTACAAATTTACATGCTTGATGTTGTGTCAGTAGCACATTTCAGGAAAGTAAATCAGAAATTTTTAAAGTCTGTAGTTTTAATGAATTGTCATGAAGAGGAAATGTTCATACAACAGATTAAATGATCTGACACAAAATAATATTAAAAAATGTTTAAAACAAAGGAAAAAGAGTTCATTGCTCACTGAAGGGAGATATGGTTACATATTTTCAAAAGTAGATAAAGGATTGTTGAAAGAAAGTTCTTTAAAGCGCCAGATACTTGGTTAAAAGCTTGATAATATAATTGGCAAGTAATTTGACACTGGTGAAAACTCCGATGCTGGAAGCAGAAACAGAAACAAAACTTTTCACATGACTTCGGACACTCGTCTCTTATTAATTTAATTTTTCTCTTCATGTTATGCTAAAAAGAATTTTGCATAGGCTCACTACTTTCTTTTCTTCTTGGCTCAATGACTAATTTCTGTAAGAACAAAGTTTTCATAGGTTCCAAAAGCAATATCACATAGACTCACAGATTTCTTTTTGTCTTTTTTTTTTTTTTTTTCAGCTCACGGGGCAATTTCTGTGAAGGCAAGGCTTTCATTGTTTCACATAGGCTCGCAAATTCCTTTCTGTTTTTTTCCTCAGCTCACCCGGATTTGAAGGAAGTGAGTAAAGGAAGTTATTATTATTTCATACTCACTACAAACTTACAGTTACATCTAGCCATTTAAACCATAAATCTAGCAATGAGCTTAAATTCATAAAATCTAGTTATCATAAAGGAAAGTTCATCAGAACAATTACCATGAAAGTATTTATAGAAAAGTCACAGGGAAGCTACATTACAGAAATGGGAAATTGACTGAAGCTGTGATGCCAGGTAAGGACCAACAACATAGCAGATTCTTCTTTGCAGTTTATACTGCTCTCAAAATATATAGCACCAGACCCTATTCAATATTTCCCAAACACTTGCCATGGATAGTTTTCTACAAATGAGACAGAGCTTTAGCATCAAAATCCAATGAATGCCTTCCGATTACATTTGTCCAGAATAAAACTTTGCAAATCAATTTTATACTTAACAATAAACACTACATATTTTTGTCGATGACAAAGAAAGGTCACAATTTTCCAAAATTAAAAGAACTTTGAGAAAGCAAAACAAAAAATTAGATAAGGCAGAAAATGCAAAAAGTGCAACTACCTAATTTGTAAGACAGAATAGGAATGTCTTTGCACAAAGGGAGCTTTGATAGATTTGGTTGATGTCATAGGGACTTTTTATATTTTCCTTTTACAGAAATGTTCAGTTCAAGATTTCATTTTTTTTAAAAATTCTTCACCAGAAGCAGATCAAATGGTCCTGTATCTGCCTCCTGACTGAAATTTTAGTGTCTGGTGATATTGGTGGTTCCTTCTCTGTAGAGTGATTTATGACTCCCTTCCGCTTTGACACTTCCTGCTTACTTGAAATCTGATTACTTCCTGCTTACTTGAAATCTGATTACTTTCCACCTTGAAACATCAAGAAAGCTAAGTATTTCAAATTATCTCTCTTTATCTACTTTTGATATATATGTAACCATATATCTTTTGTGAGCAACAAACTCTCTTACCTTTGTTCTAAACATTTTTTAATATTATTTTGTGTCAGATCATTTAGTCTGTTGTATGAACATTTCCTCTTCATTACAATTCATTAAAACTACAGACTTTAAAAATTTATGATTTATTTTCCTGAAATGAGCTACTGGCACAACATCAAGCATGTAAATTCATAAATAAATTCCTTTCTGATCTTATCTGCTGAACTGACTCTTCTAACCGCTAATTCTAAAAAGAGAAATTTTCATAGATACAGGTAACATTTTTTTTATAAACTATCTTTAGAATACTCTTGAAAGCATGTGTAAAATACAAACATAGACAATTATAACATTTATTATTTACATCTTTTAATTATTAATTTTAATTACTTTACTAAAACCTAAAATTTTTATATCTGTTTAGAGTATTGTATTTGTATTTTTTGTGTTAGATTTAAAACCAATGAAAATCATTAAATTTGAATGATTTTTATTGGTTTCATGCATGAACAAAATGCTGTTCTAAAAGTTTAAATAAGTGATCATCTGCTATTCAGGAATGGATTAATCCATTTTACATTGATTCCTATAGGGAAAATAGTTTCATTTTACAAGCATTTAGAGCTGGCATGTCCCATGTCCAGCCAAGGGGCCAATTACAACCTGCAATCAAATTTCATATGGCCCCTAACTTCTGTCATAGAATGTATCCTTTATGGCCAACCAGTATTGTCAATCAGAGTATATAAAATACACATCTAAGAGATGCAATTTCATGCTTTACAAAAAGATGGCAACAGCACTGTGTGGCCACCCTCTGATGTGACCCTGACCTTGGCCTTTTCCAACCAATTCCTAAAATGACTGCCTTTGAAGTAGATCTGGCCTACATACTGCAGTCCAGATCTCAGTATCACCCTTCACATGACTGCAGGCAGGTTATTTGTTTTGGTCATCTGTTATAAATAAATTCTAAAATCTTAGTGAATTAAATTTGTTTTGTGTTGGTCAAAATCATCTATATAATAAATGTAAATGTCAGTGTGTCACACTTGTTCATTTAAAGGGACACAACTCTCTAACTATGAATAGTTCATGTTACAGAAATTTTGGATTCCCAAGTTTTCATTACTGCAATTGTTTTCAGCGTTTTTTGTTTTACTTTTATTTTTTAGATGATTTTTTGCAGCAAATTTTTTAGAAATTGGAAATAAATTGGGGAATAATTTAAATTAATTGTGAAATCCAGCAAAAGTCACCCATGAAATAAAAATAATTGTTTGTATAGAAAGTAAGGACCTACGCACATCAAACTGTCTTCAAATTAAGTAGCAGAAGCAGAATTATCATTGAACTTTTAAAAGGTAGGCTTAAATATTAATGCAATACTTAAATGTAGTGATCAATCTTGAGTTCTTCTGTAGTTTATTGTTGCCTATCACATACAGCAGCAGTATGCTTCACAAAAAGAAATTTCTGCCAACAGAGGACCAGATTTCAATCAAAAGAGCCAAGGCTGCAGCAAGAAAAAGGAAGTCTCATACAAATGAAAGCCCAAATCAAATGGCAGCCAGGAGAGCTTCCAATGCTGAGAATATGCAAAGACTTAGGGTCTCTGAAACTCCTTAACAAGCTGGAGGCCCAATCAAGAGCCTTCCATGGGAGCTAGCTTAAATGCTGCCCAATAGGGTGGCTTTTAAGCTAGTTATAAATATATCTGAGGCTTGTATCACTTTATGTTTTCTACTTTTTAATAAGATTAATGTTGGTGTTATGTTCCTATTCATATGTTTTTATTTTAAAAGTTGACAGACAACACTAATTACCAATAATATGTAATATTTAAGATTAACCTGAGATATATTATAGATTCCTGGAAGTTCTTTTTCCTCAGGCATATTTTACTTCATCTTATATGGGCTTTAGATATGACAGGCTGAGTGATTTTGGTAAAACCTAAATTTATTTGTCATCCATGTGAAGAAATGAAAACATGCCATTTGCAATAAGATTTTCATAAAATAGTTCATTTGCATTTAATTTTGATGGCTCAAAGAATGCCAAACAGAATGGTTGGCCCTCACGCATATTCACCTCATCAAATTGGGCCCTCTTTGAAAAAGGTTTGTACACCCCTGATTTAGGATCATGAAGAGCCTTCAGGAATGAATTGAATTAGTGAACAGAGGTTCTACTAAATTTATAAAACTTAGAACAGTATGGTACAAGATCAAAATTGTGAGACACACAATATCTAAATGGCCTGACACAAAACAATAAAATTTATTTTTTATCATTTATAAATTTACAGCTGTAAAGTAGATTATGAATTTATTGCGTTTAATACAATAAATAAAAATAAGAAAAAAAAATACAATGCTATATTTGATGACTGCATTTTAATTTTGCTAAATTATTAAAAAGTCCTGGAAACATTCTGGTTTTTCATGAATTATCTCCCTTGACTTCCGCTCTTAAAAAAAAAAATTTGATATCACACAGGGCAAGAATTTATTTTTTGAAGAAAAAAAAAATTATCTTGGAAAATTTCAATTTATTTAGAATTTTATAAACCCTTCTTTTTTTTTCTTTTAATGTATGATGAACGTCCACAAGGAAGAGAAATTAAATTAAATAAAATCAGTAAGTATTACGATTATTATTAGTTACACATTTTTTCTCTCTTTATTTATGAATATTGAATTATTATTTGTAAAAAGCGACATCCTTCTTTTTTTTTACTTTTTGTAAATTAGTAATTTATTTGTGACGCAAAAGTTTCCAATATTTAATAATAATAATATTTTATCTCCTTTTTCAAAATTTTGTCAAGGAATATCATTATCCGATTCTTTTCGAAAACTGTCGAAGATTCTGAGATCCATTTTTTTTTTTTTAATTATTCTCCTGTTATTAATAATCGCATAAAATAATTATTTTATTTTATTTGGGAAATCATAAAATGCAATGAAACTAAGATTATTTAATTGAAATATTTAATTTAATTTTTTTTATTTCTCTGAAATTTTAACCTTGATGTTAGTGTTTTTAGTGTTACTAGTCAAGTAGTGTGGACTGTAAAAATGTTCTTTTTAAATAATTTACTGTTTGTTTGTTTTTAGTTTTAATTATTAGGAGGTGAAATTAATCTGTTGTAACAACAAAAAATAACATGGTTCAATTACTTTAAGTTTGCTAAAAAAAAAAAAAAAAAAAACGGGAGAAAAAAATATTCGATAACCACACGAAAATATTTTCAAAAACTTAAAAATTGCATCGGTACTTTAGACTGGTTCACTCATAATGATAAAAGTGCGGAGGAACTTTTCGGAAATAATTTTTATTAGCATTCGAAACCTTCCAAAAGATGAATGAAGATTCATCAGCATCGAAAAATATTAATATTTTTTTTTTTTTTTTTTTTTTTTTTTTTTTTTATGATTTTAGGAGGGGAATTTGTTCATATCGATACAGTGTTTAAAAAAAAAAAAAATAGGTAGTTCCGATAATTCGCTGAAAAAAGAACATATCATGATGAAAAAAAAGCCCCAAACTTGATAAACAAAAGAAAAACAAAGTTTTTAACGTCAACAAAATATTTGTTATTATTAAGAAGAGGAAAGACCAAAGTATTTTTTTGATTATTTTATTAGATTCTTTAATTCTCTCTCTCTAGCTAGCTGCTAGCTAGAGAGGATTAAAAAAATATCTAATTTCGAACGTGCTAGCTGCTAGCACGTTCGAAATTTTGGTTAAAAGTCTTGTTTTTCTTTGCGTCAGTGAGGGCAGGAAATTATACGAATTTTTTTTTTTTTTTGTGTTAAAATAAAAAAAAACATATTAATTTGGAAATTCTTGCAAAAATCAAATAATTGTCAGTTTTTAATAAAACTTTCACGCATATTCTCAAATGAATGAAATTATTTTTAAATTTATTTATTTATTTTTTTTAAGAAAATCTTGGTAGAATTTTTTTTTTTTTTTTTTTTTTTTTTTACACCTGTTGCAACCTGTCCTTTACTTAATGAAATTTCCATAAATTAAATTTTGTCCCTCTTCTTTTGTGGAGGTACCCAGATATAATTTCCTGTAGTAAAATATTTGCCAAAAATCGGGGAATTATTCAGTTCAATTCTAACAACATTTTCATAACTTATTTATTAATGAATGAATATTTTACTAAATAGGTTATTTTGGGGGAAATAGCACTTTTCCAAGTGTACCTTAGATGCGAGACAAAGCCGAATGTAGGGGGCACCCAGTGAGAATCAAACTCACTATTCAGTCACAATTATTCTAGCCAGACAGGCTTGCTAACCATTACACTGCCTTGAGGTGCCCAGAAGCTTTGGGTATATATCTTTTACACCTCTTGTTCGATATTGCATGTTTCCTTTTTAATTCAGGGTTGTGATAGGGGTTCGTTCAAATTTTTGAAGCTATATAAAAAGAAATACCAGAAGATATTATTTAAGTAAAAAAAAATTATGCAAATATCAAGTTTGAACATGTGGAAAATTCAGCCTGCATCTTGCCAAAAACAATTCAATAAATCTCAAAAAAAAATCTATTGCCGAAAATTGGAGGTAGTTAAAATAATGGTGGTGTCAATGGAAAAAAAATTCCTTTTGACTCTGTTTCTTTGGTTTACTTTGCGGGCACAAAGGTATAAGTCTACTGATAGTTGTTACATTGGGGAGTGCAACCAATGTACCTTAATCATTCTTCATTGGATCACTGCTGATAAATTATGCCTGGTGCTGAAGGCAATGAATTTTTCCTTTCTTAACGCTGAAGGGAGGGTTAAAATCAAAATTTAGATATAATCCTGTATGTGTAGGTTTTCTGTACACACTAGTGTGAGTAAATAGAGCATTCAACAAAAGGAAGTTTGTTCATAATTTTCTATTATGAACTGTATGATCACGATTCCTGCATGTTTTTCTGGTAGGGACAGAGGATGAAAGTATCAGCCATATACATAATCCACACTGACAGATATAGTGAATTGGAGCATAGAGCTCAATCTTCAAAGAAAACTACATATTAGTATTGAAGATCACTGGGGAGAGTAGACATCTCATAGCTTATAGGATACAAATCCTATATCATTCCAACAAATAACTGAAAAACACAAAGTAGATTTGCACACCTGCAAAATCGGATCAAAACGACTAAAAACAGATTTTGCAATAAGGTGTGAAATTAATTTTCTGACCAATGAAATGAGGCGATTTGCTAAACTAAAGAAAAAGATAACGATCCAGTGTGAAAAAAAAGTCAGCTATAAATAGAGAGACTCAAGTCAATCATCAGTCAGAAGGGTGCAGAGATCATAGAGGACAGAAGACTGACAGTCAGGTCCGTCACTGACTCAACCCGACACTAAGAGCAGAAAGTGGGGTAGGAAAGGAAAACAACAACAACAACAAATTTACAACTGACTCCAAAACAATTCAACCCGACAAGTAAATTTTCCTCTTATCTTTTATTTCTCATTCACACTCTTTTTCAACTTAAATTGTTCGCCACTTTTTCCTTTCTACCTACTCGGCGGATACACAAAAACAAAAGAAACAGACATTACTCTACTACTCTGTTGAAAGACAGCGAACACATAGACATTTTTTTTTGTTCAAATCATGTTTGCTTAAACGAACTAAAGCATTAATCTTTTTTTACTCTATTCAAACAAGATAAAAAAATATACAAATTTGTTTATTCTGCATGAATGACATTAAATATACAATGTTCTATTTTCTACAAACATTCCTTATCGTGTTGTCTTTTCTTGAAATTTGCATTGTATTTTGTGGGCAGGGTATCCCGTATTAAATTCTCCTTTTAATCCGGGTACGCTGTACCCCACAAGCTGACCCTTCTTTTTGATAAATATTAAATCCAAGCACTAAATTTAGGGTGCGATGGATAAATTGTCGTCTAAATTATGCAAAAATAAAAATAGCACCGACATCTCATTTTAACAGAATATGTTTAACAAAATTGCACAAAAATATCTTGAAATACTAAAGAGTAAATTTATTCAATAAAATCGCCATTGGCTTCAACCACAGCCTCCAGATGACTTCAGAATCTTCTGCAGCTCTTCTGGATGGTCTCCTAGTTTAAGTTGGTGAATGCTGCCATAATCCTTGCCTTCAGCTCATCTTTGGTGTTACAAGGACTTTTGTTCGTCAACTGCACTGCACACATAATAATCAAGGGGGTTACAGTCTGGGAAGTTAGGTGGCCAGATGCAAGGGGTGATGTAGTCACAGAAATTGTCTGGCTGTCATGACTGGATTCTCCTGCTTGTATGACATGGTGCAGAGTCCTGTTGCCAGATATAGGGTCTTCCGGCAGCCATCCTCTTGGCCCTGGGCAGCACTACCAACCTGGCTATGGACCTGATTGACTTGGAGGGATCGTTTTCAATCATGGCCTGGATCTCGCCAACAAATTTGGGAGTTCTTATCAGGACAATCAGGGTGAGTTTTCCAAGCTGCTTTACCTTCGTAATCACCATTAGGCTCATCCAATTTTTTCTGAATCCTCTGCACTGTTCTCAGATTGACACCCAAAATCTCTGAAATATTTGTATTGGAGTTTCTGGTGTGAACGCCAAGCAGTACAGTATGCCATTTCCAAATTTATGGTAGAGTGAATTGTGTCATTTGGTCTTTTCCTCACAGACAGTGCCCAACTAACCTTACTGTACTGTGGTGCAGCCAACAAAATCAAAAACAATGTGCATGTGTGAAACTAAAAATATAAAATAGGGACTATTTACCCATTGCATTGCAAAAAATTATGCAGCATATTTCAATCAACAACATTACTTAGAATTAAAATTTAAAAACAGTTGGCAATAATATAAATGACAGAGGACTCTATAAAGGTGCTTGATTTATTTGTGGCTAATTCGTTTAAATAATGTAATGACAACTGTTTGTGTCATGTGGCAATAATCTATGTCTATAATTCGCAAAATGTTTGTGTGTATAATCGGATGTTGTTTATGCATTTCTACAGTTTTCATTTGATTTTGCTGAATTTTTTTTTTGTTTAATAATATAATGTGTGTGTGTGTGTGTACACTACTGATCAAAAGTTTGGAACTACATTGATTTTTTTTCCTCTAAACTTAAAAAAAATGAATCAAGTTCCATGCCTTTAAAGAAATAAATTTATTTATGTTTGCATATATTTGTGTAATAATTTTAATCAAAATGAATAAAAATAATTATAATTTCAATTAAAGCAAATTTATATTTTCTTTTCATCAAAGAATCCACCAGGAGCATTTATTACTGCAGCAAATTCTTAGCATCCTTTCTAGTAGCTTGTAAATGTATGTTGGTTGAAGTGGTTCCCAAGCAGTGTGTAAATATGTAAACAACTCTTGCTTATTCTTAGGCAGTTCACTTCAAACTTTACAACCAGTTTTGTTCCAGACTAGTTCAGTTGGTGAAAGATCTGGAGACTGAGGGGGCCAAAACATGATTTGCAAAATTATCTTCCTTTGATTTTAGATAATTTGTACACAGAGATTATTATCTTGTTGCAAAACAAAATTTCATCCAATGATGTGAAAGCCAGAAGGAATTGCATGCTTCTGCAGTATTGAATGATAATCTTCATTTTGCATAATGCCTTTAATTTGAACAAAGTCTCCAGCTATTTCACCTCCAAAACATCCCCAAATCAAAAAAGCTCAAATTTGAACTCATCACTTCATAGTACCTTTTCCACCTCTTGTACTGTTCTTCCTGTTTTAGTCTTTTCAAGTTATTTTCCTTTTTTTAATAGACGTTTCTTAAGTGATATACATACTTTAAGCCCAAAAGAAAGGAGTCTTCTCTTAACAATCATAACAGATATTGGACATTGACATGTACAATTAAATTCAGCCGTTAGTTGGGGAGCTGTTTTTCTTTTGCAACAGATGTTACTCAGTGCCTCCTAGATCTTTTTCTGTCAACATTTGTGGCAGTTTCTGCATGTTGATGCAGACAATAATGTACCCTATTTTTTGATATCTGTAATTTTCTAGCAATCTGTCATTCAGAATACCCTTCTATAAATTTTTTTTCCATGTCTACAATACAGTTAAATTCCCAGATCAATTCTGTGGACAAGACAAATTGGTATAAAATAACAAGTGGAAAAAAAAAAATCTCTTAGTATAAAGGAAATTTACATTAACCAGAAAAAGGCTTAGACAGAAGCGTTTATCTTTTTAAATTTGGATTTTTTAATGTAACTATAACAACAAAGATATTTCAATTTCATTTTTGCCTTGAAAAAGTCGGAAGAAACGTGTTGGCAAAATCTAACATTTTTTTCCCAATTGTCATTTTATACAAATTTGTCTTGTCCACAGAACTGATCTGGGAATTTAACTATATATATATATATATATATATATATATATATATATATATACACACAGTCTGTTTAGTATTATTTTTGGTTCTTTTCTTTTTTTGCTATTATTTATTGGAAACTTTGTCAATTCTGTTTCTTGGTCATTTCTACCATAGCCAGGTTGTTTCCTGAAAACTATTCTTTTTAAAACAACTACTTCTGTAATTTACAGCAATATATCTTATATACTTCCTCATGTGTCATAATTGCAACATTTAAAAGTAAACTCTGTAATCTTTGTGCCCACAATAAATATGTCAAAAGGATGTTTTTTTTCCTTTGACATCACTATTATTTTAACTACCTTCATTCTCTAAGCAATGATTAAAATTTTAATAAACCCAAACATATGAAGGTGAATTTATACATCTTTGTTCTTTGAGAATTTACAACAAAAATATTAGAAACTATTTATTTATTAGATTGTTTATTTACAAGAATAATTTTATATTTACAATGTTCTAAAACTGTGAACACACTTATAAAATGTTTATCATTATCAATTTATAAAAAAATAAATATGTAAATAATTTTTTTATTCATAAATTTATAAAATCATAAAAATATTCACTCCTCGTTTAAAAAGTGATGATTATAATTTCATTAAAACCCAAATAAGATCAGCTTTGCCAATTGTTTTAGTTAACATACTTAGTGTTCACTCTTCATTAATCAGCATTTGGCTGACTATAGATGCATATTTTTAAATTAACAACAATTTAAAGTTTTTTTTTCAAAATTATGTTTTTCAGAAATGAGTAGGGAGGTGGGTTTTTAGGCTTTAGACTTCAAGATCGCAATTATGAAAAACATTGGAAAATTAAAAAGAAGTAATCTGAGATCTAAAATAATCAGAAAAGAAAATGTATTATGCCCAGAAAATAATGTTTAGTCAAATTTTGTTTTCTAATTCAATTGTTATTTTTATAAAATTAGGAATAAAAAAAAAACTTG
This sequence comes from Acanthosepion lycidas, assembly GCA_963932145.1. Classification (NCBI taxonomy): domain Eukaryota; kingdom Metazoa; phylum Mollusca; class Cephalopoda; order Sepiida; family Sepiidae; genus Acanthosepion; species Acanthosepion lycidas. The sequence continues at coordinate 110,381,747 of OZ010575.1, read as the reverse complement.
TTTTTATATTTATTAGGTTGGTGCAAAAATAATGACGTAATAATGTCATTTTTTGACGTTAAAAAATACGTCAAAAATCAACATTATTATGCCATTATTTTTGCACCAACCTAATATTTATAAAATGGTAAATAATAAATATTGCATTGTAGATGGTTTGCATACTTTCATAATTTTGTAACTTTTTCATTTTTGAATAAAAAGATTTCTTTTCACATTTGTTTCTTTATAAAATGGTAAATAAGATATCTTTATAAAAGCTAAATAATAAATATTGCATTTTACTTGGTTCGTATATTTTATGTTCCTGTAAATAAACTTTGACGAGGGAGTGAAGGTAGCTAAAATAATTGCAGTATCAATGGAAAAACTCTCATTTTGATAAACTATTATTGTTTTGTGTTTGTGTATGTGCAACACAAAGGTTAAAGGTTGCTGGCAACTCACTGAAAATTATGCATATATAAAATCCACTGATATATTTTTTATCTTATTTTGCTGAGTTCATGTTAGTACTATTTATTTTTAATGTATAATGTGCCATCTGTGAATTCATTGAAATGTAAACTGAGCTAGTATAAATTCCAAATTATACAAGAACACATTATCTATAATAATTTCACTTCTTCTTTCAGAGATACCAAATATAGTGGAAATACAAATGAACTCCTCTGAGGGCTGTATGAACTATATATTGAAAATGTGACCCCTGATCCAATATTGAATATGAATATAGGCAATTACAGCAAATAATATTGCAGTATTTTAGATTTCTGCTTTATGAACTGAAAATTTGACAACCTGCTGCAAAAAAAAAAATGATTCTTTTAAAAATGTGATTATTTGTATTTTAGAATGCACATACTAACAACAAATAGTGAAAAAGATGCAGAAAGGGAATTATATTCCCATGCAGAATTTAATGTATCCTATCAAAGAAAATCCAATGAAAGGCATGCAAATATAAATATGAGAGAATTCCTATTGATGTCAAGATTATGAATTGGAAATCTTACAAAGTTCTAAGTGAAAAACAGACATGCAGAAGCACACTGAGGAGAAACTAAATTTATTTTAAATATTTAGTTCAACATTTTTAAGGGATCACTTTTAAAATGATGCATGCAAACACACCTTAAAGAAAAAACATTCATGTGAATTTTGAAGTGGTTCAGCATTAACAAATATTTAAAATAGGAAAAACATGGAAATACGCACTGTTGAAAAAACATATTCATGTGAAGTATGTGAGGCATCATTTTCACAGAGCTCACACCTAAAAAGACATGTGCAAACACACACTGGAGAGAAGCCATATTCGTGTGAAGTGTGCGATTCTGCATTTTCACGGAGACCACTTTTAAAAAGACACATGCATATACACACTGGTGAGAAACCATACTCATGTGAAGTGTGTGGGTCAGCATTTTCACAGAGCTCACATTTAAAAAGACACATGCAAACACATACTGGTGAGAAACCATATTCATGTGAAGTGTGTGGTTTAGCATTTTCAGATAGTTCAAATTTAAAAACTCACATACGGACACATACTGGAGAAAAACCATATTCATGTGAAGTGTGTAGATCCTCGTTTTCACAGAGATCACATTTAAAAATACACATTCAAATACACACTGGTGAAAAGCCATATTCATGTGATGTGTGTGCCTCAGCATTTTCACGGCGATCACTTTTAAAAAGACATTTTCAAATACACACTGGTGAAAAACCACACTCATGTGAAGTGTGTGGTTCAGCATTTTCACAGAGATCACATTTAAAAAGGCACATGCATAAGCACACTGGTAAGAAACCATATTCGTGTGAAGTGTGTGGTTTATCAGTTTTAGAGAGTTCAAGTTTAAAAACTCACATGCGGACACACACTGGTGAAAAACCATATTCATGTGAAGTGTGTGCTTCGGCCTTTTCACAAAGATCGCATTTAACAAGACACATGCAAACACACTAGTGAGAAGTGTGGAGTAAACATTTTTGCTGCAGATCATACACAAAAAGTTACATGCAAACACATAGTGGAGAAATAAACATACTCATGTGAAGTATATGACAGCCTAATTTTGAACATATGTGAACATACCTTGTACAGTGGGCTCACACAACAGAACTAAATGGATATGTCTTTTTTTTTCAGCTCTCAAATAGTTTTCAGCTCAATTATGGAACCTCATTAATGTTATTTGTATTTAAGATTAAAACAAAATTTTCAGATTTCTAATTAAAAATAGGATTTTAGGTCTAGAAACTCTAGACTGGATTAAAGAAGAAAAATTCCTGAAAATGAGAAAATACATTAAATCGACTAAGATGCAAGGGGTTACTGAATGTTTTAGAATATGAGAAAAATATGCTAGGAGAGAGGACAATAAAAGAGCAAGAATTTTGGAGACAGAAGATAATATTTGCATTTAAATTTTTTGATCAAAGTTGACTGGGAACCAAGAAGAGAGAGTTCCACAATTGAGAAATGCAATAGAAGAAACTTTTAGCGTATGTTATATCCAATTATCAACACTGAGTCAACAGATAAGGTTTAATATATGTTTATTCAATATGGCATGCAGCATTTTTCTACCACAAAGTAAGAGAGAACAACACTTTATTGATTAGTGAAGAGGCTAATAATAGGAGTTCATTCACCATGTACAGAATCCCTCCCCCTTTAGGTAGGTACTATTGCTTACAAGTTTGTTACACATGTGGCATAATCTTTCAGGTACAAGGGCTTACTGTGCTGTGTGTGCAGGTATCTGGTTCCCATCTGTTCTTGTAGTTGAGGCTCAGGTGTAAGAATGGCTAGCAATTACTAGTGGTGTATCACTGGAGTCTGTAGGTATAGTCCCTGATACTTGTTCTATAGTTTTAGGTTGACTCTGTGTCTATACTATGGGTCCTGGGTCTTTGAGATTTGGACCAGTACCTACTATTGCTGGCCAATGTTTCTGCGCATGGTTAATATCTGTAGAGTTTGGTAATAGCAACAGACAGTACTCAACTGTAATAGAAGTTGAGTCTGACAGATTAAGCTGGTAGGTGGTTTATATAACAGCCAAGGAGATTCCATTCTGTTACCCCAGCAAGTCTATTCTGTAAATTCCGGTGTGGATATTGTACTCAATAAATATCCAGCATACTGTGACTTATTCAAGAGAGGGAAATGTATTGAGTTACAACCCTGTTTATTTTTGTCAGCCAACTGGACGCTAGTTGGAAACCTCTTTGCGAAGGTGAGTCTCACCCTCTTGATTGTTCAATGTCGTTTGACTCTGTCCATTAGACAATTCCATATGTACTGAGATGGGTATATATATTTTTTTTTTTTTTTGTATTACTCCTTGGAGCCATTTCTCCTGGCCATTGAAGATTCATGCCCAGGCTAAATCTCCTTCCTTGAAATCTCTGGGTCTTGCATGTTGATCCTGCCTCTCTTTAATTTTCTCATATATGTGCACTTGGAGATTGGAGTGAACTCTAATGAGTCTTGTGTTAATTTCCTTTTATTTAACAGTTCAGCTGGTGACACTCCTGTGGTTGTATGTGGAATGGTGTGATATTGTAAAAGTATTCTATATACATGGGTTTCTATATCTCTCTCCTGTACCTTTTTCAAGGGTTCCTTAAAAGTTTATATGGATGGTATGAGGTCATGATTTCTTCAAACTCTGCACAAGTGAAGCAGGTGGCATTATCAGTCTGGCCAACCATGTTCTCTGAAGGTGCAGCACAATTTCATGATAGTAGCGCTCAAGGTTGCTGTGTTTATAGGATGTACATCTAACCATTTGTAATAGCCATCTACAATGAACAGGAACATTCTCCCTTGGTAAGGTCCTGCATAATCCAAATGGATGCAGGACCAAGATTTCTGTGGAAATTTCTAAGAGTGTAGTGGAGCTGCTGTGGGCATTTTGTGATGTATTTGGCATACTGTGCAACTTTGAATACAGCTTTCTATGTCTTTATCTATCCCGGGCCACCACACATAGCTTTGGGCCAATGCTTTCATTCTACAAATCCTTGGGTGCATGTCATGTAGCTCCTCTAGTATTATTTTTCTTCCTTGTTCTGGGATGATTACATGTTGTCCCCTGATCAAAACCCCTCATGCACTGTTGTTTAATCTTTACATGAGAAATATGGTTTGATGGCCTCCACCACTGCTTTACCTGGCCATCCTGATTGAACAAAGGTCAATACTTGTGACCTCATTGGGTCCTGTTGAGTCCAACTTTTAATGTTTTTTTTTTTTCATCAGCTAGAATTACCTCAAGTAAGTTCACCAGTTGGGTTATTTCTTAAATTAGAACTGGTGTGGACGATACTTTCATTGGTATCCTACTAAGGACATCAACATTGGACATACCGCACACTTTCCTGTACTGCAAGGTATACTCATAGGCTGACAACGTAAGTACCTGTGTCCTGATGCTAGGGGTGGTATAGTTTTTGCTTCTCCAAATAGTCCCAATAACAGTTTATGATCTGTGACAATGGCGAAATGACGACCATACATCTGGTGAAACTTCTTCACCCTGTATACTACAGCAAAACCTTCTTTATCAATCTGTGTCTAGTTTTTCTCTGCTGCTACTAAGGTGAGTGAGTGGGCTTCTTTCCTCCATTCTTCATAATGTGGGATATTACAGCCCCCCACACAGTATTGTGATGCATCACACACTAGGACTATTTCCTTTGTACTGTCATAGTGCATTAGGTTGGTGCAAAAATAATGTCGTTTTTGACGTTAAAAATACGTAAAAAAAACGACATTATTTTTGCACCAACCTAATACTAACAATTCTGTGGAAGTCAGCAGTTCCTTGTATTTGTGAAATGCCAGCTCCTGTTCAGAAGACAAACTCCACAGTTCATTCTTAGCTAATAGTTGGTGTAAAGGTGCTAGTAGCATAGTAGAAATTTATGGTAATAGCTTGTGATACCTAAATAGGGTTTCAACTGGCTGGTGTTTTCCAGTTTTGGTGCTTCTGTTAGTTATTGCTTGCTGTTGATAGGTGTTGCTTAAAGCCAGCTTGGTAAATTGCCGACCCTATCTGATTTTAACCAGCAGATCTTCTGTTTTAGGAATTGGGTTGTTATCAAGCTTTGAAGCCTGGTTCACTGTGACCTATTAATCCCTGCATATCTGAATGCTTCCATCTGCCTTCACTATAGGAACAATGGGTGCTACCCACTCCGAATATGTCACAAGGACAATGGTGCCTGTCGCTTGAAGTTGCTCAATTCCCTTGACCACTGGTTCCTGTAATACGTAGGCTAATGGCCTGGGTTTGAAATATTTAGGTGTTGTACCTTCTGGTACCTGAATGTGGGCTTTCACTCCTTTCTTCATGACTAGTTCTTCTTGGAGGACATAAGGGTTTTTGTCTGCTGCCTGTTGCCAAGGTTTATCCATTCCCCACTCCAGGTAGAATATCTGGGTTCAGTCTAGAGTGAATTTAACCAATTTCTCTTTAAAAAAAATTTGGACCTTTACCCAACATTACTATTGCCATTAGTTGATAATGTTGGCTGTTGTGTAGTGTTACCGACTCACAGGAAATAGGAGACACTCAATTGCCTCATGGGTAATAGTCATTGCTATTTCGCATGTAAATGAGTTACCTCATTTGATGGTATATCAAAGAGATTTTTGTAGCAAAAGAAGAGAGAGAAACAAAAAATAAGTGGCTAGGGTCTGCCGGCAAAAGGGCTATTGTTCTTCGCCGTCCATCACCTCAAAGAAAAATCAATTGCGAGACTCCTTTTTCTCGGCCGTTACACCGATACATAAAACAAACGCATCTACTCTAATCGTCTCTTGGTCCGTCAGTCTCTTTGCATGTCCGACTCCAATTCCACCGAAAATGACTCGCCTTTTGCTGTGCCTCTAGCGCCTTGCCTTCTTTGCTTACTAGTTTTCCACTGCTACTGCCTTGTGTCGTCTCTTCTTGTCACATCTCGTTTTTTGCGAGACCGGTGCACATGAATCGCGTCCCCGACAACAGCCATGCTTCCCTTTGGATTTGTCATGCAAGCAAGACACGTTTGCACACGTTTCGAGCTCCGTGATAAATCATCACAATTTTATCTCCTTATTTTCCCTGGTACTTCTAGGAGCCTTTGTCTTCTTACTGTCTTCCTCCCTTACCTAAGAGATTGTCTAGGTATAGAAGATCTTAACTGTAAAGTTAATTTAAAGGAACTCAGATATGAAAGGGAAAGAGAATGTTTTATTCGACTTCTTCATCCTCCGCATGCCTCTCATAATAAAAAGCTCCCTCAGCCCCTTTTTGGTTGAAGAGTCACCAAGGAGGGCAACTTGTGAAGATTAACATTGACCTATTTCTTTTTTCATAGGAGTGTTCCTTCAGTGATTGTACTTGTTCATCTTCAGAGTCTATATTACTCTCAATTTCACTGTCCAGTTTGTCTTTACATGACACTTTTATCTTCATTACTTTCAGGCTCACCATACATTTCTTCATTGCTATCGTGTTGCAATCTAACTTGGTCTGCACTTGCTAATCTCCCATTTCCATTTTTTTTCTATTATCATAGTGTTCTGTCTTCTTTGCATCATGAATCTTGCCTCTTGTAGATTAGATTCATTATTCTTTTTATACCATAGTTTTTCATTTGTGGCATAGGACAATTTGTGAACCCATGAGGGTTAACAGGCAGACTCTTCAATCTTTCAGCATGTGGTATTGTCCTATTACAGGGGTCCTCAACAGGGGTGAAATTCACCCTCTGAGTAAATTTTGGATTTTCAGCGGTGAATTGTAACCACAGTAAGTTTAGTGGGGAGGAGAGCAATTATAGAAATTGGCCTATCTGGCCTGTCACCTTGAAAAGGAGGGGGGGGCACCTCTGTCCTATAACTTAGAAACATTTCTTTCTGTTGTACACATTTTCAATCTGTTTTTTAGAGTTTGCACCATCCTTTCTGCTAATCTGTTTGATTGCAGATGGTATGGCAGTAGGGGGGGTATATGGTTAGCATCCAATTTTATTTAACCACTGGCATTGTTCCTCATCACAGAACCCTGGGGCACTGACATATACTAGTGTTTTTGGATTTGCACATATCTTTAAAATTATTCATTTTGAAACACTTCTCGCATTTTTTTTTTATGCTGGACATTTTTGTTTTTTTTCTTTGATGTTGCTATCCACATAATTCACTACACATTATTCTATAATCTGTAATTTTTGTTCTAATACATACATACATATATATATATACATAGATACATATATATATATATATATACATCATGGCTGTCCTCTCGGTTTTGAGCATGACCACCTCCTTTATTTCATGTCCTCACCCCCCCCTCAAATTCTATGTATTCACAGGTGACTCTTCAGGCCAGCCAAACTGCGACAAATTTTGCCACAGAATTGGCATACCCAATCAGTTTTGTTTACAGTGACATTATTCAGGTGCACAGTAGGTTTTGCACATTTACGCAATGGCTTTTGAAGCCGGCAAAAGATAGGCACAATTTTCTGCATATGTCACAATTAACGTGGTGAATTTGTGGGCTCGGTGCTGGACCCTGTTCGCCTTTACAAATCTGATGTTTGTAGGCACTGTACTGCATACGGCTATTCTCAAAGGACTCAATGCCTTCGTGAATTAGTTTCCGCCTCTTCTATCCAAAGCCATTTTTTCCCATTGATCTACAGATAGTCCAGATTGTTTCAGATAAGATTTTATTGTGTCCTTAAATCTCTTCTTTGGCTTTGATGCATTTCTCTTTCCTTCCCACATTTCACCATAGAACAGCCGTTTTGGCAGACGACTGTCATCCATACGCGCAATGTGACCGACCCATCGGAGACAATTTTTCATTACCATCGATTGAATGCTTGGTAGCCCTGCTTTCTCTGATACTTCTGTATCTGAGACATGGGACTGCCATGTGATATGAAGTATCTGTCTCAGACACCGTTGATGGAAGCCCTCAAGAAGTTTTAGTTGATGTTTAGAGTGTCCATGTTTCGCTTGCATACAGGAGGGCTGTCAAAACACATACTTTGTACACAATGATTTTCGTATGTAACTTGATACCATGCTGGGACCACACGTTTTTTAAGTGCTGAAAAAGACCAAGAAGCCCTTTCAATGTGGAAAGAGGTTTCTCTGTTGAGGCTGCATCCTTCAGAGAGGGTACTGCCAAGATATACAAAAGAATGTACTGCGTCTAATTTATTTCCTTCACCGGAGACAGCTGGTTCCATATAGGGTGATCCGGGTGCTGGATCATACATGACGACTGTCTTTTTTTGGTTGATCTTTAAACCGAATGAGTTACATGCAGATACAAAATGGTTCATAAAGCATTGCAGCTCATCTTCAGAATGTGAAATGATGTCACAGTCATCCGCGTAGAACAGCTCCCTCAC